>JAZDUH010000448.1:0-582500 GCA_036419115.1 Scarus forsteni | reverse complement strand
ATCCCAGACCTCTGACAGCTCCACTGAGCTGACCATCACAAAGCTAACCCTGGCAGACACAGCTCTCTACTACTGTGCTTTACACACACAGTGATACAAAGTGTAGAAGAGGCTGTACAAAAACCTGAACACAGATATCTGACTACTCTTCAAAGAGGAGGGAAGTGGGATTCAAACCACAGCTTCATGTCAGATGGATTCTGATGATTCCTGTTTTATCAGACTCTCTGTGGTCACAGCTGCTGTTCAGACTCTGAGGGAGGATTCACATCAACATTCAGACAAAGAAATTCAGTTAAACCTCACTCAGACTGCTTTTCCTTAATAGAACTTCAGAAATTAAGTTCTGTGTTGTCTCTTCCTCCAAACCACTGACAGGCCCTTTAGACTTGATCCAGACTGATATCTAAGGAGGTCTTTCCCTTAGTTTTTTCAGCCTCTTTCGAGACAATTAATATACAGTATCTTAATCAACAGGCTATGTGCAACAGTACTTGAAAGTAGCTGTAATCATACCACTTCTTCAAAAGCCCACCCTTGATTTGGGAACATCACCTAACTACGAGCCTAACCTTCCAAAGATCCTTCAGAAAGTAGTGGCCTATCAGTTTTGTGACTTCCTGCAAAACAACAACTTGGTTGAGGACTTCAGTCAGTATTTAGAGCTCATCACAGCACAAAGACTGCTCTACTTAAAGTAACTAACAATTAAAATCATCTTTACATGTTTGACTTCTCTCTGTACTTGTCCTGATAGATTTCAGTGCAGCGTTGTACACCACAGATCATAATATGCTTCAACATAAATTTAAGGAATTACTCTGGATTGCAGGGACTTCTTCAAATTGGTTCAAGTCCTATTTATCTGACAGATATCAGACTGAACACCTGAACAATAATAATACATTTTATTTAAAGGCGCCTTTCTTAGCACCCAAGGACACTTTACAAAATACAAAAACTATTATAAAAACACATTGCATTAAAATCCCAATTAAAACAAATAAAAACAACATACAAGAGTGACACAGTTAAATGAGGGTGGAAAATTAAAGGGAATATGCAGTTTGGAACAAATGGGTTTTGAGTTTTGATTTGAAGTGAGGAAGGGAGTCGATGTTTCTGAGGTCAGGGGGGAGAGAGTTCCAGAGTTTGGGAGCAGAGCGACTGAAAGCTCTGCTACCCATGGTGCTGAGCCTGGTGGAGGGCACAGAGAGTTGGAGGGAGGAGGACGACCTGAGAGAGCGAGAGGAGGTGGTGATGTGGAGGAGATCAGACAGGTGGGGGGGGGGGGTGAGGTTGTGAATGGCCTTGAAAGTATACAGCAGGATTTTGAAGTGTATTCAAACTTAATGAGGAGCCAGTGAAGCTGCTGGAGGACGGGGGTGATGTGATGAAAGGAGGGGGTTCTGGTGTTGATCCGGGCTGCGGAGTTTTGAACCATTTGAAGTTTATGGAGGGATTTGTGGGGGGCACCAAAGCGGAGTGAGTTGCAATCATCGATCCAGGAGGTGACGAGGCTGTGGACCAGGATGGCCGTGGTGTGAGGGGTGAGGAAGGGGCAGAGACGGTTTATATTACGTAGGTGGAAGTATGCAGACTGGGTGATGTTATGGATATGAGAGTGAAAAGACAGAGAGCTGTCGAGGATGACACCCAGACTCTTAACCTGAGGGGAGGGGCACACTGTGGTGGTCTATGGTGAGGGAGAAACTGTAAACTTTGGATAAATTGGATTTTATTCCGACCAGGAGGAGTTCTGTTTTATCGGAGTTAAGTTTGAGGAAGTTGGAGGTAAACCAGATTTGATTTCTGAGAGGCTGGGGTGAGGGGGAAGGTGGAAGAGAGGCGTCGGGTTTACTGGATAGGTAGAGCTGGGTGTCATCCACAAAGCAGTGAAAGTGGATACCAAATTTATGGAAAATATTGCCAAGTGGGAGTAGATATATAATGAAGAGGAGGGGCCCCAGGACGGAATCCTGGGGCACACCTGAAGTGACGGGGGAGGGCTGTGAGGTGAAGGATTTGAGTTGGATGAACTGAGTGCGGCCTGTGAGGTAGGAGTGGAACCAGTGAAGAGGGGTGTGGGTGATGCCTATGGAGGAAAGTCTATGGAGGAGGATGGGGTGAGAAATAGTGTCGAAGGCCGCACTCAGATCGAGGAGGATGAGGATGGAGATGAAACCAGTCAGCTGCCATGAGGAGGTCATTGGTGATCTTGATGAGGGCCGTTTCTGTGCTGTGGAGGGGACGGAAACCAGACTGGAACTGTTCATAGAGGCTGTTATGGGTGAGATGGGAGTGGAGTTGAGAAGCGACAGTTTTTTCTAGGACTTTGGAGATGAAGGGGAGGTGAGAAATGGGGCGGAGGTTATTGAAATTGTTGGGGTCTGATCCAGGTTTTTTCAGGATGGAGCTGACAGCTGCGGTTTTGAAGGGGGTGGGAACAGTTCCAGTAGACAGTGAGGAGTGGATAATGGTGGAGATGAAGGGGAGCAGAGAGGAGGCAGGATTTGACCAGAGGAGTGGGGAGGGGGTCTAGCTGGCAGGTTGAGGGTTTGGATTTGGTTATGAGGTCTGAGATAACTGAGGGATGAGGGAGCTCAATGGTGGAGAGTGGTTGACAAGGAGGGGGAGGTTCAGAAAAGGTGAGTGGTGAGGAAGTGGAGCCCAAGTGCAGGTGAATTGTGTTGATCTTGTCATTGAAAAACTGGAGGAGGGAGTCACAGGTGTCTGAGGAGTACATGTGATGCGGTAGGAAGTCCGGGGGTTGAATGATCCTGTTATATTGTTATATACGGAGAAGAGAGTCTTGGAACTGTTGGCAGAGGAGGAGATGAGACCAGTGTAGTAGAGGGATTTGGCATGAGAAATGGAGTCCTTGTAGAGAGATAACTGAGCTAAGTACATGTCCTTGTGGATGGTGAGACTGGTTTTCCTGAAGAGTCTTTCAAGCTGTCAGTTTTTGGATTTTAAGGAACGGAGGTGGGGGGTGAATAGGGAGCAGACTGAGATCTCCACCAAGCAGCTAAATTCCAAACATGAATTGTGATTCCACCAAACATTGTAGTTCTACATTTTTTATAAGCACATTGAGGAAGGAAAAATATCAATCTTCAAGAAGTGGGATTATTGTTGATACAAAGATCATCAAACAGAGTGACCTACTTAGTTGTTGGTCTTGTAAGTTGTTGACTGAACCAATCTGCAGCTTGTACAGATGTTGTTGTGTGTTCTTTGGTGCTTCCAGAGAGCGACGTTACCAGCCTGTCAGTTGGAGCAAATCCACATTGTGTGGTTGCATAACACGCTCCCTCTCTGTGGAATTTGGGGGTATAGGATTTTACAGTCATACACAGACTCATGCTATGATGGGCTTCGTCCATATTGACATTATCAGCCGCCATATTTTGACTGTGACAGTCACGTTCCTAGGGGCTGTGAGCAAGTTGAGTCACCATGTCTTTTTCTATCACGTTAATGGGCTCACAGTAATGTTTCTCATAGTAGTGAATGCAGACGGAGAGTTTGAATGTATGCTTTTAGTTGCTCTTTCTGAAAATCAAACTTGTGTTTTCTATGCATAACACGCGAGGTTTTTACCCTCATACACAGACTCATGCTATGATGGGCTTTGTCCATATTGACATTATCAGCAGCCTTGTTTCCACTGTGACAGACACGTTCGTGAGAGCTGAGCTGCCACGTCTTTTTCTATAGCATTAATGGGCTCACAGTAATGTTTCTCATAGTTGTGAGTGCAGACGGAGAGCTGTGTAGGACTCCTTCAATGGCATTGCAAGGGAAGCTGGAAAATGTTGTGACATAGGCTTGAAAAACTTGACGTCAGCTTACAAATGAACTAAAACTACCATCATGCCAAAAACAAATGGAGTTTGCTTTTACAAACAATGTTGTGACCTCAATCTACATCAGATCAGCACCAAAATCTAACGTTTTCTTCCTTGGACCAAATGACACTTCTGGGAAAATTTTCACGTAAATTGATTTAGTAGTTCTTGTGTAATCTTTCTAATAAACAAACAGACTGGCAACAATAAAAACTCCTTTGTGGAAATTGTAGTTTCTTGATAGTTGATGTGTAGATGCAGATGATGAAGAAGCTGGCTGACACAGACTTGTTTGCATAGAAGAGAAGTTTATGTACAAATCAACCACATGTGTCTGAATCAGGCACTCCGGACAGCCTGAGAGGCCCAAGCCAAACAAACCTCTCGAGCATTGTAAGAGGACATGTCTTTATACCAGACTCATTGTTTGACCTATACAAAGACATGCATGTAGAGTGACTCTCATTGGACCAGAACATCCTAGATAAATCACCAGTGACCAACAGGGCAAACCCATGATAGCCTGCAGTGAGGGTGCTTTAACCTTTAACCCATTGTGTATCACCTTACGTATCAGTCTTAAGTCCTCGTCTATTTACCTAACCCCAGGGGTTAGCATCCTGGGCATGCATCCAGCCATCTGTATATTGAGTGAAACCAGGCCAAATTCAGTCTACTCATGAGCTCACCCCCAGGGCCACCTATTTGTCATCTAAAACATTCACATCAGATACTTCAAAGTAATTACATGATCACAAACACAGCCATCTCTGGATTACTGGTTCTTGTTTGATTTTATTACTGAGAAATCAGTTAATTTACTGAAAATGAAGGAAACAAACTGACATCAAAAAAAATGTTAATACAGGTTGTCAAACACTAAAATCTGCAGACCAGAAGCTGCTCCAAAGTCCATTTAATAAAGAAAATCACCACAGATTTGAAGCTTATGTTCCATCATCAGACACCTTGATGTTTTGTCATCATGAAGACTTGACTGTTTCACTGAGACACTGAATCAATCCAACATCTGAGTCTCCTCCCTCTGACTGCAGAGATGTTTGATGACAGAGAACTGATTCAGCTGAGAACATCAGAGCAAACTAAACTGATTCATACTGATCCTTCAGTCTCACCATCTCACCTCTGCACACATGGACAAACTCACTCTGATACTGATCTTCTCAGCTCTCACAGGTATGGGAATAATTTTTTCTTGTCGATAACGAAAATAGAAAACAACAAAAGTTATCATGTTGTGTGCCTCCTCTGCTCTGTCTTACAAGAATTTCAAAACAGTCTTTACAATAAAGTTTTGTTACAAGAACATAATCTTTTCCCATTAAAGAAAATCATGTTGTTGTTTCTCATGTTGTAGGTATCATCTGTGAGGAGCTCACTCCAGTCAAGGATGAAGTGATCAGTCCAGAAGACAGCTCTATAACTCTGTCCTACACATACCACAAGACCATATCTAGTGGTGATGAATTTTACTGGTATCAACAACATCCAGGAAAACCTCCAGAGTTTCTCTTCTACATCTCTGGGGCTAATTTTTCAAGAGCAGCAGAGACTCTGGAATCAGACACAAAGTTTTCTACCAAGTTCTTTCAAGAGAATCGTCTGGACCTGCAGATCTCCTCTGCTGCTCTGGCTGACTCTGCTGTGTACTACTGTGCTGTGAGGCCCACAGTGACAGGAAACACCAAAACTCTGAACAAAAACCTCTGGAGAGGAGAAAACAATGAACCACAACATCCACCAGGGGGAGACAGTCACTGACAAACTTTAACAAGATGTGATCAGTCAGAAGGTTTCAACTTCCCCTAAAACTGTCATGGATAGAAATTCTGCTGTCCATGGGAGGAAGACAGAGTGTCTTTAAATAACCCACACATGCACAGGAGAATATGCTGACCAGTCCAACCAGGTTTCAAACAAGAGACCTTTTGACTGAGCAGCACTGATTCCTGCACCACTGTGCTGCCTGATTCAGATGAAACCAACAGAAAAGCAGAGCCACAGCAGGACAGTTTCAGCCTTTCAGAGATCTACACTGTCAGGGATCAAAAGCACAGAGGGGAGTCCTCGGACCTCAGACCTCCTGAGTGTCATCACTTCAATGACAAGTCAAAATGGACATTTGTTCATAATGAATGACAGAAGTACAAAGTGAGTTCTGATCATGAAGGGATGGGAACTGTTAAGCTTTTATTGATCCCACTAACAAGTCTGCCTTCAGGTCTGGTTCTTTACTGATTCTGTGGACCTTCTGTCTGGGCTGAAGTCAGCCTCCACAGGTTTTTACCACCAACAATGATTTTTAATGTCTGCTGCATGGACGAATGCTCCTGAGAGCTGTTGCTGTTTTCACTCATGCAGAACACTTGTCACACTTTACACAAGGAAGGTCTCTATGGGCGTGTTGCAAAGAAGAAGCCATACCTGAAGAAACAACATCTGAAGGCTCGTTTGCAGTACGCTACCACACACCTGAAAGACACTCCAGCGATGTGGGAAAGAGTGATCTGGTCAGATCAAACCAAAATGGAACTTTTTGGCCTGAACACCAAGAAGTATGTTTGACGCAAAGCCAACACAGCTGAATATCTGGTTCATACCATCCCTACTGTGAAACATGGAGGTGGGAACATAATACTATGGGGCTGTTTCTCTTCCTCTGGTCCTGGTGAGCTTGTCCGAAATACATTGACATCCTGGAGAAGAACCTCTTCAAGTCTGCAAAAAGCCTGAACCTTGGGAGGAGGTTCACCTTTCAGCAGGATAATGATCCAAAACTTACAGCTCTAGTGACACAAGAATGGCTCAGGAAGAAAAAAGTGAAGGTTCTGGACTGGCCAAGTCAAAACCCAGATCTCAACCCAATAGAAAACCTGTGGCAGGATCTGAAGATTGCTGTCCACCAGAGATCACCAGGGAACCTGACTCAGCTGGAGTGATAATGCAAAGAGGAGTGGGCGAAACTGTCCAAACAACATTGCGCAAAACTCATTGCTGGCTATCCAAAGCGATTGGAAGCTGTTATTGCTGCCAAAGGAGCTGCAAACAAGTACTGACTATGACCTGATGACTAGGTGTGAATACTTTTGCAACAATGAAATGCAGACTTATGCAGTCTATCTATAGTCAAGAGTGCTTATGAACAAAAACAGTGATGGACTGTTGTGTTTGTGCTATTTCCTTTCATGCAAACAGGTGAAACACACCTGTGCCAAGAAATTGAGTTTTGGTTGTGGGTATTAATACTTTTGCAACCCACTGTAGTTGCTGTTATCAGGGTCAGACACATGCCTTCAACCCAGATTTCAGCAATGTACCACCTTCCTGTCCAATGTTAGACATAGGTTGGTCACCCATTGAAGTAGGCATGGACAGCATCAATGACCAGTGGGCATGGAGATGCTAGAGGGCTGAAATTCAGGCTAAGGATGTCTCTGGGCCCTGATATCACTCAATAGTTTTCATCCCTCTAGGTCTTAACTGTCCCCCTGTGGCTATACCACATCCCAAATCGAATTTACTGAAACTGGGGGTTGACTTGTGGAAATTGCTTGAAATGAGGCTTCCCAGTGGACTAGAGGTCTGATATCTTGTGTGGGTATTCAGAGCAGTGGGATGACCCAATGGTCAATGTTCAACAGTCAAGCCCCATGCGTACTCCCCATGCAAGCAGTATCCGTCGGGCAACCCACCATTTCTACTACCACTTATTGGATGTGGGATGTGGTATAGCTACAGGGTACAGAGAAGTGGTAGAGGGCTGAAATTCTGGCTGTGGGTATGTCTCTGGGTTCCGACAACACCCAACACAACTCAGACCTCTAGGTCTTAGAAGTACCCCTGTAACTCGATTACATTCCACATTAAATCCACCATAGAGGAATCAAGGGAATGGCCTGTGGGCATGGCTTGAAGCACAGTCAAAGTCTGAAATATTGTGTGGGTATTCAGGCCAGTGAGATGAACTACTACTTCTACTACATTGATTTTTAAGAGTCCAGCCCCCATGGTATCCCCCCTTGTTCCAGCCATGAGGTGACTAATAGTGATTAAGTAAATTTATAAATGAGGCCACCTATGAAATGGTCATTCATGTCTAAGTCCTGCCTCCACTCAGGCTGAAAGTAGGTTGATCTATAGTTTGATTGAATTGTTGGTTACAGCATGGCTACTTTCATGGAATAACTTTAACAGTGTTCCAGAGCCTGGGCTGATAATCAAATAACTGACCACACATCACTTTGTCCAATTCTTCTTACAGTCAAACCTCAGGATGAAGGCACTTCACGTCAACGATAAGGACGGAAAGAGACATCACATCTTTGGATCACAGAACATTCAGCAACAAAAAAAACTCTGATCAGGTGACATAACATTTTACCCTTCTTAACAGGGAATCAAGGGATACATTAGTCATGAAATTTATCATCAAAATTCAAAACAACAACAATAAAAATTTCATTCATCATGACTATCTCAATGTGAGATTGATTTCTGTTTGAAAATGCAACAAATTCTCACAAAAAAAAGCTCAGGATGAAAATGTCTCATGTGGAGACATGACAGAACAAAAGTAGGAGGAGCCAGATTGATTTAAGACAGAGAAACTGTTACTGAGATGTAGAGGAGAACTGAGCTTGAGTGTTCAGCGGATTGAAACACAAACAGAAACAATAATCATCTTTAACATGCAGTCTCTCAATCGTTGGCTCCATTCTCTGATATATCTTTGGATTCTTTCAGGTATGACAGAGTAACAACATGAAAACAATGTCAGAACTATCTGAACAACATTAAGTTCCTGAGTAAACAGTAACAATAGTCCTGATATTGTTTTCTCCAGGTACCATCAGTGAAGAAGTGACTCCACTGAAGAATGAAGAGTTCAGTTTGGTGAACAGTGCAGTGACTCTGTCCTACAGATACTCCAAAGAAGGAAAAGCTGGTGATGAATTTTACTGGTATCTACAAAATCAAGGACGACCTCCACAGTTCATCATCTCTCACACAGGAACAGGACAGTTGATATCAGCTCCAAACTCCAGACTGTCTGTTACACTGAGAGAAGGTAACACAGTCATGGACCTGCAGATCTCCTCTGCTGCTCTGTCTGACTCTGCTGTGTACTACTGTGCTGTGAGGCCCACAGTGACAGGAAACACCAAAACTCTGAACAAAAACACAAACTGACAATCAGCTGAGAGCCTTTATCCAACAACTGTGATCCTCCACTAGAGGGCCACATCATCAAGAAGGAACTGAGCTACCTCAGCACTGACATCAATCTTTCAGTAGAAGATAACTGCTGCTGTGAGGACAACTTTCCTCACACTGAATGTTGAACATCAGCTAGTTCCTCCTGTTGATCTAAACCTTGTTGTAGAGATGGAACATTGGCTGTGGATCATTCTGACTGCTCTGCTCTTCTATGGTAAGAGAGAATGGACAATAAAACCTCATTAAATTGAACATGGATAAGAGTCTGATGTTTAGCTGACAAAACTTAAATGAATGTTTTTTTTTGTAGCCTGATCATCATTTCTAACCTTAGACATTCTCTATCAATCCAGAGTGTGAAGGACAAGACACCGTGAACCAGCCACCAGAAGATGTAATTGCCTCTGAAGGAGACTCAGTCACACTTGAATGTACATTTAAGACCACTTACACGAACCCAGACTTGTTCTGGTACAAACAAGATGTTGGTGGCATCCCGAAGTATCTGTGGAAAGGCACCCCAACATATGTAGAAAATACTGAGAAGTTTAAAGCTGCAATCAGCGGGACATCAGTTCCTCTGGAGATCCAGAACCTTCACGTGTCTGACTCTGCTGTGTACTACTGTACTCTGAGGCCCACAGTGACAGGAAACACCAAAACTCTGAACAAAAACCTCTGGAGGTAGGACTCCACAATACTCCACAACATCCACTAGAGGGAGTCCCATCCTCTCTAACTCCAGGTGAACATATCAATGAAGTCTTGACTGATGTCACCTAAAACACAGCTCTGATGAACCACTCCATCATAACACTGCAGACGAGCCTCATCATGAACTTATTTTAACACACGTCCCTGACATGCTCGTCCCTGTTTTCTAGTCAGTGGAGTATTTTTCAGAGATAATTTGACACATTCTCATTTTATATAAACTATTCCTGTTAAAGTGCAAATAAAAACTGAATTTGGTCCCACTGATTATGTGAACACACCAACAGACATCTCTGGGTTATTTTTTCATGCTATGACAGTAGTTTGACATGGATTGCTGATGTCTTCATGACTCAGTATAATTCTTTGGTCCAAAAGTCCTGTGAATAAAACACAGCTGCATTCTTTCCACACTAAATAAACCCTCCTGTTCAGAAAGGCTGGTTTTGAGGGCGGTCACCTTTATATGTTGATGAGCCAGAGCAGTTTACACATGGAAATTCATTACAGTTCTTCGTTTTAACACAAATGAAGCAAGCAATCCAGCCATGCACCACTCCCAGTCCTAAAAACATTTCAAACATTGATTTATGCCAGATACAACACACACAGTTACAACAGTGATACTGGTGCCCCCTTAAGTCACAGGTGAACCCAAATCATGCTAACCACTGTAGGACTGCTGAAAATTAGCCTACCTTCCAGGCTAACGTAGGCAGAAACTGAGGCGTAATTGGGAGGGTATAGGACCAAGTATATTGAGCCAACTGTAAAACTTCTCTTTGGGAACACACACAAACCCCAAATTCATGCAAGTTGCCAGATAACAGCCAGTTGATTTCCCCAAACATCACAGTAGCCTTCCATCTGGGCTAACATTAGCAGAACTGAGAGGTAATGGGCTGGGTTAAGGGACTGATTGTATCAAGTCAACTGTTAAACTCCTCTTGACTAATGTAGGAATGTCGACACTTTGAAGTTTACTCTTCAGACTTTCAACAAGTAACGTGAACACTGACAACCACATGAAGATATCCCTGCTGTTAGCTTTACCTCATAGCAATGAGCAAAATAAATACTACAAGGCACTGAAATACTCATATTTCCAATATCAAATTTGTAATAGGATTGTTGGTACTGAGCCTGGAATCAGGAAAGGTCTAATTCTCATTCCTGTGTTGAACTGACTGAAGTTGAAGAAGCAGTTGGACATGGAGTGACTGGCACACACATACAGGTTTTAGTCGACTGCAGCTGCTCATTTCTGTCAAAAGTAAACTGAATCCACTGGGCCCTGTGGTCCTCTGAGGCTGGTAGCCTACATGTGGATATTTTCTCGGAAGTTATTTCCCTGTTTCTGGTGAAGAAAGAAATAGAGACTTCCTGCCGGCCGACATGGTTTTATTTCCTTTGCAAAGAAAAGGTCAGTTAACACATGAGTTGGTCAAATGAAGAAGAACCCAGACTCAAGGGAAGATCAGGGTTCAAGTACCTTAGGAGACAAATAGGATGCAACAGATGGGATACACCAAATAGGAAGAGGGACACTGTCCAGACATGGTAAAAACAAGAGACAAACAAGCAGACAATAGCAGAAAAAGACAAAAGTAGACGGCTGCGTCTCTGAGGTGGTAACAAGCAGCACAGGAGTACCCCAAGGAACCGTTCTGGCACCCTTCCTCTTCACCCTCTTCACCTCAGATTTCCGCTTCAACTCTGGTTCCTGTCACCTCCAGAAGTTTTCCGATGACTCCTCCATTGTTGGATGCATTACTGATGATGACGAGGGGGAGTACAGAGGGCTGATTGAGAGCTTCGTCACATGGTGTGACAACAACAGCCTGAAGCTCAACATCAGCAAAACCAAGGAGGTGGTTGTGGACGACCGGAGGAGCAGGAGGTCCCCTGTCCCCATCATCATCCAGAGGGAGGAAGTGGAGAGGGTGGACTCATATCGATACCTTGGGGTCCACATCAACAATAAACTGGACTGGTCTCACAACACAGATGCCCTCTTCAGGAAGGGACAGAGCAGGCTGTTCTTCCTGAGGAGACTCAGGTCGTTTGGCGTCTGCAGCAGGCTCCTGAAGACCTTCTACCAGTCTGTGGTGGCCAGCGCACTCTTCTTTGCAGTGGTGTGCTGGTGGGGTGGCATCAAGACTGGTGAGGTCAACAGGCTTAACAAACTGGTGAAGAAGGCCCGTTCTGTTGTGGGCCTTCAACTGGACACTCTGGAGACCATGGCAGAGAGGAGGATTATGGACAAAATCAGGGCAATCATGGACAACTCCTCTCACCCTCTCCACGACGAGCTGTGGGACATGGGCAGCTCGTTCAGCCAGCGCATCATCCCACCCAGAAGCAGAACTGAGCGGTTCAGGTGCTCCTTTGTGCCCACCGCCATCAGACTCTTAAACAGCAGTGGAGGCCACAGTACTGCACTGCACTGACCTCCACGGGACTACTTAATGTTTATAACAATATCACAATGTTACACTGTTCTGCACTTTAATACTTAATATTTAATATATATTGTACAACTGCATTGTTACACTGTCAGTGCACTGTCAATACTGTTTTTACTCTGTTGCACTGTAATCACTGTATATAACTCTGTTACCCTTTTACCCTTAACACTGTCACTTTAATATTAAAGGTGCTATGAGGAGAATTTATCGCCGGCGTAATGCTGCATTCGTGTAACCTCGGAACTGGGAGTGACATCATCTGTGACTAATCAGCATTCCAGTTGAAGTCAGAAAAAAACATGCCGATCTACCAGGCTATTGTTAGTTGTTGTTAGCATGCCCTGCGTTGTTGTATGAAGAATATGATTATCACTATGGCAGCATTTTTGTAAATATAAGTCTAACAATACTATGTATACAGCTGATCTAGAGCGACACACCCCAGTCAGAAGTGCAAATAAAAGGATTATTACAGGAGCTAAATAACTGTTCACACTGGGGGCATCCATCTTCGATTGACACCTCGGGGTGGCGAGGTTTCACCGAGTTCCCAGCAGGAAATTCTGACTTCGGGGGACGTTAGTTTACCGCTTGTAACTCAAAATTCCTACTTCTGACTTCAACTTGAACGCACCGGAGACGTGAAGCAAAGTATGTTTGTTTGTTGTGGTAAATGCAGCATGGATCTTTGTCGGAACTCTGCATTGTTTAACAAGTTCTTTTTCAACAACTTACAGGATACAAAGCGACAGGTAATGTATCTCTTTCTAGTTATGTAGCGGTAGTTTTTGATGTGTGACGACAAGCAATGCAGGGAAAAGTTATTATCGTAGTTGTAGCCGGCATCAACATTCAGTTAAGTCAGTATGAGGAGACACAGACCAAACACGAACAACACAAATAAAGATCTCTGATGGTCCATAAAGTTACCTTACCTAAACTTCTTTTCCACAATAAACTGTCAGAAACTAAACTCTGTTATCTCCTCCTCCAAACCATTATCTGTTCTTCAGACCTGATCAGGACTATGCTCTCAAAGGAGGTAATTTCCTTAGTTTGATGAGCCTCTTTAGAACCATCAGTATATCTTAATCAACAGGTCATGTGCCACAGTCCTTTAAAGTAGTCGTATTCATGCCACTTCTTCAATAGCCTACCCTTGTTTCAGGGGCATTAGCTCACTACAGGCCTTTATCAAACCTTCCATGAACTTCAAAGTTCCTTCAGAAAGTAGTGGCTTATCTACACACTCCTGACCAAAATCTTAAGACCAGTTGAAAAATTGACAGAAATGACCTTTTGCATTTTTGGATCTTAATGAGGTTTTAAATAGAGCTGCAATATGCAAAAGCAAGAAGGGGGAGTGTGACAAAAAGCACTTTGAAAAAGTAATTTATTGAAAACAACAAGTAAACTGAAATAGGCTGTTTATCAGCTGATCAAAAGTTTAAGACCATCGCTCAGAAAATGACAAAAAACTCTCCAAACCAGAACAAAAATGTTTCTCAGTAGGACTCAGTCATGAGTAGCTCCACCGTTCTTGTTAATCACTTCAAAAATTGGTTTGGGCATGCTTGATGAGAGTGTTTCCAGGAAGCTTTTGGGAACATTGCTCCAAGTGGTGAAGATGGCTTCATGAAGGGCATCAACTGTCTGAACTGACGGCCATTTTTATAAACTTCCCTTGACCTCCATCCCCAAATGTTCTCTATGGGATTTAAATCAGGGGAACATGCAGGATGGTCCAAAAGAGTGATGTTATTCTCCCTGAAGAAGTCCTTGGTCAAGCGAGCATTGTGAACTGCAGCGTTGTCCTGTTGAAAAACCCAGCTGTTACCACACAGGCGAGGGCCCTCAGTCATGAGGGATGCCCTCTGCAACATCTGCACGTAACCGGCCGCCGTTTAACGACCCTGCACCACCTGAAGCTCCAGTGTTCACTGAATGAAAAAGCACCCAGATCATGATGGACCCCCTTCCACTGTGCCGGGTAGAAAACATCTCAGGTGGATCTCCATGTCATGCCAGTAGCGTGTAAGCCATCTGGACCGTCAAGGTTACATTTTTACTCATCAGAGAATAAAACTTTTTTCCACCTTTCAGTGTCCCATGTTTGATGCTCCAAAGTCTAAACGGGCAGTTTTGTGGCGTTGAAGGAGACGAGGTCTTTGAATTTGTTTTTGATTTTGAAACCCTTTTCCCACAGATGCCGTCTGATGGTTATTGCGCTGCAGTCGGCACCAGTAAGGGCCTTAATTTGGGTCGAGGACCGCCCTGTGTCTTGATGGACAGCCAATCAGATCCTCCGGCTCAGTGAAGGTGTAATTTTTTTGGGTCTACCACTTCACTTTTTTGTTCCATAATGCTCAGAATCTTTCAAAAATGTAGAATGACTGTCTTACTGCGTCCAACCTCAGCAGCAATGGCACGCTGCGAGAGGCCTTGCTTATGCAGCTCGACAATCCGACCACGTTCAAGAAAAGAAAGCTTCTTAGCTTTAGCCATCAGGAGGGCATGACCGTGTGAATGCCTGACAGAAAATGAACATTTGGAGCAGATTTTGGCTTTAATAGCCTGTGGTCTTAAACTTTTGATCAGCTGATAAACAGTCTATTTCAGTTTACTTGTTGTTTTCAATAAATTACTTTTTCAAAGTGCTTTTTGTCACACTCCCCCTTCTTGCTTTAACATATTGTAGCTCTATTTAAAACCTCATTAAGATCCAAAAGTGCAAAAGGTAAATTCTAGCAATTTTTCAACTGGTCTTTAGATTTTGATCAGGAGTGTATATTCAGACAAGTTAGAGGTCATTGTGTTGGGCCCCAAACAGCTGAGAGAAACCTGTTCTAGTAATATGGATGCCTTAGATGGCATCAGTCTTGCACCAAGAGTGATAGTTAGAAATCTTGGGGTACTATTTTATCAGGATTTATCCATCAACTCAGTCTTTTCATTTTTGTAACATTGCAGTATAAGGATCAGCTTGGTTTCTTATGCCTAATTATGATTCAAGGAAAAAAGCTTCTGAAAAGTACTTGTTAATTAAGTTTGTTTTGTATTAAAAATCAAAAATGTTTTCAAAGTAACTTTTTAAATAATGGGTAAAAAAATATCTCAACAATAAACTTCTCCTTGGCTGTAGATTTAATTCATACTTAAAAGTTTTTTCACACTAATTTTCCCACCCCTAGCAAAATTCTCAACACAAATTCTGGAGAATCAGTCCCTGAAATACTTGATTCCCAATTTAACCCAAAACCAAAAGAAAGGACAAAACCCAAACACAAAATGTCCTTCAAAGGTAATTTTAAGTCTAATGTCTCTGGCCTGAAAAACAGAAAATGGTACAATCCAAAGGTGCTCTAAACTTAAAAATTCAAAAACAGTCGGCTCAAAAGCTCAAAGTTGAACCCCCCCCCCCCCCCCCCCCCCAAAAAAAAAAAAAAAAAAAAGAATACAAGGGCAATGCATTGGAAAAGTGTACAAAAAAGAAGGAAAATGACTCCCAAAGGGAACAACTCACCGGTCCAGGACACTTCCTCTGACTCCCAAACTGGAGCTCCAGTTCTCCCAGTTGTCCTTTTACCAAACATCCCAGCACCTGTATGGAGATGTTTTTCTCACAGACGTCAAAAATGTCTTCCTTTAATTTGACTGGTGGAAGTTCAGAGACCAACCAAGTTTCTTCAGAATCTCACCAGCTGAATCTCCCCTCCAAACATTTCTCCTTCTCCTCTCGTTGTTCCACTCAGCCCCTCCCCTCTTGATCCAACCTGATCAACTTGGCTGCAGCAGGTCACCTGACCAGGAACCTGAAGCTAAACAGACTGTTAGAATTATATACAAGCTAATGCTAACATTTATCCAAAGATGTCATTTTATGCTTACAAGTTATTCAAACATATTATGTTGGGGCAGATCAGTTCAAACATGTTTGCTCAGCAAAACAGATGCTTCACAAATCATGCAGGTGCAATTGCGGTTAGACAGAAGCCTGGTTTCAGTTAAGGTCTGGGGGGGGCCAGTTTCCCCATTTCACATCCTGTAGTTGGTCCTGTGGTTTTGCGAAACTGCAAGAACTTTTGTTGAACTCTTGGTTGAACTTCTGCCTTAAGTCTGACCTTTATCCAGACATTATGTTTATCTTCTTGACAGACATATGTAGCATATGTGTAATAACTTGAGTACAGTATTGGTACTTAAGTAACACTGTAATAGGCTAGTAACAGAAGATCAAAGGTTTGACTCTGGGAGTGGAGAGAGAGACTGAGACAAGATTTGTAATTGCAATAGTCACATATATTAAAGACAACAGACTTACAAATACACAATTGGCCAATTATAATTCATAACATTTCATGCATGTAAAGTTCATTCAAGTACGTGATTTAGTCCAAAAAAAGTCCAGTGCAATGCACAATTCAGTTCAGTTCAGTTCATTTAAAGTCCTTCCAGACACGAACGGAGCAGCAAAATAGTCCAAGGGAGAACCGAAGTGTGTGTGTGAGGGAGTTACGGAGTTCAGAGCTGCTCGAAGTGCGGTCTGCATGGACTAGCGCAAGGGAAAAGAAAAAAAGAAAGAAAAAACGAAAAGGGTGGCTGCAAGAGAGCCTCCTACTGGCCCGACCAGAGCAGGAGGAGAGATCAGATTCTTCAAAGTCGATGAATGGTGGGGTTGAGGCCGTAGCCTGGAATTTCATGGATTCACCCTGCGGCTCACGCCCGTCATTCATTCATTCATGGATTCTCTCTAGGCTCTCGCCATCATCTCTGGCCTGTATAAAAAAGGAACAGTGCCAGGATAAACTTTCTGTGTGCACACCTTATACATTTCATTTCAATTCAATTCACAATAATAACGATGAAAGTCGCATCATAAATCAGTGAAAAAATTCCCATATTGTACAATATTAAACAATCTATGATTTCAAGTAAACAATTCATGATTCAGATATGAAAATGTGCAAAATGAACAAGCACATCAATCAATCAGAGGCACATAGCATGGCTCCAAAGTGCATTAACATCACCTGAGGGTCTTTAAAGTGCATACATAGCATTAGCTCCAAACAATTATAAAGTTAGGCCATTAAAGTGCATCGTATTGCTATCACCCTTTAAGTACACATACAACATTAGCACCACAGGATTTAGACATGATTCATATTCGGTTAATTCACATACATTTAGAGAAACCAGCATAAAAGTCCGTGCTAACTGCTCCAGGTAATTCAAAGGGAGCGGCTAAGCTAAGCTAAGCTATGCTACGCTAACAGTTGGCGTGACTCACCGGTTCAGAAGTTAACTCAGGGACACAAGTCATCGTCATCGGCACCGTAGTCGGCTCCTACAGTTGGGTTGCATGTTAGTATCAGAGACTGAAACCGTTGACATTAAAAGGCGACATACGGTGCATTTACCTGCAGCGTCTGTCTCAGGAATGCGCTTCAGCTCGCGCTCCCCATACTGTGTTCGAGCTTCCCGGTTAAAGCCGTATCTATTGGCGCTTAACCGCGTGATGGCGTAACGGCGGCCTACGTCCACGGCGCCTGGCGTAAAGATAGAACTGCACAGACTGATGATCAAAAGGAGTAAAAGCGGAGAAATAAGGCGGTCTTCCACCGGGTTACACCCTCCCCTAGAATCATGCAACCCCGATGCATGCTAAACTTCATAAACCTGAGATCGCGAGATCAGTTGAGGTAGAGGTGCTAAGGGCTTCCCCATAGGCATTAATCAGCCCATGGAAAAGAGTCTGTACAACAGAAATAAGCGGATGACCCAATGGCGTGCTGAAGTCGACCAGGTGGGTAACGCTGTCGACTGGACCTACGAACAACTGGATCAGACTCCGCATCAAGAACGTTAGGTAGTGGCTCATCAGAGCTGGGTGATGCCTCTGCTTGGCCAAGGGGCTCGGGTTCCACAGGAGAACAAGGAGGATGGGAGGTGGGTGGTTGTGTTCCCTCAGGTACCTGCTCGTTACCAGGTTCAAGCTCCTCTCTCGTTGACCCAGAGACAACAGACTCAGCAGAGGGATCCCCAGGATCAGGTAAGATAGTTGGCACAGTTGCAGGCAAAAGGTTGGTATTATTCTCCAGACTGTTGGTAGGGGACACAGTTGGGAGATCAGTTTGAGGCAACATTGTGGGTCTGACTGGCTGTTCACTCCTGAATATAAGGGAGGTTGGCCGTGTCTGAATTTGAGGTAGTTCTAACTCCTCAGTTCCTTCCTCATCTGACTCATCATTACCAAGAACTGGTTTCTGACTTCGGGTTCTAGGACGACCTGATGGGGGGTCTGGCAACAGGTCAAGAGCGTTACCATCTGTCAGAAATGGGCATGGGAGAAGAAGATCCCGGTGAAGTGTGCGAGTTGGCCCGTCTTTCATTTCGGGTCGCACTGTGTACACCGGTAAGTCCCCTGCACGCTTCAAAACAACATAAACTTCCTGCTCCCATTTGTCCTCAAGCTTATGCTTCCCGCGAAGCCTGACGTTGCGGACAAGTACTCTGTCCCCCTCAACTAAACTGGATGGTGTGACTCGCTTGTCAAAGCGAAGTTTGTTTCTCTCACCAGATTTGGCTGCGTTCTTGGATGCTATCTGAAAACTCTCTTCAAGACGGGATCGAAGGCTCTCAACATACTGGGAGTGAGAGGTGGGCTGGTTTGTTTGCAAAGGCAACCCAAAGGCAAGATCAACTGGAAGTCGTGGTGAACGGCCGAACATCAGCTCATACGGGGTAAAGCCGGTAACATCACTACGAGTGCAGTTGTAGGCGTGCACTAACGGCTTCACGTATTCCTTCCACCTAGCCTTCTGCTTCTGTGCCAGAGTTCCTAACATGCTGAGAAGTGTGCGATTGAACCTCTCTACAGGGTTTCCACGTGGATGGTAGGGGGTGGTTCTGGTCTTTACAATCCCAGCAAGCTGGCAAAGTTCTTTGATCAGCTTTGATTCAAAGTCTGGCCCTTGGTCAGTGTGAAGTCGCTCAGGGATCCCATAATACACAATGAAGTTCTCCCATAAGCATTTTGCCACGGTCCTTGCCTTCTGGTTTGCCGTTGGTATGGCGACAGCAAATTTTGTAAAATGATCAGTGAGGACGAGGATGTCTTTTGTATTGCTCTGATCTGGTTCCAATGAAAGATAATCCATACAAAGCAATTCCAAAGGGCGAGTGGTTTTGATGTTGACTAATGGGGCTGACCTTTCGGGGAGAGCTTTGCGTCTCACACAACGACTGCATGTCTTTATCTTGGATTCAACGTCTGCTGCCATATGAGGCCAGAAAAATCTGGAACGTACAAGATCTAAAGTTCTTTCAATGCCCATGTGGCCCATGTCATCGTGCAGACTCGTGAGGACAACAGACTTCAGCTCTTTTGGCAACACTAGCTGAAATGAAACCTGGTCTCCATCCTTCCTCTTTCGATACAAGATATTCTCTTGCAGCTCAAGCGGTTTAGTTCTCTTAGCAGTAGTGCAAGGTCGGGGAGCTCATGGCGTGCAGTGGGAGGCACCTTTTCTCCGGTCTCCATCTGATGGATGACTTCTCTTATGAGCGGATCGGCGCGCAGCTTCTCCTTGAGGTCTAAATGGGACAAGGGGTGAACAACAGGTAGCCCATGATTGCTTTCATAGGCATAGCAATCAGGGATGGCCTCTGCTGACAGGCTCAACGATTCAATCAAGGTGACAGGGCTCTCAGCGGGATTACTGTGCTGACTGGTGACAAGACATCGACAACATATGGCAGAGATAACCTCAGGGCTCACTTCCTCAATTTGATCAGATTCACTGACATGTTCTTGGGTGAATTGGTGGATCAAATCCCCATCCTTTTGTGATGGGACGTTGGCAAGCTGGTGGTGAGGGCGGCGGGACAGCCCATCAGCGTCGAGATTTTGCTTTCCTGCTCGGTACTGCAACTTAAAAGTGTACGTGGACAAAGCAGCGAGCCATCTGTGGCTGGCGGCGTCTAACAGCTGATGTTAACAAGTATGTGAGGATTATTGTCTGTTACCCACGACAAAGCTTGCACCATAGAGGTAGTCGTGCAACTTCTCCGTCACACTCCACTTTAGAGCCAGGAATTCAAGCTTGTGTGCGGGATATCTTGTTTCACTGGGTGACAAACCTCGGCTGGCATAAGCTATCACTCTAAGCTGACCCTCTTGCTCTTGATATAGAGCTGCCCCAAGTCGGTGGTGCTGGCGTCGGTGTGGAGGATATTAGGTAGCTTGGGGTCAGCAAACCCGAGGACTGGGGAACTGGTTAACTTATCTATCAGTGTTTGGAATGCATGCTGGCAGGAAGAAGACCATCTCTCACCAAAGGACTGTTTTGGATCGTAGGTCTTGGAGGAATGGACCTTGCTTGGGACTTTGAGGCAGGTGCATAACCACGGGTCAGGTCGTTCAAGGGTTTAGCGATGGCAGCGTATCCCTTGATGAACCTTCTGTAGTACCCGGCGAAACCTAAGAAGGATTTGAGCTCTTTCAGAGTTTTTGGGACTGGCCAAGATTTCAATGCTTGAATCTTGTCTGGATCTGTCTCAACTCCTTCTGCTGAAAGCGACATGCCCCAGATATCGTACAGATGTCTGAAAAAACTTGCATTTTTCCACAGACAGTTTCAGACCATATTCTTTTAAGCGATGGAGTACCTGCAGCAGCCGCTCATGTTCTTCCAAAGAACTTGAAAACACAATAAGATCGTCTAAGAAAACGAGCACTTCTTTCAGATGGAGATCTCCCATGCATTTCTCCATCAATCTCTGAAAAGTGCTTGGAGCGTTTGTTACCCCTTGGGGCATTCGATTGAACTCCCAAAAGCCAATTGGGGTAACGAATGCTGTCTTGGCTTTGTCCGCCTCATCCATCTCGATCTGATAATAGCCCGACTTAAGATCAAGCACGCTGAACCACTTGGAACCCGACAGGGCTGAGAATGACTCCTCTAGGTTGGGTAAAGCGTAAGCATCTTTAATCGTTTGCAGATTGAGTTTTCGATAGTCAATGCACAGTCGGATGTCTCCATTTTTCTTACGGACCACAACGATGGGGGAGGAAAATGGGGAATCAGATTCTCTGATGACTCCGGCCTTCAGCAGATCTCGCAGGTGTTGACGGACAGCCTCGACGTCTTGTGGGTGGATGGGTCTAGCTCTGTGCTTAAAGGGGGTCTCATCAAGCAACTTAATGCGATGTTTTACTTTATCTGTACATCCAAAGTCTAAGTCATGCTGCGAGAAGACTTCAGGGATCTCACTCAACCTGTTTGTAATTCTCTCTTTCCATTCAGAAGAAATGGGAGATTGACCAAAATCTAACTTGAGAGCACTTGGTGGACTTTCAGCAGATGAGCAGTTTGATGGCACGTGGTGGGACAAGATCTGTGGCGATATGGTAAGTTCGGCGATGACACAAAGAGGTGGGATCATGATATCCTGGTCTGATTCATTAGTGAGAATGACAGGAACTTTCATGGGGGACTGATCTGGAAACATCACTATTGAGTTATTAACACACAGTCCACCCGGCAATGGTGAGGTGGGGTGCTCCACAAGCATCCACTGACCAGGGGCTGGTATGCTGGTGTGGATAGAGCCATCCACGACAGTGGTCTGTCCAACGGAATGAGGACTCGCTTTGCTGGCTAGTCTCACGACTCCATCACTGCCTGCCTGTTGTTGCTGGTGGCGTATTTCTAAGAGTTTGAGGACGGCTCGGTACCCATGGGCTGCTGGCTGGAATCCTGCAACCTCACTCTCCATGTATTGATTGTATAGGGCCTCCATAGTGTTCATGCCAATTAGCACAGGGGATTGGATGTTGGGTCTGATGTCAGGGACAACTAAGGCCAGAGTGACTACATTGAAATCAGCACCCAGGAACTCTCTTGGAAATGTAGCTGTTACCTCCACGTACCCAAGATAGGGGACATCTTGGCCTGCAGCTCCCTCGACTTGTAAAAGATCGCCCAGAGGTTTTACTGGCTGAGCTGAGAGGTGCTGGTTATAAAAAGAGACTGGGATGGTGGTGACTTGTGACCCAGTATCAAGGAGGCAGTTACATTCTGTACCAGAGACAGTGACTTTGGCTGTGCATCGAGACCCAACTAAGCCTTTAGGCAGACGAGATGGCACAACTGGGGGGTTCTGATTAAGTTCTTCACATTTCACAACTTTCTTTTTGTTGGGACATTGCTGGTCCTCAACAGTTCCGGTTTGTCCCACAACAGGAACTGGATTTAGTTTAAAGGTGATCGTGAAGTGGGGTTTGTTTTCTGCCATTTTGCTTGTCGGTCATCAAACTGTTTTTTCTTGACGGCCACAAGAGCAGAGTTCGGTGGATTTTCACAGTGAGTTTTGATGTGGCCATCTTCACCACACCGGTAGCAATAACCGGGCTTAGGTGCAGAAGGCAGGGTCTTTGTTTGCTTACCTGCCCTCTGACCCTCCCCGAATTTACGGCCAGGTGTGGGCTTAAAAACTGGGGACTGGCTAAACCCTGACTGGGCAGCTGTGAGTGAGGCAAGCTGCTTTTGAATCTCAGCTAGTTGCTGTGCAAGTTGCTGGGTGACTGAGGTGAGAGCAGCGATTTCTCCCTTTTCTGCACTGTCAGAGTAAGCATACTGTACGTGAGCTGAGGCTCTGGATCTTGCTGCACCAAGATGTTGTTTCATTCGTATCGCTTTAGCTGCTTCACGGTCTTCCTCAGTCCGTAGCAGTAGCAGAAACTCTGCAAATGTTGGGGGATTGCTTTGTCCTTATTAGTGACCCCTCCACGCTTGACTGCCAAGTTTAAAGCAACCTGTAGACGTTGTAAATAGTTGGAAGGCTTTTCCCCAGCATCTTGAAAGGTATCTAAGAATTTAGCATACAGCTCATCGCCATCCTGGACAGTGCCATAAGCTGAGTCAAGTGTCTGCACGTAAATGGCAGGTGGAGTATCTAACTGTAGGTGCTTAACCATGTCAGCAGCAGGGGGCAGCAAACTCTCAACAATTTTACGAGAGCGCTGTAAATCAGACACAGCTGGATCTTTTAACAACAGTTCTATGCCAGAACGCCATGTGTCATAATCAGATTCACTCTGAGGTCGCGGTGATCTGCCAGAGAAAATTCTGATTAAGTGGTGCTGAGTAGTGATTGGTGCTGTCCTCGTTCTTAACTATGTGCTCAACAACGTGGCGTGGTATTTCAAGAGGGTTCAACTTCGTGATGTGGCATGGTTGGCAGTGAGAGTCTGGGTGTGCCCTGAACGGTGGGGTCGATTCCACTTTTGGCCAGGTTCCGCCAAGGTTTAGGACTGCGGCCACTGGAACACTTGGATAGCCCAGGTTGACAGTAGGGGGCAATGCAGAAGGCAACATGGCGGCATCAGGGGCAGCAGGTGGTGGCTCTCTTCTACCAGCCTCCTCGACATCAGCAGCAGCAGGAGGTTGGAGATCCGTAACAGTTTGGCCAAGCAGAGACATCACCCCATTTAAAACAACGGCAAAGTCTTGCCCCGTTAGCTTAGCGACTTTCTGTAACTCTGCCAAATAGTTTTTGGTTTGCAATTTACCTACCTCACCTGCACAGAGTGCAGACAACTCCGCGATTTCATATGTAACTTGATCCTTATCGCAACAGTATTTATAAGGTAGTATTTTGCGCAACTCAACCAGCGGTGCACCCGAATTGTACTCAACTACTATGGAATTATTGAAAACTGATTCAGTCTCATCAACAACCACCGATTTAGAGATAGAACCGAACCGTTTTAAAAACTCAATGACTTCATCGTCAGTTTCTGTTTTCAAAGCTCCCTGTATCAGGACTGAATTAGGAATTTTAATGCCCAGTTTCTCAAATGTATCCATGTCGCCTAAATATATGAACAACCTTCAAAGCTAATCTCTCCACTCCTGGCTAGCTCGCCAAGAAATATGTAGCATATGTGTAATAACTTGAGTACAGTATTGGTACTTAAGTAACACTGTAATAGGCTAGTAACAGAAGATCAAAGGTTTGACTCTGGGAGTGGAGAGAGAGACTGAGACAAGATTTGTAATTGCAATAGTCACATATATTAAAGACAACAGACTTACAAATACACAATTGGCCAATTATAATTCATAACATTTCATGCATGTAAAGTTCATTCAAGTACGTGATTTAGTCCAAAAAAAGTCCAGTGCAATGCACAATTCAGTTCAGTTCAGTTCATTTAAAGTCCTTCCAGACACGAACGGAGCAGCAAAATAGTCCAAGGGAGAACCGAAGTGTGTGTGTGAGGGAGTTACGGAGTTCAGAGCTGCTCGAAGTGCGGTCTGCATGGACTAGCGCAAGGGAAAAGAAAAAGAAAGAAAGAACGAAAGAAAAGGGTGGCTGCAAAGGAGCCTCCTACCGGCCCGGCCAGAGCAGGAGGACAGATCAGATTCTTCAAAGTTGATGAGTGGTGGCGTTGAGGCCGTAGCCTGGAATTTCATGGATTCACCCTGCTCACGCACGTCATTCATTCATTCATGGATTCTCTCTAGGCTCTACGCTCGCCATCATCTCTGGCCTGTATAAAAAAGGAACAGTGCCAGGATAAACTTTCTGTGTGCACACCTTATACATTTCATTTCAATTCAATTCACAATAATAACGATGAAAGTCGCATCATAAATCAGTGAAAAAATTCCCATATTGTACAATATTAAACAATCTATGATTTCAAGTAAACAATTCATGATTCAGATATGAAAATGTGCAAAATGAACAAGCACATCAATCAATCAGAGGCACATAGCATGGCTCCAAAGTGCATTAACATCACCTGAGGGTCTTTAAAGTGCATACATAGCATTAGCTCCAAACAATTATAAAGTTAGGCCATTAAAGTGCATCGTATTGCTATCACCCTTTAAGTACACATACAACATTAGCACCACAGGATTTAGACATGATTCATATTCGGTTAATTCACATACATTTAGAGAAACCAGCATAAAAGTCCGTGCTAACTGCTCCAGGTAATTCAAAGGGAGCGGCTAAGCTAAGCTACGCTACGCTTAGCTAAGCTACGCTACGCTACGCTAACAGTTGGCATGACTCACCGGTTCAGAAGTTAACTCAGGGACACAAGTCATCGTCATCGGCACCGGTAGTCGGCTCCCTACAGTTGGGTTGCATGTTAGTATCAGAGACTGAAACCGTTGACATTAAAAGACGACATACACGGTGCATTTACCTGCAGCGTCTGTCTCAGGTACGCTTCAGCTCGCGCTCCCCATACTGTGTTCGAGCTTCCCGGTTAAAGCCGTATCTATTGGCCGCGCTTAACCACGTGATGACGTAACGACGGCCTACGTCACGACGCACGACGTAAAGATAGAACTGCACAGACTGATGATCAAAAGGAGTAAAACGGAGAAATAAGACGGTCTTCCACCCGGGTTACACATACGTAGCCTTTAAAACCAGACATGATCTTAACACGTGACAAGTTGGTACTTCCCTAATTCTGATGTGTATAAGATCTTGTGTATGCTACTGTTCGATGCTCTTTTCTGTACATCCCTGGTGAGGTGCAGCACTGAGCCCTCAGCAGCTGAGTATTTCTATTATTTTATGTATGGTCTCGCATTTTGTCAATAAATGGTTGGCTAACCGATCTAATCTGGACTTGTGCCTTCTTCCAAACTGAACATGAACTTCCAACAACATGGTGACCCCGACATGATTTGGCTGAAAGGCCTGTCCGTATTGAGGACAACGATCGGTGGACTCTGAGGAATTCTGTACAGACAATTAAGAAAGTGGCCACTGAAGGTAAGCAGAAAACCTTTTGATATACAGTATCAGAATTTCTGCAATTGACAATTCTAAATTCAAAATTGTCTGTGCTTGAATGTCCTACGAGTGAGTATAATAATTTGACCAAATTTATTCTTTTCTCTCTTTCTATCTCAAAAATGTACAGTATATTTTAATGCACTGAGTAAAATATGTGAGGCAATACGGACAGCATCAACTCATACAAGACGGGTATAGCCGGGCGTTGTGTGTTTGAAGGAGTGTAACTGTGTGATAAGAGAATCAGGCCTGAGGTTACACAGATGTGTCCTGAGAAGCATCCTTGTAGTGTTAAATAACAGACACCAGTATCCCAGCATTTTTTTTTAGCAGGGATATCTGGGGGTCGGTAGTAATCTGGGTGTGGTACCCAGTCCTCAATGAAGGTGACGACTTTCGAGGTTGCCTAGTCTATAGTGTAAGACGTAATAAGAATGCGGTATTCGTCCTCTGATAAGTAAAAGGTGTGGTACCTTGAGGTTGTCACATGGGTGCAAATGTTTGGGTGGCTTTTCAATCAGTTTTGATACATTGAGGTCATTTGTGGAGAGTGGACTGGAGATTAGAGATCCACGAAATCCTCAAAGCAAACTGACTATCGACTGATTGCTCTGTGGGGTCTGGGTTGGGCATAGTTTAGGGGGTCATTGTGTTAGGTTAGGGTGTGTGGTCTGAACTGAGAATAAAGGTGAATTCCGGAGGGCCATAGGTGAGACGCCTGGCTCCAGGAGCTAGGTAGAAGCTTGCTCATGCCTCCTGAAGGATCTGGTATTGCACCATTCAAGGGACAGGCCACTCACGTGTATAATATATTTGTGTGAACATGAACGGAGAATGACAGAGAAGCAAATAAGAGAATGGGGACAGGGTCCCACTAACAGGGTTCAAATAAATGTCCATAAAATATGGGAGGACATGAGAGATGAACATGAACTAAATAATAAGGAGGAAGCAGGGAAATTAGTGCACTAGATGACAGAATTGATGGTGGCAGGTAGTCTGTTAAAAGGGAGAGTACATTATAAAAAATAAAAGAAAAGCTGTAAAAATACAATAAAAGATTTGGCATATAAGTGTATTAATAATATTACAACAACACCTGTACAAATACTGGATACATTTTTACAGTCATAATCTATTTAAAAAGGAAAGGAATATTACTGTTTATTAATGTCCAGTATACAGTTAAGAGAAAAAGAAAAAACATTAGAATCAGATGGTTTAATCCCTGCTATACCAGGGAATAATTTATAAATTTGGAAAATCAGCTTGATATATCTACAATATCTATCTACAGTAACTTCATGTTAAAATATTAATTTTTCCATGTACAATAACAAAGTTAAAATGTATAAACAAATTAGGCTCATGAAACTTAGAGATTTATCTATAATTGATCATTTTAGAGTATTAGTATAAAACAACAACAAAGACATAATGTATGTACAAAACGTGTACTTGGAAATACTACAATTGTCAAAAAAGACAAAGGAGGACATGAAGTAAAAATACACGATCGGGGTGATTTGACACATCTGTGATGTGATAGATAACAAATAAAGTTAGGTGAATTTTTAGAATAAAATGAGAAACACAAGACAAATATGAAACACAAAAACATAAAAGGCAGCTTGACTAAAACAGAATCATGACAAAAGGATTAGTAATATTTGGATTAAGGTCAAGATCATCAAATTTATAACTATTTCTTGCAAATGAAGCAAATGTTAAAAATCCTTTTTGAATACATTCAATCCAGACAATAAATATTGTGTTTCTTTAAGGTAGAAGTAAAATAAAGGACAAACTTAGTCTGACTTATTCTTTGTAATAAGGAAAGAACTGATAAATTACTTTTGAATGTAAAACAACATGTCAAGTTGCCTTTGAAATATGATTATGCAATTTTATTATGGTTAATATTTTGTAATTTTAAGATATGTTTAAATTTTTGCTAGTATCTGTTAATTTGCAGTTATTGGACAGTCCTGCTGAAAATTGGTGGTAAACCCATAGAAAATTGTATGTAAAATTACAGTTAAAGATATAAAAATTATAATAAATTGCCATTGAAATCAGAATATACATATAATCCAGAGATATTTTTAATTGACTGTAATTTTAAACATTGAAAACCTAAAAATACTGAAAAAGTAAGATCATTGAAACTACTAGTGTATGAATGTTTTATTTGAAAACAGGAAACATCTGTATAATATTACAGTATTGAGCAAATGCACACATTTTTGACTAGGTCTTTAAAAAGGAGAATCTGTTAAGGTAATTGTGAATTCAATTTCAAATTTTGAGATTTTTTAAATTTAACTAAACCATGGGACAAAAAATTGTGCCACGTCATTGTCCCAATTCAAAGTAAATAAATACATGAATGTTTGAGGGACCTATTAAACACCTGGCTGAATTCCAGAATCATGAAATGATGCAGCCAGTACAGTTAAAAATTATGAATAATAATACATCTGATTTAAAAGTGCCTTTCTGACCACTAAAGGATACTTTATAAAGTAATTGAAAACACAATTAAAATAAATAAACCAACAGAGAAGTGGTGATATTAGTGTTTGTCTGTCTGTCTGTCTAACCCCTCCCTTCTGTTTCCTGTTTTTATGACTAGATGGAACGTTCGTGGTTTTCATTCAGACATTACAGATGACACTTTGTGCTTCAAATTGAAAATTACATTGACCAATGTGACATCTCTGCAAACAGTTTTCTCAACAGGTGATCTCCATACTTATCAAGGAACAGGAAGAAGAGAGCTCCAACGTTTAATATGGCCAATATGTCTGAGGAGAGGGCTTCAGGCTTTACTGGAACCAACCTAAGTGGTCTGGTCTCTGTATGGTGGCAAAAATAACACCTTACTGCCTAAAAGTCTGGCTTACTGTTGATGAACTGAGCCCGTGGATTCAAAAATCACTGCTCACTGAGCCACCTGACCGTACACTGACTGAGGTGCACACTGACCTGACAGACCTACCTGACCCCTCTGAGGCTGCAGACTCAGAGTAAATTTATATATCCTGTACTTTTACTGTTTCTTAACATTGTGAAATTAATCATCCATTCCTCCTTGCCTCTGAAGCTATGTGGGGCCTGCACCATCTGCGGTGCAGCCCTGGAACTATGAAGACCTGTTCAATCTTGATTTCTCTTGCAGCCTTCCTACCCTGGCTGCGGTACTGGCTAATACTCCGGCATATCCTTTCAATGTTACTGCTCCCACCTTTACCCAGGTACAACCTCTGCCTTTTCCACGCCCTCACTCCATGTTTCCCCGGCTGATGATGGAGAGGATGACAACATCCCTGATGTCTTACTCCATGCTGATTTTGACACGATGAAGATGCTCTTGGCCACCCAAATCTGCTACTGCTCACTAACTTGCAAATATCAGAGCCTGAGGAGGATGATGTCGAGTTTCCCTCCATCCACTGGTGTCGAGTTTCCCTCCACCTAAACACATTTCCTCTTCATTAACCTCTAAAGGGGGATTGATCCCTCCCACGTGATTGACAAATATGCCCACACATTGAAAATGCCCTTATACACACCTGATACCCTATGATTAAGTTTCTTCTTATGCATTTCATTACCTGTGTTATATTATGATCCTCTCTTATACTGATTTCGCCCTGTCAGTGTGAGCTTATACTTTTAATCTATATTGTCTTTTTTGTTTTTCCATTAGAGTTATTCTTAGAAGTAATGGTCTTATGATCTCAATTTAGTGGTACCGTGGCTGATACAGTTGTTATGTTAATGTGAAGGTTTAGTTTATAATTTTAGATATGCCTTTATGCCTGTTAATTCATTTACTCATGCTCATTGTTGTTTTGTTGTTTGTCTCCTGACAGTCATCCACCTGCTCCCTTAAGGAGCTACATTTTGGCACTCTGTCATTCCCACTGTCCCTCTCATCTCTGCTCAGCTATGAAATGCAGATACATAAACGCCGGCGTGTCTGTGGGAAGTGGCTCAGCCCTCTCCTGATTCCACAGTGGTGAGACATGACTGTGGGCCCTGCTCAGTCACACAGGGTTATGATTGAATTAATCTGTCTGATTGATTGACCTGACATAGTCATGTCAAAAGGGGGAATTGAAAGAATTTGGATTAATTTAATGTCTCAATTTGAGCATCAGTTTTGGGTGTGGCTCTGACTGACTTCTTTGTTTGTGCATTGACAGTAAATTGTGTTCTGCTCTTTATCCATAAAAGGCCTGATGTGTCTCAGCAACAACAGTGCTCCAGTACTGATGTACTTCCTCCTCAGACTGCTGCAGCTAAATATACACTGTTCTCTTTTTGACGCTCACACTGACAGGTTTCATTTCTGACCTAGGTGAATAAGATTGTTTTTTTAAATGCTAAAGTTAACACACATCATTAATTACACCACATAGTTACATCACAAGAAGACCCGACGTTCCTGAAGGATCGAGTATGACGACGAGCAACAAACTGAGAAGTGAGTACTGAGAAAGTTTTATTTGTTTTAAGTCCTTGGCATGAATTTAACTGGAAAATAAACGTCGGCTTAACAAAGTATGTAATCAGTTTGCACAAGTTTAGCTTAGTGCAACATTAATAAGTTTATGAGAGGTTGTTGCAACTGTGTTAGCATGTTTAATATAACGTATTTAGCTAACGCTAAATATTTAATATCGCCATGTTGTCCTTTCGGCCAAGACTATTGTTTGATACAACTATTTTATTTAGCTTTAAGACAACTGTCATTTCACAATCAGCAGGTAGGATTACTTAAAACTATGCAGCTGGTTGTGGTCACTTATAATTAACCTCACCTGTATAATGCTGACTGTATATTAACATTTGTGTTGTGAAATCAAGGTGTGATTTGGAAAGTCCTAATTGTCTGTGACTAATCATATTTCTATAATTATTTATAGTCAACTTAAAATGATGATAAAAACCTCTCCTCTTTCTTGCAAATGTCAAAAAATCCACCTGCAGTTTAACTTATCTGCTTGTAATGTACGTTTTTCTTCATTTTATACTTTTTCAAATATCCCTCTTTTTATAATACTATATTTAGCATTTACGTACAAGCTTTTTAAAGTTTTGGCTCTTAATCAACAATGTTTGTGCCATGAACTTTAATCTTACGTAGTTTGCATTTGCTTTTCTAAATTTTCAGCAGTGTATTTAAGCGCATTCAGGAAATGCAAATTAAGTTACAAAGTGTCTGCATGAAATGGTATTTGTTAGTGAATACTAATGAGCTAATTTCTTGCCTGATCATAGCCCATACCAGTAAGCCAACCGATCATTTTACAATATTTTATTTAAAAAATAACTTCATATAACACGTAGTTCATGCAAATCCAAGGATCGGCAGGGCTCTGATGAAGTGAGTAAAGATGGATGACTTAATTTTCCAAAGCTCTGAAGAAAGTAAATCTGACATCAGTATTACAATGAAAACAAACACTAACTCTGACTCTTCAAATGCTCATTTATTTGGTCATCCAGAAACTTCACAAACATACCTAAACTTTTATAAGATGTTGCCTCAAAATTATAATTCAGCCCTTTGACATCATGTTTAAGTTCAACAACAATTTGAGTAGATATTTATCAGCATCAATATTTATCATACACTTTTATTGAAAATGAGTCTGAAACACACTTTTGAATGATATACTAATATAATAATTTATGTTTCAGGGTACACTGTTCACAGATGTGGGTTAAACTGCCGACCACAGTGGCATTACCACTGCATCTACTGCCAGTCAACAGTTTTACGTAAACAGGACTTCATTAATCATCTGTCTCTTTGCAATAAGAACACCTCGGCCATAACTGCAACCATCCCAGCTCCAGCAATCACCACCACCAACTCCACTCCAACAGCGACAGTCATCTCAGCTACAGTAACCCCCACCATCCCAGCTCCATCTACCACCACCAACTCCACTCCAACAGCGACAGTCATCTCAGCTACAGTAACCCCCACCATCCCAGCTCCATCTACCACCACCACCAACTCCACTCCAACAGTGACAGTCATCTCAGCTACAGTAACCCCCACCATCCCACTCCAACAGCCACAATCATCTCAGCAACAGTAACCCCCACCATCCCAGCTCCATCTACCACCACCACCAACTCCACTCCAACAGCGACAGTCATCTCAGCTACAGTAACCCCCACCATCCCAGCTCCATCTACCACCACCACCAACTCCACTCCAACAGTGACAGTCATCTCAGCTACAGTAACCCCCACCATCCCAGCTCCATCTACCACCACCAACTCCACTCCAACAGCCACAGTCATCTCAGCTACAGTAACCCCCACCATCCCAGCTCCATCTACCACCACCACCAACTCCACTCCAACAGCCACAGTCATCTCAGCTACAGTAACCCCCACCATCCCAGCTCCATCTACCACCACCAACTCACTCCAACAGCCACAGTCATCTCAGCTACAGTAACCACGACCATCCCAGCTCCATCTACCACCACCAACTCCACTCCAACAGCAACAATCATCTCAGCTACAGTAACCCCCACCATCCCAGCTCCATCTACCACCACCACCAACTCCACTCCAACAGCGACAGTCATCTCAGCTACAGTAACCCCCACCATCCCAGCTCCATCTACCACCACCACCAACTCCACTCCAACAGCACAGTCATCTCAGCTACAGTAACCCCCACCATCCCAGCTCCATCTACCACCACCACCAACTCCTCCAACAGCCACAGTCATCTCAGCTACAGTAACCCCCACCATCCCAGCTCCATCTACCACCACCAACTCCACTCCAACAGACAGTCATCTCAGCTACAGTAACCCCACCATCCCAGCTCCATCTACCACCACCACCAACTCCACTCCAACAGCCACAGTCATCTCAGCTACAGTAACCCCCCACCATCCCAGCTCCATCTACCACCACCACCACCAACTCCACTCCAACAGCCACAGTCATCTCAGCTACAGTAACCCCCACCATCCCAGCTCCATCTACCACCACCACCACTCCACTCCAACAGTGACAGTCATCTCAGCTACAGTAACCCCCACCATCCCAGCTCCATCTACCACCACCACCAACTCCACTCCAACAGCCACAGTCATCTCAGCTACAGTAACCCCCACCATCCCAGCTCCATCTACCACCACCACCAACTCCACTCCAACAGCCACAATCATCTCAGCTACAGTTACCCCCACCATCCCAGCTCCATCTACCACCACCACCAACTCCACTCCAACAGCGACAGTCATCTCAGCTACAGTAACCCCCACCATCCCAGCTCCATCTACCACCACCACCAACTCCACTCCAACAGCGACAGTCATCTCAGCTACAGTAACCCCCACCATCCCAGCTCCATCTACCACCACCACCAACTCCACTCCAACAGCGACAGTCATCTCAGCTACAGTAACCCCCACCATCCCAGCTCCATCTACCACCACAACCAACTCCACTCCAACAGAGACAGTCATCTCAGCTACAGTAACCTCCACCATCCCAGCTCCATCTACCACCACCACCAACTCCACTCCAACAGCCACAGTCATCTCAGCTACAGTAACCCCCACCATCCCAGCTCCATCTACCACCACCAACTCCACTCCAACAGCGACAGTCATCTCAGCTACAGTAACCCCCACCATCCCAGCTCCATCTAACCACCACCAACCTCCACTCCAACAGTGACAGTCATCTCAGCTACAGTAACCCCCACCATCCCAGCTCCATCTACCACCACCACCAACTCCACTCCAACAGTGACAGTCATCTCAGCTCCAGTAACCCCCACCATCCCACCTCCATCTACCACCACCACCACCAACTCCACTCCAACAGCGACAGTCATCTCAGCTACAGTAACCCCCACCATCCCAGCTCCATCTACCACCACCAACTCCACTCCAACAGCGACAGTCATCTCAGCTACAGTAACCCCCACCATCCCAGCTCCATCTACCACCACCACCAACTCCACTCCAACAGCGACAGTCATCTCAGCTACAGTAACCCCCACCATCCCAGCTCCATCTACCACCACCACCAACTCCACTCCAACAGCGACAGTCATCTCAGCTACAGTAACCCCCACCATCCCAGCTCCATCTACCACCACCACCAACTCCACTCCAACAGCGACAGTCATCTCAGCTACAGTAACCCCCACCATCCCAGCTCCATCTACCACCACCACCAACTCCACTCCAACAGCGACAGTCATCTCAGCTACAGTAACCCCCACCATCCCAGCTCCATCTACCACCACCACCAACTCCACTCCAACAGTGACAGTCATCTCAGCTACAGTAACCCCCACCATCCCAGCTCCATCTACCACCACCAACAACTCCACTCCAACAGCCACAGTCATCTCAGGTACAGTAACCCCCTACCATCCCAGCTCCATCTACCACCACCACCAACTCCACTCCAACAGCCACAGTCATCTCAGCTACAGTAACCCCCACCATCCCAGCTCCATCTACCACCACCAACTCCACTCCAACAGTGTCATCTGTATAAAATAAAAATGTGAGTCAATCTCAGCTACAGTAACCCCACCATCCCAGCTCCAGCTCTATTTGTTCATTGTGTGGATAAAATAAAAATGTAGAGTCAATCTTGTGTCTTGCCTCTTTCTAACCTTTAAAATATCTGGTTGAAATATAGATAGGTCAGTTCTGTTTATCTCACACCAAATCATAACAGAAGTCTGTGTCTTTTAAGTCACATTTTTACATGGAGGTCTGTATGTGCTTTCACTTTTTCCCCGAGTATCATGAGCTAATTCTGCTAATAATACAATTTTCAAGTCTTTGGAACTAAGGTCAACTTCATGGCAAAGTAGTGTTTGTGTGGAATATGTATTTAAGTCTTTGGAAGAAAGTATTAATTGGGTGGAATCAACCTTTAAAATGGCGAATAATGAATCAAAATATTACTTGGCTGGAATCAGCCTTAACAATTATAAAGAACGTTTTTTCTTTTAGGTAGTATCAACCTTTAAAATTATAAATAATGAATCAAAATATTACTTAAGCCAGGGTCCTGAAATTGCGGTCCTGTAACCAGCCTCCAATGGGAGGGGGTGCTGTGGTAAAAACACCAGGGTCCTAGAACTGCGATCCTGAAAGTGCAGCCTCCAGGCCTGCAGGGACATAGTATTGGGACTTGAAGGTACTCTGGAACATCCACTAGAGGGTATTACCAATGGTATTTTGGGATTCAGGCTTGATCTTCATCATTTGTCAAAACAAAGCAACTCCATCTGAGTCTCCTCCCTCTGACTGCAGAGATGTTTGATGACAGAGAACTGATTGAGCTGAGAACATCAGAGCAAACTAAACTGATTCATACTGATCCTTCAGTCTCACCATCTCACCTCTGCACACATGGACAAACTCACTCTGATACTGATCTTCTCAGCTCTCACAGGTATGTGGATGATGATCAGCGTTAGATGATGTTTGATGACAAAGTTCCTTCTGATAAATAACATAAAACCTGGACCTAAGAGCAGGAATCTCTGTCCTGATCAGGATTTTGGTTCTGAAGATCAACAATCAAGCAATTCAGAACAAAGTAATGTCTTCTCTTGAACCTTGTTTGTCTCATAACTTCTTTTTCTCGTCCACTTCAGGACAAACAGCTGCAAACAAAATCTTTCCACTGGCCGAAGAAGTCAGAGGAACAGAGGGACAATCTGTCACACTCAGATGTACCTTTGAGACAACAACAAAAAATGTTTGGCTTTACTGGTACAGACATCACTCTGACCTTCAGGCACCTCAGTTTATACTCTGGAAAGGAGCACGAGATTTGGATGGAAGAGAGCACATCCCAGACCAACGATATAGATCCCAGACCTCCAGCAGCTTCACTGTGCTGACCATCACAAAGCTAACCCTGGCAGACACAGCTCTCTACTACTGTGCTTTAGACACACAGTGATACAAAGTGTAGAAGAGGCTGTACAAAAACCTGAACACAGATATCTGACTACTCTTCAAAGAGGAGGGAAGTGGGATTCAAACCACAGCTTCATGTCAGATGGATTCTGATGATTCCTGTTTCATCAGACTCTCTGTGGTCACAGCTGCTGTTCAGACTCTGAGGGAGGATTCACAGCAACATTCAGACAGAAAATTCAGTTAAACTTCACTCAGACTTCTTTTCCTCAATAGAACTTCAGAAATTAAATTCTGTTTTCTCCTCCAAACCATTAACACGTCCTTTAGACTTGATCCAGACTGATATCAAAGGAGGTCTTTTCCTTAGTTTGTTCAGCCTCTTTTAAGACAATCAGTAGATCTTAATCAACAGACTATGTGCCACAGTCCTTTAAAGGAGACATATCATGCTTGTTTCTCTTTTTCACTATGCCAGACTAGAATACCTGTAAAACATTTCTGCCCTCAGTACAAGTCATTTAGTTCCTTCATTGCCCCACATTAATATTCTCAAAATCCTCATTTTAGGCCACTAACAACATCTTGTTGAGACGCTTTGTGTCAAGGAATGACCTAAAGTTACCTCGCAAGTCAAAGCCCTTTGTGCTCTGATTGGTCAGTTCTATTGGGGGGTAGAGCCAGCCTGTCCTTCTTCTTCTAATGTATTTTACAGCAGGCTCAAAGCAGCAACCGCGTATTGAGTCCCCCTACAGGCCAGAGCTGGTAATGAGGGACAGTTAGCGAGGGAGCTATATACCCCTGCTGGTGGATGTGTTCCTCAGTGACAGTTTTGTGGCTAACAGACATCACAGAGGAGGAAGTGTTTTATCAGATTACTCCAATAAAAAGAAAGGTACCTCGTGATGTCACAACGTTTGAAATCTCGTGGACATCTCACAATGACCTATTTTCAGAGGCATCAAATCTCGTTCTAGGATATCAGAAAAAATACAATATCTCATTTTTTGAAAATTAAGGGGTGTAAGGTCTTGTTTTCAAATTTATTATGTTATATGTAAGTATTAAATCATGCATCAGCATGATATGTCCTCTTTAAATGTTTTTGCGCATTCATAAATGTTTTTGCGTATTTTGAAATGTTTATTCTCATTGACCTTCAGGGCCACCGTACTTTATCACCCGGGAACATGCTTCAACATAAATTAAAGGAATTACTCCGGATTACAGAGACTGCTTCTAATTGGTTTAAGTCCTATTTATCTGACAGATATCAGACTGAACACCTGAACAGTAAGTCTTCTCAGGTCACTAAAGTCAGTTAAAGAGTTCCTCAACATTCTGTACTCGGTCAGATTCTCTTCTTTTCATATCAATCTTTAATCAATCAATCAATCAATCTTTATTTGTATAGCGCCAATTCATAACAAGTGTTATCTCAAGACACTTTACAATAGAGCATGAAGCTCTTCATTTTATGGATACACATATATGCATAGATACATATATACATATAAAATACACATATACATATATATACAAATATATACATCCAACACCCAACATGAATCCATATAGCCAATCATGAATCCCTCCATCATGGCGGCAAGAAAAAACCTTTTGTTAAGCAGCAGGAAATCTTGAATGTGGATCCCAGTCTCATGATGAACAGCAAATCCACACCATGCTGTGATGGGTGTGAGGGCAAAGGAAGGGAAGTAAGAGGAGACAAGTGGACGAAGTAAGAACTAAAGTTAGGGACAGATCCATGTATCATTGGCCTGTCCACTGATTCCTTAGAGGTTAGCCTCTTGAGATGCTACATCTCATTTCTGGAGGGTCCTCATGTCTGAATGGTTGTGGTGATCATTTTCTAGAAGTATAATCTTAGATATTCAAACTGAAAATAAGAACTTATGGTAGTGACGAACTCATGGGTGCCCAGACCACAAGTGCATCCCAACCATATTTGTCTCCGTTAAGTATAAATGTGTTAAAGGCCTCTTGAGATGTGACATCCCATTTTCAAGAGGGACTTCATGACTATGTGGTAATAAGAAATAGATACTGTAGGTGTAACGATCATGGATATGGAGATCATGCTAATAACTACATGAACAGCTATAATGATAATGAGAATGGAGTGTTCCTAATAGAATGGCCAACTATGTGTGTCATGTTTATAGCTGTAGTTTTGAGGTTTCATGACTCCACAGCAGCAGGCAGTCTCCACCAAGGATCCCAGGCCACCTACAAGACAAGAGCCAGAGACGAGTACAGGAGCAAACAAAAAGGGGCAAAAGCAGATGTGGAGAGAGAGAGAGAGTGATAGAGCCCATTGTGCCAGACCCCTCCCCCCCGGCAGTCTAGGCCTATTACATCTAAACTATGAGTCTAGTTTATGAACTAATTTATTTATTTATTTATTTATTTATTTATAACCTATAAGCTGGTCCCTAACTGAAAGCTTTATCAAAGAGGAATGTTTTAAGTCTAACCTTAAAGGTAGAGAGAGTGTCAGACTTTAACTGTGGTTGGTAAATTGTTCCAGAGAAGAGGAGCCTGATAACTGAAGGCTCTACCTCCCATACTACTTTTTGGAGATTGATGGCCCCACAAGTGGGCCAGCAGCTTGGGAGGGTAATGTTCTAGAGGGGTGGTACGGCACTACAAGCCCTTCAAGATAGACTGGGGCCTGTCCACTGAGAGCTTTATAGGTGAGGAGAAGAATCTTGAATTCTATTCTATATTTAATGGGGAGCCAATGCAGAGAAGCTAATACAGGAGTAATGTGGTCTCTTCTCCTAGTTCTAGTCAGTACACGTGCTGCAGCATTTTGGACCAGCTGAAGCTGCCTTAAGCTTAATTTTTGCTGGGACAGCCTGAAAGCAGAGAATTACAATAGTCCAATCTGGAGGTAACAAAAGCATGGACTAGCTTTTCAGCATCGCTTCTGGGACAGGATAGGCCTGATTTTAGCGATGTTATGAGATGAAAAAAGGCTGTTTTTGAAATTTGCTTTTATGTGAGAGTTAAAGGATAAATCCTGATCAAATAGCACTCCTAGATTTCTAACAGTTGTGCTTGGTGCCAGGGTAATGCCATCTATGGCAGTTAAATCACTAGAAAAGGATTCTCTAAGGTGTCGAGGGCCCAGCACAATAATCTCTGTCTTGTCTGAGTTAAGAAGAAGAAAATTTCTGGCCATCCAGGTTCTGATGTCCTTTAAACAGGCATCTAGTTTATCTAAGTGGTTTGTCTCACCTGGCTTTAAAGATACATAGAGCTGTGTGTCATCAGCGTAACAGTGAAAATTAACAGAGTATTTCCTCATGATATTACCAAGGGAAGCATATATATAGAGAAGAGAATTGACCTAGCACTGAACCTTGAGGAACCCTCAGAATTTACTTTATTGTACACAGAAGATTTGTTGTTCACGTACAAACTGATATCTATTAGATAAGTAGGACTTAAACCAGTTTAAGGCAGTCCCTGTAATCCCAAGTAACATCTCCAATCTCTGTATAAGAACATCATGATCAATGGTGTCGAAAGCTGCACTAAGATCTAACAAAACAAGAACAGAGAGCAGTCCTTCATCTGAAGCTGAAAGTAGATCATTGGTTACTTTAACTAGAGCAGTCTCTGTGCTGTGATGAGCTCTAAATCCTGACTGAAAGTCCTCAAGCAGGCTATTGTCTTGAAGGAAGTCACCTAGCTGATCAGCTACCACTTTCTCCAGGATCTTTGAGGCAAATGGAAGGTTAGAAATAGGCCTATAGTTAGCTAATGTTCCTGAATCAAGGTTAGGTTTTTAAGGATGGATTTGATTACTGCTGTTTTAAAAAGACTGTGGTACGTAGCCTGTTGATAGAGATATATTTACTGTCTCCAGCAACAATGGACAAACTAGAGGAAAGACCTCCTTAAACAACTTAGTTGGGATTGGGTCTAAAAGGCAGGTTGATGATTTAGAGGAAGAGACGAGAGAATTTAGCTCCTGAAGGCTGATCGTAGAGAGAGACTGTCTAACTCAGGTCTGACTTCTACTACATTTAAAGGTAGGGCAGGTTCGGCTGGAGATAAAGAGTTGCTAATTTTATCTCTAATTTTCAGAATTTTATCATTGAAAAAGTTCATAAAGTCCTCACAGCCCAGGGCTAGAGGAATCACAGGCTCAATAGAGCTCTGACTCTGTGTCAGCCTGGCTACAGTGCTGAAGAGATATCTAGGGTTGTTTCTATTCAATTAGTGAAGAGTAGTAGGCAGCTCGAGCATGTTTTGGCTCTCATGTAGTTAATATGACTCTCTCGCCAAAGTATACGTGACTCTTCCCTTTTTATCAGAGCGCCACATTCTCTAATTTACGGGTTGTTTGTTTAAGTGTACGAAGTTTCTGAGTTAAACCAAGGAGCTGTCCTCTGACGCTTAATCACGCTTTTTGTCTCAGTGGGGCAATTGAGTCCAAAGTGGATCTTAGTAGACTGGCTGAGTCATCAACAAGCTGATCCAGCTGAGTTGAGCTAAAGCTAATATCACAGTTATCAGTTGGCCAATTTATTGAGCTTAGGGCAGTAGGAATGGCCTCTGTGAATTTAGCCACTGCACCACTGGACAGATTTCTACTGCTCACAGTTTTGCTGCAAAACACAGAATCTTCCAGGAGGATGCTAAAAGTCACTAAGAAGTGGTCGGATAAAATGGATTCTCTGGAAAAACTTTCACTTCATTGATATTGAGGCCATATGCTAAAACCAAATCAAGAGTGTGATTAAAATGATGGGTAGCTTCATTAACAGACTGAATAAAGCCAACTGAGTCTATTAATGACATAAAAGCTGAGCTAAGACTATCACTCTCTTGTCCACATGGATATTAAAATCACCTACAATGACTATTTTATCAGAGCTTAGGACCAAGTTTGATATACTCAGAGAATTCTGATAAGAATTCAGAGTATGGGCCTGGAGGACGGTAAATTATCACAAATAGGACTGTCTGGCCAGTTTTTGAATCAGTATGAGATAAATTTAGAGTAAGGCTTTCAAAAGAAGTATATTTAGCCTTTGGTCTGTGATTGATTTGGAGACAGGAATGATAAATAGCTGTTACACACACCACCACGGCCTGTGTCGCCAGGGTATATGAATATTTGAATGACTGGGGGGAGTGACTCATTTAAACTGACATATTCCTTTCTCGTAGCTATGTCTCAGTTAGACAGAATAAATCAATCTGATTTTCTGTCATAAGGTCGCTCACCAGTAAAGATTTGGACCTGAGAGATCTAATATTTAAGAGACCACATCTAATTCTCTGATGTTTTAAAGCCACAGACAGAGGTTACTGTGCTTATTCTGGTTGTTGCTGTCTCAGAAATTCATTTAATATTCTTCAGCAGGACCAAACTGTTGACACACGTGGCCTAACTCAAACTAGAAGAAGAGATCACATTACTCCAGTATTAGAGTCTCTGAAATGACATCAGTGAAACCTAGAATACAATAAAAAATCCTTCTTCTCACTTTCAAAGGGGTTGATGACATCATCCTGTGTGACGGTCCATACAGGAAAAGAGTAACTTGAAAGGATGGATCAAAACAACCAAGGAAGTCTTCTGACTATCAGGCCAGGTTTTCTCCAGAAGGTTGACCAATTGTCAATGAAGCCCACATCATTTGCTGGACACCACCTCGATAGCCAGCGTTGAATGATGACATGCGCTATACATATCATCACTGGTCAGATTGGGTAAGGCCAGAGAAAATTACGGAGTCCGATTTCCTTTGCAAAAGAGCACACTGATTCAATGTTTAATTTAGTTACTTCCGACTGGCGACGCCAGTCATTCGTGCCGACATGGAGGACTATTCTAGCAAACTTACGTTTACTCTTTGCCAGCAACTTCAAATTTGCCTCAATGTCGCCCGCTTGGCCCCTGGGATACACCTCACTATGCCCGCTGACTTCGCTATCTTCACGCTTTCTGACTATGGAGTCGCCAATTATCAGTGTTTGTTCCTGTGGGCGGTTACCACCATCACTGAGGAGAAAACCTGTGGAAACGTGAACCGGATGGTGTAGAGTGGGTCTTCGACTTACGGCTATGCTTGCCACGGACAGTGACCCAGCCATTACTAGCCGGGGAGGTTTAACGCACGCTTAGCTGCCTGCACCGCTAGCCCTGCCTGCTCGCTATGGCTACGTAAGTGATTTTGGTTCGAGAACCGCTTCTCCAGATCAGACACCGCCCAAATCTAAGAATAAACTACACTTGACAAATACCGCTATCAGTAAAGGAGGACGAGGAGAAGCTAAACATCTGGCACATAGGACAGAGAGAGCAGGAGCGGAGGGAGAAGCCATGCTAAGAAGGTAAGCTAAGCTATGCTAAGCAGAAGAAAGTAGAACTAAATGACCGCTTGAGAGAAGCTAGAGTGGTTATGTAGACCTTAGTACGATGAACGAGATCGTAATCAGTAAAAAGAATTATGAGCTCAAATGACAGATATTAGTCAGTTAAGAACAGCTGAACAGAGACAACACACCACAAACAACGCTGCACTGCGAAAACAGGAAGTGAAAATACCACCAGGAAGTGACGATCAGCCACTTCCTGATATATGCTACCTTTTTAACATTGAAACATTAAGCTATTTTTATGTTATTTACATTTAACTGTCCTCAACACTGAGGCCAGGTGAGAGTTATCAAACCAGAATGTCTGAAGGACATATGATAAATGGATGAATTTCTGACAGACAGACAGAGGTTACTGTGCTTATTCTTTGTTCTGTCTGAAATTCATTTAATATTCTTGAGGTCCAAACTGTTGACACCGTGGTAACTCAAACTGAAGAAGACAAGTATTACACAAAAATGACATCAGTGAAACTAGAATACAATAAAAAATCCTTTCACTTTCAAAGGACAGACATCACTGCCCAAAACAGGAAAAGACACCCTGGATGGATCACAACTGGAAGTCTTTCTGACTGTGAGGAAGAACACAAACTCAAATGTATTTGGACACAGAAGAGTTTTTCAACTAATATCATCAAATCTTAACATAATATCAGAGGATCTGTCAATCAAAATATTGATACAGAGATGAAATCTGCACATTTTTTCAGATCCACAAACAGCTTCTTCATTCTGTGTTTTCAGATTTTCACGATCAGCAGTTTTACATTCATGAAGAACAAATTGAAACTAAATAAATGCTTAATACTGTTTGACTGTCAGTGACTGCTCAAAACTCTGAAGCAGAACTGTCAGTGAAAAAGAACAAAATCAAGGCTGTATGTTGAAATGTCCTGACAGACAATATTGAGATTTATCAACATGTGTTACCAGATCCACATCATCAATATCCTCTACACTGCACATAATTTTCATGAAGATAACTGTTTAGGATTCATCACATATTATTGATGATCCTTTCTCCGATCTGCAAACATATGTATGAACATTTTATCTTCTGATGTGTCTTAAGACAGATATCCACTTTTTGAACATGTATTTTAAAACATTTTGTCATGACTTATCATTTGTAAAACAAATCTCAGTGCTTGTGAATCATTAAAATATTCTTGTCCATGAGACAAGACAAAAGTATTTCTCATTGAGAATATCACTCTGAAGAGTGTCAAGATGATGTCATTTGAGACAGCTATAACTCTACTGTCTACAAACTAGGTGAATTCCCAAACACAGAGAAACCTCCAGAGCTCTACATCTCTATTTACAAAAAGAGCAGACCAAATCAGTATTCATTTCTGAAGATCCAGAAGCTCTGCTGTGTCTGACTCTGCTGTGTACTACTGTGCTCTGAGGCCCACAGTGACAGGAAACACCAAAACTCTGAACAAAAAACTGACGCACAACCTCCTCCACTAGAGGGCCCATCCTTTCAAGAAAGATATTCACTACTGACTTTTCAGTCACTGTCATGAAGACTGGAAGCTACAGCCCGCTTTTTCCTCAAAACGAGCCGTTTCTCCGAGCCAGACAGCTTTATTTGTATCAGTGTTGTCGGTGATGCTCGACGGCTTAGGGAGCGCCGCAATTCACCATAGCAAAGGAAAGCGTGAATGAAAACTCAGTACTGTCACCATGAAAAACTGTAACACACTACACAAGACCTTGTGTTATTCATTAAAAAATGTCACAGTTTGTTAAAAAATATCAAGATATACACAGGACACATTATTTCTTAAAATATTAATTTCTGTTAATAGGTAATGACTATAATAATTGAACGGTACTGTTGCAGAACTTATCTTAAGGATCAAACATCTCTGGTTTAGCCTACTTCACGGCTCACTAAAGAAAGTTTAATGTTTATATATTTTCAGGCAAATACTTTTCAAGCAGTATTGACTTTCAGGTCATTTATAAAATTATCCTTTCACAATAAAGTTTTCAGGAAGGAATACTATGTGAAATAAATAGCATCCCATTAACAGTTTCAATGACGCCTTTAATCATTTTCCATCATTTAAACTCACTTTCTTTTTTTAAATAACCATCTTAAGTATTCTATTTTTATTTCATCCCAAATATTTGATTTCACATACTTATGGGATTAGTTTTTAATCCTTCAAAGTTTTATAAGTGTGAAGATCATAGAAGTACTTATTCACACATTTCTTTTAATCTGTTATACCAGAAAGTGTTAAATATAAAATAAATTATCACAGCTTTCAATTTCAGTTGCTTTGATCATTTCCCCAATAGTAGATCATATGTGTAAAAAATAAAAACCTCTTCTATAAAAAATGCTGTAGAAAATACCTTATCAGGATCTTTTGCTATTACAGACTAATGAAAATATAGTTGGAAAACATATAGCGGCAAACCAGGAATTTTTATTGCTCAACTGCATTTAATATAAATAAATTTATGAAAAGCTCTCTTCTAAAGGGCTGCAGTACAAGGCTAGAGAATATTTGATAACTGGGTTGAGTTTGGTATAGCCTATTTAACAGCAGTAGAGTTATTGCAGTTTTATAGGCATCAACTAATCATATTAACATCAAAGTAAATATTTAAATTTGATCTCTCCTAAGTATCTTTTATCTCTCCTATGTATCTCTTTTTTGTAGTGTTTGTCTTTGTTTGTTTTTTTAATTATGTACTATGACCCTTGTATGTCTCAATGGTTTCTAACACCATGCCAGAGGACTTCAGTTGGAAACTAGCCTTTGGCTAAAACTGGCACATTTACAGTAATGTATGATTGATGTGCGCTGTCCTCTTTAAATAAAATGAAAAAAAAAAAATCATAGACATTGAGTTTAAACCTATTTCTCTAAAGAGAAAAAGCATATGGCTGTAGGTGGAGGAGATAAACATCCAAATATTTGTGAAAATGTCAGTAGAGCTCATAAATTTAATGGCACTGGCTTTTTTTCCCGATCATAAACGTCCTGTGTATATCTTGATATTTTTTAACAAACTGTGACATTTTTTAATGAATAACATAAGGTCTTGTGTAGTGTGTTTCTGACGACATTACAGTTTTTCATGGTGACAGTACTGAGTTTTCATTCACCGCTTTCCTTTGCTATGGTGAATTGCCGACGCTCCCTAAGCCGTCGAGCATCACCGACAGCACTTTGATACAAATAGAAGCTGTCTGGCTCGGAGAACGGCTCGTTTTGAGGAAAAAGCGGGCTGTAGCTTCCAGTCTTCATGACAGTGACTGAAAAGAGGGTCAGATTAGTGAATATCTTTCTGACTTTCCCCAGTCAGCAGGAGGAGGCGCCAGCGGTCTGCAGCAATGCTGTGCCTGGTGCGTTTACGATCATCTGTTAATGATCGACAAAGTTCTGTTCAGAAAAATGAATAAACATTATACACATATAAAAGACACACTCCAGAGCATGGCGAGGGGCCAGAAATGAATACTGGCGGACTGGGTTAGGCTGCTTTTGCTTCTAAGTTGAGGCGCCTTTTCTGCTCCTGAAGGGGCTTCTTCTTCTTCAACAGCACCGAGCCGAGTAGGCCGCTTGACGCCCCTGTTAAACAAAGACAGCAACACTGCCGCCTAGTGGATGGAGGGGCGGGCTTGAGACACATGTGAATATTCTCAACCTGTGTGTGTGAGAATCTCTGTGAAACTGCACGCTTTGTCTCAAAATAGAGGCACGCGGTCTGTTGATCCACGAACGCATTTTAAATGATTCACAAGCACAACTGAAGATTTACAAATGATAAGTCATGATAAATGCTCTCACAAACTTTAAAAAATACATGTGAAAAACGTGGATATATTTAGAACCTTAAAAACACATGTGAAAATCATGCATATGTTTGCAGATCGGAGAAACACATGTGAAAATCGAAAAATATTTGTGAATCCTAAAAACACATGAGAAAATTATGTTTATATTTGTGGATCTGCAAAACACATGTGAAATTCATGGATATTTGTCTGCATATTAATGAGATAAATCCTCCAAATATGTGTGTGCATTTCTAGGAAACTGCTACGCTTTGTCTCAAAAATGAATGCAGGTGTCAGTTGATCCACAAACGCACTTCCAACAGTTCACAAGCAGAATTGAAGATTTACAAATGATAAGTCATGATAAATGCACTCACAAAATTTGAAAACACATGTGAAAATCAAATATATATTTGTGAATCTGAAAAACACATGTGAAAATCATATATATATTTGTGGATCTGAAAAACACATGAGAAAATTATGGATATATTTGTGGATCTGAAAAACACATGTGAATATTATTGATATATTTGTGGATCTGAAAAACACATGTGAAAATCATGAAGAGATTTGTGTGAATCATTTTGAGACAAATCTCTCCCCATACTCTAACTCCAGGTGAACATATCAATGAAGTCTTGACTGATGTCACCTAAAACACAGCTCTGATGATCCACTCCATCATAACACTGCAGAGGAGCCTCATCATGAACTTATTTAGTCCATCTTAGGAGACAACAAATCACTCCCAGCACGGAGCAGAGACTGACTCACTGTCACCAACACTCAGCATTTAGGTATTCAGAAGTTTAGAACCAGCTCACCTGATGTCTACAGACTTACTCTTGGTCTCTGATAACATCTCTACAGCCTCAGGGTTTGGTTAGCAAAGCAGATCATTTGGACCTTTTTTACTGAACACCTCCATGGCTGGAAAGAAAACAGGAGCACCTCAGACAAAACTGTCACAATCAGACACACACTGCTTCAAACTAACAGACACACAACCTACAAACACAGAAACACACGTCCCTGACATGCTCGTCTCTGTTATATACTCATTTGAGTATTTTTAAGGACAATCTCTCATTACATATAAAAACTTTACCTGTTCCAAAATTAAACCCTTTGTGCAAAAACATAATGAAACTGGTCACTAAAATCAGCCAGAAAAGCACTCAGAGAGCACAGATCTCCACCAAGCAGCTCAATTCCACCTAAAAATTGTGACTTCCATCAAACATTGTAGTCAAATTTATTTTTTATAAGCACACTGAGGAAGGCAAAAATATCAATCAAGAAGTGGGATTATTGTTGATAAAAAGATCATCAGAGTGGCCTAGTTTGTTGTTGGTCTTGTAACTTGTTGACTAAATCAATCAGCTGCGGTGCTTCCAGAGAGTGATGTCACCAGCAGGTCAGATGGAGCAAGTCCACAGCGCTGTGGTGGGATTTAATGGGATTTGATTTTTTAAACAGTATGTTGCTTTGTGACCTCAATTTCTATGAGATCAGCACTAAAATCTAATGTTTTCTTCCTTGGATCAAATGACACTTCTGAGAAATTTTTAAGGGAAATTCATCCAGGAGTTTTTGCATAATCTGTCTCACAAACAAACAAACAAACAAACAAACAAACAAACAAACAGACTCTGGCAACAATATAACCTCCTTTGTGGAAGTAATTACGTGAACACAAAAACAGCCATCTCTGGGTTACTGGTTCATGTTTGATTTTATTAGTGAGAGATCAGTCAATATACCAAAATCAAACAAGGAAACAGAACTGATATCAGAAAAATGTTAATACAGGACGTCAAACACTGAGATCTGCAGACCAGAAACTGCTCCAAAGGTCATTTAATAAAGAAAATCACCACAGATTTGAAGCTTATGATCCTTCATCAGACACCTTGATGTTTTGTCATTATGAAGACTTGACTGTTTCACTGAGACACTGAATCAATCCAACATCTGAGTCTCCTCCCTCTGACTGCAGAGATGTTTGATGACAGAGAACTGATTGAGCTGAGAACATCAGAGCAAACTAAACTGATTCATACTGATCCTTCAGTCTCACCATCTCACCTCTGCACACATGGACAAACTCACTCTGATACTGATCTTCTCAGCTCTCACAGGTATGTGGATGATGATCAGTGTTGGATGATGATTGATCACAATATTTCATTTCAGTCCCTTCTGATTAATATAAATTTGCAGATAAAGGCATGAATCTCTGTCCTGATCAGGGTTTTGTTCTGAAGATCATCAATAAAACAATCAGAACAAAGTAATGTCTTCTCTTGAACCTTGTTGGTCTCATCACTTCTTTTTCTCGTCCACTTCAGGACAAACAGCTGCAGACAAAATCTCTCTTGTGGACAAAGAAGTCAGAAGAACAGAAGGCGAATCTGTCACACTCAGATGTCACTATGAGACAACATACCAAGGCATTTACCTTCACTGGTACAAACATCACTCTGACCTTCAGGCACCTCAGTTTATACTCTGGAAAAGAGCAAGAGGATACACAGGCTCATATATCCCAGACCAACGATATAGATCCCAGACCTCTGACAGCTCCACTGAGCTGACCATCACAAAGCTAACCCTGGCAGACACAGCTCTCTACTACTGTGCTTTAGACACACAGTGATACAAAGTGTAGAAGAGGCTGTACAAAAACCTGAACACAGATATCTGACTACTCTTCAAAGAGGAGGGAAGTGGGATTCAAACCACAGCTTCATGTCAGATGGATTCTGATGATTCCTGTTTTATCAGACTCTCTGTGGTCACAGCTGCTGTTCAGACTCTGAGGGAGGATTCACATCAACATTCAGACAAAATATGGAGTTAAAACTTACCTAGACTTCTTTTCCTCATTAGAACTTCATAAATTCTATTGTCTCTGCCTCCAAACCATTAACACGCCCTTTAGACTTGATCCAGAATAAGCTATTTAAGGAGGTCTTTCACTTAGTTTGTTCACCCTCTTTGGAGACAATCTACATATCTTAATCAACAGGCTATATGTCACAGTTCTTTAGAGCAGTGGTTCTCAACCTTTCAAAGTCGCGACCCCCAATTTAACGTTCAGTACTGTCTGCGACCCCCCTCCCCCCGGAACGCAATGAAAATTTGCTGTCCGTGGTGCTGAAACAACACCCGATCGATAAAACGTATGTCGGATATACAAACAGTAATTGATTTTGAGTAATAAAATGCCTGTTTGAGACCAATCACTTGTTGTCCTTTAACGTCCGGTCGGACGCCACATTAATTTTGCGCATTTATATTTTTCCTAAATGATTCGGCGACCCCCAGAAATCATCTCGCGACCCCAATAGGGGTCGGGACCCCAAGGTTGAGAATGGCTGCTTTAGAGTAGCTGTAATCATACCACTTCTCCAAAAGCCTAAACTTGATTTGGGAACATCATCGAACTACAGGCCTTACCTTCCAAAGATCCTTCAGAAAGTAGTGGCCTATCAGTTTTGTGACTTTCTATCAAACAACAGCTTATTTGAGGACTTTAGTCAGTATTTAGAGCTTTTCACAGGACGAAGACTGCTCTAGTTAAAGTAACTGTGGCAGTGATAGCGAGTGGAGGAATACTTACTTACACCAGAGATTTTTAAGTACCGGGCAACGCCACCCTGAGAATTTCATCCAGAGTCAATTTCTTTTGCTTTTCCCTCTCAAAGCACGCACAGGTTTGTCATACTCAAGAGGCTTGAGACATGGTTCACATTATAAAAACAGATTTTATTAATAAGTTTTAAACGTCTTTTTTTTTTAAAAACACCACACACGCACACGCACACGCACACACACACACACACACACACACACACACACACACACACATACATACACACACACACACACATACACACACACACACAAGAAGGGGGAGAGGGAAACCTAATCAGGTGCTGAGGCTTACCAGATGGACAATGGGCTCGTGAAGGGGGGGAGGGATCCACCAAAACAAACCAAAAAGCACCAACACACACACGTGACACACACTCAGGGTTGTGCAATAACCAAATCCCAGGGGAGCACCGCACACAGAAGAAGGGGATACCGCCACCCAGACCACCAGCACCACCACCGGTCCTCAGCAACTGAAAAGGGAATAAAACAATTAGTGGGGTCGAAACAAAATAATAAAGCAATTAAACAAAAATAACGAAAGTATACTAACTGATTTAAAGGTTAAACCATTAAACACACAAATTAAACAAACAAAAGTCAGTTGCTCAACAGTCAGTTGAGGCAAGCAGCGGAAGTGCAGACAAAGCAGTGGAGGCAAAGCAGCAGCGTTCTCAGTCAGATGGCAATGGCGTCACATGCAGCGGCAGTGTTAGCTTGCATTCAGGCCGATTACACCTTCTAAGCAACCTCATCCATGTAAGTCTGAGAAGGCTCATGTGTTAACACTTAAACAAATGTCAGGAAAAATAACTGAAGTGGGAGGAAGGGGATTTATGACATCATCCCGTGCGACCACCATAAATCAGGTAAAGAGAGACTTGACAGGATGAATAAAAACAACAACTTAAGTTTTATTTGACTGTTAGGGGAGAACACAAACTCACATGTGTGTCTGGACATCAGAAGAGTTGTTTCCACTAAACATCATCAATCTGTTCCAGAAAGATCACCAAAGGATTTTTTGTCTAATCAAAGAGCACCTGTTGGATACAGAGATGAAACTCTGCAGCTTTATCTCCTCTGTTATAGTCGTGCACAGAGTGACGCTGCTTCATATTCACTTCTGTGTGCTACAGTGCTCCTCTCAACTCTTCAGCTGATGCTGATACAGTTTTGATAAGCACCACTCAAGATAGGATATGAATTAGTCATCCACTTTCGCATTATGAACACTGACTTCGGCTGCTTATGTTTGACCCTGTGTGCTGCCTGTCAGTGACCCCTGACAGGCTCTAACACTTTTACTATCCAGCAGGACAAACTCTTGACTGAGAGAGGAAAGTGTGAATGACCATGTCAGTGAATAATCCAGGCAGGCTGCTCGATAAAGTCAAGGCTGCATGTGTGAAATGTGCCTGACAGACAATCAGCTGAGAGTTCTTATCCAACAACTGTGATCCTCCACTAGAGGGCCACATCATCAAGAAGGAACTGAGCTACCTCAGCACTGACATCAATCTTTCAGTAGAAGATAACTGCTGCTGTGAGGAGAACTTTCCTCACACTGAATGTTGAACATCAGCTAGTTCCTCCTGTTGATCTAAACCTTGTTGTAGAGATGGAACATTGGCTGTGGATCATTCTGACTGCTCTGCTATCTGGTGAGAGAGAATAACTTCCTTTGACAAAAATGAATTCATTTCAACATTTAAGTGTGTCTAAATCTCTGAATGTGTAACACCTTGACCTGAAAATGTTCATCAAGACCTGGTTCACTTGTCCTGAAATACTTATCTTAATATTTTCTCCAGAGTGTGATGGACAAGACACCGTGAACCAACCACCAGGAGATATCATTGCTTTTGAAGGAGACTCAGTCACAGTTGAATGTTCATTCAAGACCGCTGGAACTCCGTACTTGTTCTGGTACAGACAAGACATTGGTGATTCCCCAGAGTACATGCTGAAGTGTTATTCAGATCAGTTGGAAAATAGTGATCAATTTAAGAAGGACAGATTTACTGCTCGAATCAATGGGACAAGAGTTCCTCTGAAGATCCAGAAGCTTCATGTGTCTGACTCTGCCGTGTACTACTGTGCTCTGAGGCCCACAGTGACAGGAAACACCAAAACTCTGAACAAGAACCTCTGGACTTGAAGATACTCTGGAACATCCACTAGAGGGAGTCATGCTCTGCTAACCAATGGTATTTTGGGATTCAGGCTTGGTCTTCATCATTTGACAAAACAAAGCAACTCCATCTGAGTCTCCTCCCTCTGACTGCAGAGATGTTTGATGACAGAACTGATTGAGCTGAGAACATCAGAGCAAACTAAAGTGATTCATACTGATCCTTCAGTCTCACCATCTCACCTCTGCACACATGGACAAACTCACTCTGATACTGATCTTCTCAGCTCTCACAGGTATGTGGATGATGATCAGTGATGGATGATGTTTGAGGACAAACTTTCATTTAAGTTCCTTCTGATAAATAAATCAAGATCTGCAGAAAAGAACAGGAATCTCTGTCCTGATCAGGATTTTTGTTCTGAAGATCATCAATTAAACAATCAGAACAAAGTAATGTCTTCTCTTGAACCTTGTTTTTCTCATCACTTCTTTTTTCGTCCACTTCAGGACAAACAGCTGCAGACAAAATCTCTCCTGTGGAAAAGGAAGTCAGAGAAACAGAAGGAGAACCTGTCACACTCAGATGTAACTATGAGACAGCAAGAAATGATATTTACCTTTACTGGTATAGACATCACTCTGAACTTCAGGCACCTCAGTTTATACTCTGGAAAGGAGCACGATCAAGGAGTGCATATGAATATATTCCAGACAAACGATATGAATCCCAGACCTCTGACAGCTCCACTGAGCTGACCATCACAAAGCTAACCCTGGCAGACACAGCTCTCTACTACTGTGCTTTAGACACACAGTGATACAAAGTGTAGAAGAGGCTGTACAAAAACCTGAACACAGATATCTGACTACTCTTCAAAGAGGAGGGAAGTGGGATTCAAACCACAGCTTCATGTCAGATGGATTCTGATGATTCCTGTTTTATCAGACTCTCTGTGGTCACAGCTGCTGTTCAGACTCTGAGGGAGGATTCACAGCAACATTCAGACTAAGAAATTCAGTTAAACCTTGCCTAGACTGCTTTTCCCCAAAAGACCCTCAGGAGCTGATTTCCATTGTCTACAAACCATCAACCTGTCCAAAAGCCCAGTCCTAACTTAGCTTTCCAAAGAGCTTGCACCCATGGTTCTTTCAACCTTTTTGGAGACAATCAGCATAGTTGTGCTCATAAGTTTACATACAATGGCAGAATTTTTTTATTTCTTCACCACTACTCACAGAATATGAATGAAAACACAAAAACCTTTTTTCCACCTGTGGTTATTGGTTGGATGAAGCCATTCACTATCAAACAGCTGTTTTTTTTAAATCATAATGAAAAGAGAAACTAACCAAATGACCCTGATAAGAACTTTTCATACCTCAGTTCTTAATACAGTAATGATATCTTCATGTCTTTTGTTGTCTTAGTAGATGAGCTATTTTCTTTCCCACATGGTAAAGCTTCCCGCTCTTCTTTCCAGTTCCTGTAAATTTCTTTGGACTTTCTTGCATGAACTGCACCTTTGAGATCTGCCCAGAGTGGCTCAATGATATTGAGGTCAGGTGACTGAGATGACTTTTCCAGAACCTTCTATTTTTCTGCTGAAGTCAGTGACAGACCCACTTGGCCTTGGGATTTGGTTTGTTGTCATGTTGAAAAGTTTTCCTCCAGTATTTTTTGATAACATGCAGCATTCATCTTGACATCAGTCTTGACAAAGTTTCCTTCTGTTGTAGTTCACACATCCCCACAACATCAGGGATCCTCCTCCATGTCTCACAGCAGAAAGGATGGACCTTCATCAGTGATCTTGTTGACTTTCTCCAAATGTTAATGGCTGTGAACAAAAAGGTCTAATTAGTTTAATCTGTCCACATGACTTTGTTCCAGAAGTTTTAAGGATGGTCTCTGTGCTGGTTGGCATATTGTAAGCTGAATGCTTTCTAAGAGTGTATTTGGTCAAAGTTAGGTTCAGGCAAGTTCTTAAAGCAAAGGTTAGGTTTAGGGTAAGGGATTGGGCAGGGGTCGGGAGTTCTATCCCACCAGATGATGAATCCTAGGGGCGCAGGTTAGGGTTAACCATCTCTGCGCATGTGCAACTGGGGGGCGTGAGAGTGCAGCCCTGGGACTGCTGCCTGCAAGAGAAGGGTCTGTCTGCGGCCCGCAAGACGGAGGCGTGTCATGTAGTGGGCGTGTCGCATAATGACGTAATGACTACACGACACGCCCACTAGCTAAGAAGGAAATCACGGAAAACCACGCGAGACACTTAAAAGTTTATAAAAAGGAAGAAGACGAAAAATAAGAGGGAAAAGACCGTTTGGTCTGTGGTTTGTCTTACACAAATAAAACCTAACGTCACCCATCTGCTAACCCTTAACCTAACCATCACTCTTTTAGTGCCTAAATCTAAGTTTCCCCTTTTAATGTTATAATAACTTACACAAATAAAACCTAACGTCACCCATCTGCTAACCCTTAACCTTACCATCACTCTTTCAGTGCCTAAATCTAAGTTTCCCCTTTTAATGTTATAATAACTTACACAAATAAAACCTAACGTCACCCATCTGCTAACCCTTAACCTAACCATCACTCTTTCAGTGCCTAAATCTAAGTTTCCCCTTTTAATGTTATAATAACTTACACAAATAAAACCTAACGTCACCCATCTGCTAACCCTTAACCTAACCATCACTCTTTTAGTGCCTAAATCTAAGTTTCCTCTTTTAATGTTATAATAACTTACACAAATAAAACCTAACGTCACCCATCTGCTAACCCTTAACCTAACCATCACTCTTTTAGTGCTTAAATCTAAGTTTCCCCTTGAATATGAATATACATACATACATATACATATATGTATGTATGTATGTATTTTAGCTCATTAATTCTTGTCCCGAGTTGTTTAATTATTATTATTTCGTGGCAGAGTCAAACAATATTAACATTTCAATGCTTTTAAATCAATTCATTATAAGGCAACAAGCAAAACTGTATTTAGTGTAGAAACAGAACAGAACGTTCAAACTTTAAATGCTACCCAGGCTCATATCTCTTTAAGAACAGTATAGTGGGTCCTGTCAAGTAGTGACGTCACTACACGACACGCCCACTACGCGACAGAACCCACTACAGGACACGCCCACCACAGGACACGCTACAGGACACGCCTCCGTCTTGCAAGCCGCAGACAGATACACTTGCTGCAGCCCACAGTGACAGGAAACACCAAAACTCTGAACAAAAACCTCTGGAGGTAGGACTCCACAATACTCCACAACATCCACTAGAGGGAGTCCCATCCTCTCTAACTCCAGGTGAACATATCAATGAAGTCTTGACTGATGTCACCTAAAACACAGCTCTGATGAACCACTCCATCATAACACTGCAGAGGAGCCTCATCATCAACTTATTTAGTCCATCTTAGGAGACGACAAATCACTCCCAGCACGGAGCAGAGACTGACTCACTGTCACCAACACTCAGCATTTAGGTATTCAGAAGTTTAGAACCAGCTCAGCTGATGTCTACAGACTTACTCTTGGTCTCTGCTAACATCTCTACAGCCTCAGGGTTTGGTTAGCAAAGCAGATCATTTGGACCTTTTTACTGAACACCTCCATGGCTGGAAAGAAAACAGGAGCACCTCAGACAAAACTGTCACAAGCAGACACACACTGCTTCAAACTAACAGACACACAGCCTACAACCACAGAAACACATGTCCATGACATGCTCCTTTCTGTTATATACTCATTTGAGTATTTTTAAGGACAATCTCTCATTACATATAAAAACTTTACCTGTTCCAAAATTAGGTCCTTTGTGCAAAAACATACTGAAACTGGTCACTAAAATCAGTCAGAAAAGCACTCAGAGAGCACAGATCTCCACCAAGCAGCTCAATTCCACCCAAAAATTGTGACTTCCATCAAACATTGTAGTCAAATTTATTTTTTTTAGCACACTGAGGAAGGAAACTAATCGATCAAGAAGTGGGATTATTGTTGATAAAAAGATCATCAGAGTGGCCTAGTTTGTTGTTGGTCTTGTAACTTGTTGACTAAATCAATCAGCTGCGGTGCTTCTAGAGAGTGATGTCACCAGCAGGTCAGATGGAGCAAATCCACAGCGCTGTGGTGGGATTTCATGGGATTTGATTTTTTAAACATTATGTTGCTTTGTGACCTCAATTTATATGAGATCAGCACTAAAATCTAATGTTTTCTTCCTTGGACAAAATGACACTTCTGAGAATTTTTTAAGGGAAATTCATCCAGGAGTTTTTGCATAATCTGTCTCACAAACAAACAAACAAACAAACAAACAAACAAACAAACAGACTCTGGCCACAATATAACCTCCTTTGTGGTAGAAAATATGTGAACACAAAAACAGCCATCTCTGGGTTCCTGGTTCATGTTTGATTTTATTAGTGAGAGATCAGTCAATATACCAAAATCAAACAAGGAAACAGAACTGATATCAGGGAAATATTGATACTGGACGTCAAACACTGAGATCTGCAGACCAGAAGCTGCTCCAAAGGTCATTTAATAAAGAAAATCTCCACAGATGTGACACTAATGATCTATCATCAGACACCTTGATGGTTTGTCGTCATGAAGACTTGACTGTTTCACTGAGACACTGAATCAATCCAACATCTGAGTCTCCTCCCTCTGACTGCAGAGATGTTTGATGACAGAGAACTGATTGAGCTGAGAACATCAGAGCAAACTAAACTGATTCATACTGATCCTTCAGTCTCACCATCTCACCTCTGCACACATGGACAAACTCACTCTGATACTGATCTTCTCAGCTCTCACAGGTATGGGAATACATGTTTTCATCCAAACATCAATGGACAGATTTTCAGGATTATTATGTTGTTTGCCTCCTCTCCTCTGTCTTACAAGAATTCAAGAACCAACTTCATGATAACGTCCTGTGAAAGGAACATCAGAAAGACTTCATTTAAAATCAAATCACCTTGTTGTTTCTCATGTTGTAGGTATCATCTGTGAGGAGCTCACTCCAGTCAAAGATGAAGTGATCAGTCCAGAAGACAGCTCTATAACTCTGTCCTACACATACCACAAGACCATTTCTAGTAGTGATTATTTCTTCTGGTATCGACAATATTCACGAAAATCTCCAGAATTTCTCTTCTATATCTCTGGCCTGAATTCTTCAAGAGCAGCAGAATCTCTGGGATCAGACTCAAAGTTTTCTACCAAGTTGTTTGGAGAGAATCGTCTGGACCTGCAGATCTCCTCTGCTGCTCTGTCTGACTCTGCTGTGTACTACTGTGCTGTGAGGCCCACAGTGACAGGAAACACCAAAACTCTGAACAAAAACTCAAACTGACAGATAATCAGCTGAGAGCCTTTATCCAACAACTGTGATCCTCCACTAGAGGGCCACATCATCAAGAAGGAACTGAGCTACCTCAGCACTGACATCAATCTTTCAGTAGAAGATAACTGCTGCTGTGAGGAGAACTTTCCTCACACTGAATGTTGAACATCAGCTAGTTCCTCCTGTTGATCTAAACCTTGTTGTAGAGATGGAACATTGGCTGTGGATCATTCTGACTGCTCTGCTATCTGGTAAGACAGAAATATCTTCATTTAATAAAAATGATTCATTCTAACATTTCAGTGTGTCTAAATTGCTAAATGTGTAACATCTGATCCTGACATGTTCATCTTTTTATCTTTTCCAGAGTGCAAAGGACAAGACACTGTGAACCAGCCACCAGGAGATATCATTGCCTCTGATGGGGACTCAGTCACACTTGAATGTTCATTTAAGACCACTGGCGATAACCCATACTTGTTCTGGTACAAACAAGATGTTGGTGATATTCCTCAGTATCTGTGGAAAGGCAGCCCAACATATGTAGAAAATACTGAGAAGTTTAAAGCTGCCATCAACGGGACATCAGTTCCTCTGGAGATCCAGAAGCTTCATGTGTCTGACTCTGCTGTGTACTACTGTGCTCTGAGGCCCACAGTGACAGGAAACACCAAAACTCTGAACAAAAACCTCTGGAGGTAGGACTCCACAATACTCCACAACATCCACTAGAGGGAGTCCCATCCTCTCTAACTCCAGGTGAACATATCAATGAAGTCTTGACTGATGTCACCTAAAACACAGCTCTGATGAACCACTCCATCATAACACTGCAGAGGAGCCTCATCATGAACTTATTTTAACACACCTCCCTGACATGCTCATCCCTGTTTTCTAGTCAGTGGAGTATTTCTAAGAGATGAAATGATGCAATTCCATTTAATACAAAACTATTCCTGTTAAAGTGTAAATAAAAACTGAATTTGGTCACAATAGATATGTGAACACACAAACAGGCATCTCTGGGTTACTGGTTCATGTTATTTCAGTAGTTTAACATGGATTGCTGATGTCTTCATGAAACATTGAAACTTCTTGGTCCAAAAATCTTGTGAAAAAAGCACAGCAGCATTCTTTACACACTCATAAGACCCTCCTGTTTGGGAAGGCTGGTTTTGAGGTCGGTCACCTTCATATGGTGAAAATAAAATTAATCCACTGGGCCCTTTGGTCCTCTGAGGCTGGTAGCTGATATGTGAAGATATATGAGGCTACTAACAGCCAACAAGTGAGCGGTGACAGCTTCTGAGCTTAGACATGCTGAACACAGATCTCTCACTAAGAATATGAACAACATGGCTGCACATGGCAGAACAATCTGTCCAGCAGAGGGAGATACTCAGGTAGACCAATCAGGTGAGGTCTAAATATCACAGATATAATGTTATGTAACAGTATATCCACAGACTCAACAGCTCATCAAATACCATGAGTTTACATTCATACAGCCTGATAAATACAGGTGTTGTTGTCTTCTATCACATAATGTGGGCTGTGAGGAAGGTACAATACCCCAAAAATATGTTCAAAGTCTTACAAAAGAGTTTTTTTCATTTTAAGTCCCCATTTGTAATGGGCTTCAAACACTAAGGTCTGCACACCACAAGCCGATCCAAAGTCCTTTTCATGAAAATGATCACATGTGATGTTAATGTTCCTTGACCTTCAGCAGACACCTTGATTGTTTGTCATCATGAAGACTTGACTGTTTCACTGAGACACTGAATCAATCCAACATCTGAGTCTCCTCCCTCTGACTGCAGAGATGTTTGATGACAGAGAACTGATTGAGCTGAGAACATCAGAGCAAACTAAAGTGATTCATACTGATCCTTCAGTCTCACCATCTCACCTCTGCACACATGGACAAACTCACTCTGATACTGATCTTCTCAGCTCTCACAGGTATGTGGATGATGATCAGTGATGGATGATGTTTGATGACAAACTTTCATTTCAATTCCTTCTGATAATTAAAAATTAAACCAGGAGGCAAGAGCCGGAATCTCTGTCCTGACCCGGATTTTTGTTCTGAAGATCATCAATAAAACAATCAGAACAAAGTAATGTCTTCTCTTGAACCTTGTTTGTCTCATCACTTCTTTTCTCACCCACCTCAGGACAAACAGCTGCAGACAAAATCTCTCCAATGTTCAAACAATTCAGAAAAACAGAAGGAGAATCTGTCACACTCAGATGTCACTATGAGACAACAGACCAGGAAATTTATCTTTACTGGTACAGACATCACTCTGACCTTCAGGCACCTCAGTTTATACTCAAGAAAGGAGCACGAAGATACACAGGCTCATACATCCCAGACAAACGATATAGATCCCAGACCTCTGACAGCTCCACTGAGCTGACCATCACAAAGCTAACCCTGGCAGACACAGCTCTCTACTACTGTGCTTTACACACACAGTGATACAAAGTGTAGAAGAGGCTGTACAAAAACCTGAACACAGATATCTGACTACTCTTCAAAGAGGAGGGAAGTGGGATTCAAACCACAGCTTCATGTCAGATGGATTCTGATGATTCCTGTTTTATCAGACTCTCTGTGGTCACAGCTGCTGTTCAGACTCTGAGGGAGGATTCACATCAACATTCAGACACTTCAGTAAGAGGAGACACAGACCAAACACTAACAACACAAATAAAGATCTCAGATGGTCCATAAAGTTTGAGACTTTCTTAGAAGTTTGTCCAACTCCGAGCTTGTCCAAACAAAAACCTACTGAGGACCTGAAGGGGGTTTAGACCAGACCATCACATGTGAGCAACAGACATTAAACAGTGCCATGATCAACAAGTGAACAAAGTGTGTATATAGAAAGCTACAGACTGAGCTCTTCTTACTATCTTACTGTATTTATGTCTTTGTCAAAGATTAAAACACAAAGAAAACTAATATGGCTCAACTGTGTATGTGGATGGCTCATCTGCAGCATGTTATTCCCCCTCTGTTTCACTGATTTCAAGCTCTACAGACTGTCATCTCAAAATAGAATAAAAGGCCTTAAATTGATAAACATTAGTTATTCAAAAATGTCATAGGGTGTCCCATTCACAGTCAGACTACACATCTGTAGAGATATTTAGGTGTACATAATATATCCCATTACATTTTAATAAAGTGCTGACTTTATCAGGGACGATGGCAGAACAACCAAATGCAGAGGAGACAAAAACGAGGTTCAAAAGCAGGGTTTATTGAACAGTCCAAAAGTCAAAAACACCAGAGGAGATTCTCGAGCCAGACAGGGTTCGATACACAAGGGTGGTAGTCAGACAAAAACGAGGTCGTACACAAAAAGGCAGTCAGAACCAGGCAGACAAAACAGGCAAGGGGAAGAGAAAAACGAAGTCAAGATAAACGAGGTCGAGATCAAAAACAAGGACAAGAGAAAGAACGCCTAGAAAGAGACTTGAAGTACATACAATCCGACACAGGACAAAGGGAGACAGGAGGTTAAATACAAGAGGTAATGAGGGGTAATGGGAAACACCTGGGGAGGAACAATCAGGGAGTCACCAAAATAAAACCAGAAGTGAACACAAAACATGAAACGCAAAGACAAAACAGAAACTTGACGGACAGGATCATGACATACTTCTCATCAGTGCTTCTGCTTGTTCTCTTGGAGGTTTATGAAGAAAGCGGTTGTGAGTGGAGAAATTTATTTTTCTATGACAACATTCATGGGTATGTTCTCACATATCTACATTTATTTGATGGACATGTGCAGTTGTTTGGTTTTCAGGTGTTTTATTTTCAAGTTGTTTTTGTTGTTCTTGATAATGTTGAGATGAGTTAAGAAAGAAAGACTCACCTATGGTCATGAGCTTTGGGTTGAACTAAAATAATGTGTTTGGACATCCATATCAGATATTCAAAGAGGAGACTGATTCAACCTGACCTTGACTTAGAGATGCTGAGGTGAGGCAACAGTTCAACAGGATCCTCTTATTCACTAAATGTTGAGGTCCTTAATGTATCGTCCTACTGGAAGGAGGAGACTCTACTACTAGAAGAAGATACCATACACCCACTCTGACCTGGATACACCTAAGATCTCCACAGATAGAGACAGAAAGCTCTGGAGATGTGATGGAGGTCTGCATCTATTGCAGCTTAAGCAAGAACTGAAACCCATGAAGGCAGAGGGTGATAGATGGATGACCTGAGTCAGCTGCATCAATCCAACCCAACAACTGTGATCCTCCACTAGAGGGCCACATCATCAAGAAGGAACTGAGCTACCTCAGCACTGACATCAATCTTTCAGTAGAAGATAACTGCTGCTGTGAGGAGAACTTTCCTCACACTGAATGTTGAACATCAGCTAGTTCCTCCTGTTGATCTAAACCTTGTTGTAGAGATGGAACATTGGCTGTGGATCATTCTGACTGCTCTGCTCTTCTGTGGTAAGAAAAAAACAAACAACAAAATCTCATTTCATTGAACGAAAGTCAGTCTGATCTTTAGATTAAAACTGAATCTACATTAAATGCATGAACACATATGAATGTGACAAAGAAACACAGCTAACATGTCAGACACTAAAAATAGTCTTGAGAAGTGAGGGCTCATCTCTACCCACCATCCCGGTTGGTCAAAAAGTCAATTTTGGATCTTGTTTGCGGATTTAAGAGATATCTTTCTAAATGATCTCCAAAATATGACACATAAAGTCTAAGTGTATTTCTCTTTCAGGTGTCAGCTGTGAAGATCTCACTCCACTGAAGAATGAAGAGTTCAGTTTAGAAGACAGCTCTGTTACTCTGTCCTACAGATACTCCAAACAAGTTGCTTTTGGCGATTATTTTTTCTGGTATCGACAATATCCAGGAGAACCTCCAGAGTTTCTCATGTCCATTTCAGATAGTAATATCACAACAAAATCAGAATCTCTGAAACAGGGGGCACGTTTCTTGACTAAACTGTCTGAAGACAAGCAGCGAGTGGACCTGCAGATCTCCTCTGCTGCTCTGTCTGACTCTGCTGTGTACTACTGTGCTGTGAGGCCCACAGTGACAGGAAACACCAAAACTCTGAACAAAAACCTCTGGAGAGGAGAAAACAACGCACCACAACATCCACCAGGGGGAGTCAGTCACCATTTAACTTTGATAAGATGTGATCAGTCAGAATTTTGAGGTTGTCCATCAGTCTGTCTATAATCTTTAATGCATACTCTGTTTTGGTTGTCAGGGAGATGAAACCTGCTCCAATGAGGTAGAGAGAACTAGAAATGAAAGATTCATTCATCAATAATCAGGAGTCTTTAGGACATCTTTGAGGCCAATCCATGGATGCAGTCATATGGTTAAAACCCTCTAAACTAAACTTTGGTTCAACCTGCTGACAGACAGAGAGGCTGAGTTCAGACAAGATTTTCCATTATCTCCAAACAGTCCTCCTGCGCACCATCCAGCCCTCATTGTGACGTTGTCCTGACCAATGGCACGTGCCATCACCCACTGGGTGCATTGTTACAGCACTGCTCAGTGGAGTGTAGCTCTAAGCAGCCTGAAAGAAAAGATCAAGAGAGATCTACAATTTCAGGAGGTACCTTATAACAATTAGCCTATTTTTTCAAGGAGTTTAAAGCTACAACCAACTATCAGGTCTCAGGAGGATCCTATCACATCAGCAGGATGAAATTATGACTTACAAATAAAATGCTTTTGGCCACAACATAAACTTTTATTCACAACGCCGGGTAATAATGGAAGCCTAAAATAATCACCTGAATCCACCATTTTACACACCGTCCACAATATAATCAGCCCAAGTGTCCTTCCACACAAACAAAACAAATCCCCACACACCTTCTCAACAAATCCCAAAAGATTCTGCACACATGGCAAGCACAGAGTCACTTCTAACAGTTTGTTGGGCGCTGCACCAAGCTTGTACTCAAGGCACCCCACATCAAACACCTCGGTCCACCTGGAGATGATCCATGTACCCAGCAGCTTCCACTGAGGGTATAAATCCACAAACACATTGAAAACACATTATAAACCCAAAGACATATTCCACAAAGTATTCTCCACAGCCTTGACAGCACTAACATGGGTTCAAGTCAGCATGAGACTTCCCTCCTGCTCCACATGCATTAAATAGCTGTGTCCATGGTGACTGCTGAGAAACAGTTTATAAATCCATAAACAATATCAAACAACATGGAGCAGTTTACACATAAAAATGGCAACAGTTAAATTTCACCCCTGCTGAGTGACCCAGGGTTCTGTATGTACCAAAGTGGTCTTCATAAGCTGTGAAGTCAAGACACAGCTGGAAGTGAAACATCTGTCTGGTTTGGGTCAAACTCCTTGATGAAGACTGCAAGGGCTAAAAATGTCATCTGCTGAAAAGACTTGTGTCAGATCATTCCAGAATACCAGAGCAGAGCTGAGCTGCTGGCTCAGGCTGGAGATGGATCAAGACACAGAATGTGGAAACAAACTGATTGATCAGACTTGGAGCAGATTGCTGCAGAGAGTGCAGCTGGTACAGAACACTACTCAGGTGGTTGGCACATCATGAACTTTATCTAGAGAGGACCTGAGCACCCAAGATTCAGACAAGAGACCATCTCACTGTGACACACATCTGAACCACTTAAATTCCTGCTTAAGATTAAATCAACAGAAAATAAAGAAAAATGATGTTTAGAAATATTGTGTCAGAAAAATCAGAGATTGTAATGAACTGTTGGTAGATTTTGCTCATTCACTAAAATAAAAATCCCAACCTGAGAAGTATAGCTTCACCCTCTGGCTCCTCCCACTGATGATAACCTAACCAATGAAATGATCCTGATCTGTGAAGTGGAGATAATGAAGGTTCTCAAACTGAACTATCAGCACAATCAGCTCAGTGTTGAGGATTCACAGCTGTGAAGAACAGCAGCTGCTTTGCTCTGATTTGATTTCAGAGGAACAACATTTCACATCTTCAGTCTGATTGGCTGGAACATCTCCAAAGACATGCTGATTCACCTCTTTATATTCATCTCTTATTTTATAGGTGAGTCTTCATATTGATATAGATCTATCATTTCAACCAGCTTTTCACAACAACTCATCTGTCCAACATTTCACAAGAACAGCTTTATCTCTGTGAGCTCAGATTTACTGGGACAGAAACAGACCATTTTCTTTAATCCATCTCAAAATGACAAAAGCTGAGCCATGAACCAGAGGACCTCTTCTCAGCCTGTTGATGAGGGAATCTCCTGCAGACTAACTGATACAATCATCTTCATTTTACAGCCCTGGGCTCCATGAACACCATCAACCAAGAGGGAGCTGAGGAAAATGTTGCAGAGGGACAAAACATCAACCTGACCTGTACATATGAGGGTACAATCTCCAACATCCAGTGGTACAGACAATACCAGAGATCCAGACCAGAGTTCCTGCTCTACATCACAGAGGATGGATCAAATTATCCAACACTGTCTGATTTCACAGCTCACATCAACAAGGAGACAAAAGAAGTGAAACTAGAGATCATCTCTGCTGCTCTGTCTGACTCTGCTGTGTACTACTGTGCTCTGAGGCCCACAGTGACAGGAAACACCAAAACTCTGAACAAAAACCTCTGGACTTGAAGATACTCTGGAACATCCACTAGAGGGAGTCATGCTCTGCTAACCAATGGTATTTTGGGATTCAGGCTTGATCTTCATCATTTGACAAAACAAAGCAACTCCATCTGAGTCTCCTCCCTCTGACTGCAGAGATGTTTGATGACAGAGAACTGATTGAGCTGAGAACATCAGAGCAAACTAAACTGATTCATACTGATCCTTCAGTCTCACCATCTCACCTCTGCACACATGGACAAACTCACTCTGATACTGATCTTCTCAGCTCTCACAGGTATGTGGATGATGATCAGTGATGGAAGATGTTTGAGGACAAATTTAATTTTCATGTTAATCTGATAAAGAATCTGCAGATAAGAGCAAGAATCTCTGTCCTGATCAGGTTTTTTTTTCTAAAGATCATTAATCAAAATAATCAGAACAAAGTAATGTCTTCTCTTGAACCTTGTTTGTCTCATCACTTCTTTTTCTCGTCCACTTTAGGACAAACAGCTGCAGATAAAATCTCTCCAATGGTCAAACAATTCAGTAGAACAGAAGGAGAATCTGTCACACTCAGATGTAACTATGAGACAACAGACCAGGATGTTACTCTTCACTGGTACAAACATCACTCTGACCTTCAGGCACCTCAGTTTATACTCTGGAAAGGAGCAAGAGATAATGATGGAAGTGAACACATCCCAGATAAACGATATGAATCCCAGACCTCTTACAGCTCCACTGAGCTGACCATCACAAAGCTAACCCTGGCAGACACAGCTCTCTACTACTGTGCTTTAGACACACAGTGATACAAAGTGTAGAAGAGGCTGTACAAAAACCTGAACACAGATATCTGACTACTCTTCAAAGAGGAGGGAAGTGGGATTCAAACCACAGCTTCATGTCAGATGGATTCTGATGATTCCTGTTTTATCAGACTCTCTGTGGTCACAGCTGCTGTTCAGACTCTGAGGGAGGATTCACATCAACATTCAGTTAATTCAGTATGAGGAGACACAGACCAAACACAAACAACACAAATAAAGATCTCTGATGGTCCATAAAGTGACCTTACCTAGACTTCTTTTCCACAATAAACTGTCAGAAACTAAACTCTGTTATCTCCTCCTCCAAACCATTAATCTGTTCTTTAGACCTGATCAGGACTATGCTCTCAAAGGAGGTAATTTCCTTAGTTTGTTGAGCCTCTTTGGAAACATCAATATATCTTAATCAACAGGTCATGTGCCACAGTCCTTTAAAGTAGTTGTATTCATGTCACTTCTTCATTAGTCTACCCCTGATTCAGGGGCATTAGCTAACTACAGGCCTTTATCAAACCTTCCATGAACTTCAAAGTTCCTTCAGAAAGTAGTGGCTTATCTACACACTCCTGATCAAAATCTTACGACCAGTTGAAAAATTGACAGAAATGACCTTTTGCATTTTTGTATCTTAATGAGGTTTTAAGTAGAGCTACAATATGCAAAAGCAAGAAGGGGGAGTGTGACAAAAAGCACTTTGAAAAAATAATTTATTGACAAAAACAAGTAAACTGAAATAGGCTGTTTATCAACTGATCAAAAGTTTAAGATCATCGCTCAAAAAATGACAAAAAACTCTCCAAACCAGAACAAAAATGTTTCTCAGTAGGACTCAGTCATGAGTAGCTCCACTGTTCTTGTTAATCACTTCAAAAATTGGTTTGGGCATGCTTGATGAGAGTGTTTCCAGGAAGCTTTTGGGAACATTGCTCCAAGTGGTGAAGATGGCTTCATGAAGGGCATCAACTGTCTGAACTGATGTCCATTTTTATAAACTTCCCTTGACCTCCATCCCCAAATGTTCTCTATGGGATTTAAATCAGGGGAACATGCGGGATGGTCCAAAAGAGTGATGTTCTTCTCCCTGAAGAAGTCCTTGGTCAAGCGAGCATTGTGAACTGCAGCATTGTCCTGTTGAAAAACCCAGCTGTTACCACACAGACGAGGGCCCTCAGTCATGAGGGATGCCCTCTGCAACATCTGCACGTAACCAGCCGCCGTTTGACGACCCTGCACCACCTGAAGCTCCAGTGTTCACTGAATGAAAAAGCACCCAGATCATGATGGACCCCCCTCCACTGTGCCGGGTAGAAAACATCTCAGGTGGATCTCCTTGTCATGCCAGTAACGTTGAAGCCATCTGGACTGTCAAGGTGACATTTTTTCTCACCAGAGAATAAAACTTTTTTCCACCTTTCAGTGTCCCATGTTTGATGCTCCAAAGTCTAAACGGGCAGTTTTGTGGCGTTGAAGGAAACGAGGTCTTTGAATTTGTTTTTTGTTTTTGAAACCTTTTTCCCATAGATGCCGTCTGATGGTTATTGAGCTGCAGTCAGCACCAGTAAGGGCCTTAATTTGGGTCGAGGACCGCCCTGTGTCTTGACGGACAGCCAATCAGATCCTCCGGCTCAGTGAAGGTGTAATTTTTTTTGGTCTACCACTTGACTTTTTTGTTCCATAATGCTCAGGATCTTTAAAAAACATTTAGAATGACTGTCTTACTGCGTCCAACCTCAGCAGCAACTGTGATCCTCCACTAGAGGGCCACATCATCAAGAAGGAACTGAGCTACCTCAGCACTGACATCAATCTTTCAGTAGAAGATAACTGCTGCTGTGAGGAGAACTTTCCTCACACTGAATGTTGAACATCAGCTAGTTCCTCCTGTTGATCTAAACCTTGTTGTAGAGATGGAACATTGGCTGTGGATCATTCTGGCTGCTCTGCTATCTGGTGAGACTGATATAACTTCTTTTAAAAACATTTTTCAGAAATATTCTTGTGTCTGACTCTCTAGTTGTGAAACATCTTAATACAATACTCAGTACTTTCATCAGTAACTATAAATCTTATTCCTTCATCTCTGTCGTCTCCTCCAGGGTGTGAAGCACAAGACAAAGTATTTCAACCAGCTGAAGATATCATTGAGTCTGAAGGCGGAACAGTCACACTTGGATGTACATTTGAGACGAGTGATAACTACCCCTACTTGTTCTGGTACAAACAAAAGATTGGTGAATTCCCAAAGTATATGATGAGATGCTACTCGAAAGATGTCTTTAAAGACCCTGACTTTGACAACAACAGATTTACTGCTGCAATCAAAGAGAAGTCAGTTCCTCTGGAGATCCAGAAGCTTCATGTGTCTGACTCTGCTGTGTACTACTGTGCTGTGAAGCCCACAGTGACAGGAAACACCAAAACTCTGAACAAAAACCTCTGGAGGTAGGACTCCACAATACTCCACAACATCCACTAGAGGGAGTCCCATCCTCTCTAACTCCAGGTGAACATATCAATGAAGTCTTGACTGATGTCACCTAAAACACAGCTCTGATGAACCACTCCATCATAACACTGCAGAGGAGCCTCATCATGAACTTATTTAGTCCATCTTAGGAGACGACAAATCACTCTCAGCACGGAGCAGAGACTGACTCACTGTCACCAACACTCAGCATTTAGGTATTCAGAAGTTTAGAACCAGCTCACCTGATGTCTACAGACTTACTCTTGGTCTCTGATAACATCTCTACAGCCTCTGCACTCTCTTAGACATATAAAACTTAACCTGTTCCAAAAAAGACCCTTTGTGCAAATACATCCTGAAATTTGTCACAAAAATCAGCCAGAAAAGCACTCAGAGAGCACAGATCTCCACCAAGCAGCTCAATTACAAACATAAATTCTGATTCCACCAAAAATTGTAGTTCTACATTTTCTTATAAGCACATTGAGGAAGAAAAAATATCATCTGCAAGAAGTGGGTTTATTGTTGATACAAAGATCATCAGAGTGACCTAGTTAGTTGTTGGTCTTGTATCTTGTTGACTGAACCAATCTGCTGCTTGTACAGATGTTGTTGTGTGTTCTTTGGCGCTTCCAGAGAGCGATGTTACCAGCCTGTCAGTTGGAGCAAATCCACATTGTGTCGTTGCATAACACACTCCCTTTTTGTGGAATTTTGGGGGATAGGTTTAGACACTCACACAGACTCATGCTATGATGGGCTTCTTCCATATTGACATTATCAGCAGCCTTGTTTTGACTGTGACAGTCATGTTCGTAGGGGCTATGAGCAAGTTGAGCTGCCACGTCTTTTTCTATAACATTAATGGGCTCACAGTAATGTTTCTCATAGTTGTGAGTGCAGACGGAGAGCTGTGTAGGACTCCTTCAATGACATTGCAAGGGAAGCTGGGAAATGTGACATAGGCTTGAAAACTTGACGTCAGCTTACAAACGAACTAAAACGACCATAATGCCGTCAACAAATAGAGTTTGCTTTTACAAACAATGTTGTTTTGTGATCTCAATCTACATCAGATCAGCACCAAAATCTAATGTTTTCTTCCTTGGACCAAATGACACTTCTGGGAAAATCCTCAGGTAAATTGATTTAGTAGTTCTTGTGTAATCTTTCTAATAAACAAACAGACTCTGGCAACAATAAAAACTCCTTTGTGGAAATTGTAGTTTCTTGATGGTTGATGTGTAGATGGAGATGATGAAGAAGCTTTGCCAAAACAGACTTGTTTGCATAGAAGAGAAGTTTATTTACAAACCAACCACATGTGTCTGAATCAGGCACTCCGGACAGCCTGAAAGGCCCAAGCCAAGTGAACCACTCGAGCATTGTAAGAGGACATGTATTTATACCAGACTCATTGCTTGACTTATACAAAGACATGCATGTGGAGTGGACTCTCATTGGACCAGAACATCTTAGATGAATGACCAGTGACCAACAGGGCAAACCCATGATAGCCTGCAGTGAGGGTCCGTTAACCTTTAACCCAGTGTGTATCACCTTACGTATAAGTTTTAAGTTCTCGGCTATTTACCTAACCCCAGGGGTTAGCATCCTGGACATGCATCCAGCCACCTGTAAATTGAGTGAAACCAGGCCAAATTCAGTCTACTCATGAGCTCACCCCCAAGGCCACCTACTTGTCATCTAAAACATTCACATCAGACACTTCAAAGTAAATACATGAACACAAACAGCCATCTCTGGATTACTGGTTCTTGTTTGATTTTATTACTGAGAGATCAGTTAATTTACTGAGATCAATGAAGGAAACAGAACTGACATCAGGAAATGTTAATACAGGACGTCAAACACTAAAATCTGCAGACCAGAAGCTGCTCCAAAGTTCATTTGATAAAGAAAATCATCACAGATGTGACGTTTATGATCCTTCATCAGACACCTTGATGGTTTGTCATCATGAAGACTTGACTGTTTCACTGAGACACTGAATCAATCCAACATCTGAGTCTCCTCCCTCTGACTGCAGAGATGTTTGATGACAGAGAACTGATTGAGCTGAGAACATCAGAGCAAACTAAACTGATTCATACTGATCCTTCAGTCTCACCATCTCACCTCTGCACACATGGACAAACTCACTCTGATACTGATCTTCTCAGCTCTCACAGGTATGTGAATGATGATCAGTGTTGGATGATGTTTGATGACAAAGTAATGTCTTCTCTTGAACCTTGTTTGTCTCATCATGTCTTTTTCTCGTCCACTTCAGGACAAACAGCTGCAGACAAAATCTCTCCACTGGTCAAACAATTCAGAAAAACAGAAGGAGAATCTGTCACACTCAGATGTCACTATCAGACAACAGAGCACAAAATTTACCTACACTGGTACAGACATCACTCTGACCTCCAGGCACCTCAGTTTATACTCTCTGAAGGAGCACGAGGTGAGACAGACTCATATATTCCAGACCAACGATATGAATCCCAGACCTCTGACAGCTCCACTGAGCTGACCATCACAAAGCTAACCCTGGCAGACACAGCTCTCTACTACTGTGCTTTAGACACACAGTGATACAAAGTGTAGAAGAGGCTGTACAAAAACCTGAACACAGATATCTGACTACTCTTCAAAGAGGAGGGAAGTGGGATTCAAACCACAGCTTCATGTCAGATGGATTCTGATGATTCCTGTTTTATCAGACTCTCTGTGGTCACAGCTGCTGTTCAGACTCTGAGGGAGGATTCACGAGAAAGAAATTCAGTTAAACCTTGTCTAGATTGCTTTTCTCCTGTAGACCACCTGGAGCTAATTTCCTTTGTGTTCTCCTCCAAACCATCAACCTGTCCAAAAGCCCAGTCCTAACTGAGCTTTCGAAGGAGGTCTTTCCCTTGGTTTGGTCATCCGTATGGGAGACAATCCATGTACAGTTGTGTTCAAAAGTTTACTTACCCTGGCAGAATTTTTCACTTTTTCATTTTTCACTTAGCCACTTTTCACAGAATGTGAATGAGAACACCACAAACTTACTTTGTCACTTGTGATTATTGTCTGGATGAAGCCATTCATCATCAAACATTTATCAAACACATCATAATGAAACAGAAACTAATCAAATAACCCTGACAAGAACTTTTCATAGCCCAGTTCTTAATACATTAATGAAAGCTTCATGTCTTTTGTTTTCATTGTAGATGAGCTATTTTATTTTCTTGGATGATCAGGATGCCTGTTTTTCTTGGCAGACAGCCTCCAGTTCCTGTAAATTACTTGGACTGTCTTGCATGAACTGCACCTTTGAGACCTCCCCAGAGTGGATTGATGATATTGAGGCCAGGAGACTGAGGTGGTCACTACAGAACCTTCTATCTATTTTGCTGAAGCCATCCACAGGCCCACTTGGCCTTTTGGATCATTATTACGTTGAGACAATTTCTTCCAGTATTTTCTGAAAACATACTGCAATCATCTTGGCATCATTTTCGACAAAATTTCCTGCTTTTGCAGTTCACACATCCCCAAAACATCAGGGATCCTCCTCCATGTTTCACAGCAGAAAGGGTGGATCTTCATCATAGGTCTTGTTGACCTCCTTCAAATTAACTTAAATAAATCCTTTTTTATGTTACTGTCTATAGTTAAGTCCTTCATTGGTTTTTTGTCTTCGTTTGATTTGCATTACAGACAGAACTTACTGACCCATCAATTGACATGTCAGATTTCTGATTTTAGGACAAAATTATTGAACTGATTGAATGTTTATTTTTCCACTCTATGGCATTTTAAAAAAAGAGACAGCTCATTTTTGTATAGAGATGCTGCTCTGAGGAGGGCAACAACAGAAACTGTTAAAAATGCCCAGCTCAAATATGCCTTGTCCAAGTGGATCAGAGACTTTGTTTTGGCTCCTGAATGTCAGCCCAGAGTGTTCCAGCTCTTCAGCTCCAGAGTTTTATGTCTGAGGACCGGCAAACACCCGAATCTCCAATAGTATCCTGCTGCAGGCTCGCAGGCAGCACTCAACCGCACTCTCAGGACCGCAGTCTCAGGACTTCAGTTTTTTACAACAATGCGACCCAGTGAATTGGAGTTGTCTTTGCAGGACTGCAGAAATAGGTGTAAGTTTAGGCATGTGTATTTGGTAAGTTAGGTTCAGGCCAATTTTTAAAGCAAAGGTTCGGTTTAGGGTAAGGGATGGGGCAGGGGTAGGGTAGGGGCCCCAATCCCACCAGATGATGAATCCCATAGGCACAGGTTAGAGTTAACCTACACTGCACATGTGCGACTGGGGGGGCTTTAGAGTGCAGTCCTGGGACTGCTGCCTGCAAGGCTGCAGCAGAACGCTTCTCGACTCTCGTTCTGTGAACCCTGTGGATACCCTGCAGTTATTCTAATATAGTGAAGGCTGCATGAGTGAAATGGGTTTGACAGACAATCAGCTGAGAGCCTTTATCCAACATCTCTGATCCTCCACTAGAGGGCCACATCATCAAGAAGGAACTGAGCTACCTCAGCACTGACATCAATCTTTCAGTAGAAGATAACTGCTGCTGTGAGGAGAACTTTCCTCACACTGAATGTTGAACATCAGCTAGTTCCTCCTGTTGATCTAAACCTTGTTGTAGAGATGGATCATTGGCTGTGGATCATTCTCACTGCTCTGATCTTCTATGGTAAGATACAACAAGCAACAAAACCTCATCAAGTCTAACATGTCAGTCTGAAATCTGAAACAGCATTAAAACCAGGACCACATATGTTTGTGAAAAGGAAACAGTTTATCATGTCAGACATTACAAATCTACTTGATGGGTAAAGATTGTGTCCTACACACCATCCTGAATGGTTGGTTGAAGAGTCAATATTGGACCTTTCTCACAGATTTGAAAAATATAATCTAGATGATCTTTGTATCCACTGAATATTGATTGAAAACCCTTGAAGCATGAATCTAAGTGTATTTCTCTTTCAGGTGTCAGCTGTGAAGATCTCACTCCACTGAAGAATGAAGAGTTCAGTTTAGAAGACAGCTCTGTTACTCTGTCCTGCAGATACTCCAAACAAGCTACTGGCAATGAGAATTTCTTCTGGTATCGACAATATCCAGGAGAACCTCCAGAATTCCTTATCTCTCACACTTCCACAGGAGTTAAAATCAAGGATGTTGACAAAAGACTGTCTATTGCAATGAGAGAAGAGAAAACAGTCATGGACCTGAAGATCCAGAAGCTTCATGTGTCTGACTCTGCTGTGTACTACTGTGCTCTGCAGCCCACAGTGACAGGAAACACCAAAACTCTGAACAAAAACCTCTGGAGGTAGGACTCCACAATACTCCACAACATCCACTAGAGGGAGTCCCATCCTCTCTAACTCCAGGTGAACATGTCAATGAAGTCTTGACTGATGTCACCTAAAACACAGCTCTGATGAACCACTCCATCACAACACTGCAGAGGAGCCTCATGATTAAGAATCACGGAACGGACCACTCCATTTTTTTGTTTTCATGTCTTACCTCAGTGCAGACTCCATGACAAGCAGGTAGTTATCATTGTTTTGACTGTATGTCCAGTGTTATGACTGTGAGTCATTGATACCTATTGATTGTGTTTTTGTATTGTAGAGGAGCTTTGTATTTTCCCTCCCTCCTCTCTCTGTGCTCTCCCTCTGAGCCTTCTCCAGGTGTGGCGCGTCCTGATTGGGCGATGATGAAATGGCGCATCCGACGCCGACTGGAGGAACGCTGCGGAGGGGCGACAGCCGATTGGTTGGGAGCTGATGGCTGGCCGTTTAAAAAAGACAGAGCAAGTGGAGACGCCGACCCTCCTCCTACCTCACTCCCAACGTTCGCCACAGAGCAGCAGCTTAAGTTGTATGATTGAGAAAGTCAAAGTTGTGTAAAATTAAAGTGTTTGGTTTAGAGAAAATTGTAAATTAAAAAGCAGTCCGGTAAGTAGGGGAGAGTGCAGCATCTTGTTGTTTTCTCCTGTTTTTCAGTTAGGGAGTCATCGGTTAGGTTTGTAATATTTTATTTTCATTAAGAAGTCAGGTAAGGTTTTTGATTTATAGAAGTGTTCTGTGGTTTTTGTTTCGCTTGCTCTCCCTGAGGTGAAGTTAGATTTTTGTTTGTAAAGATAAGTAACAACAATTAAATGTTCAATTCGTTTGGACTGCAGACATTCTTGTTTCGTGTCTTTTGTAAGTGGTGCCTCCTTGGGAGTGACAAAGGAGTGGTTCTTTTATGCTACACTCAGTATCCCCTAGGCTGGGCGTAACACCAGTAAGAAGGAAACGATGGACAAAGATCTCCTTCTTCTACTCATAAACAGAGGCTTTGGTTCTTGACCTGCTGAGAAGTACTTCTGCAAAGGTTTGCGGCTGTGCCCGAGGTTGGCAAGAATATCTTAAAAATAAATGCATAAAATGGTAATCGATGCCTAACAACAGATGGTGTAACCACAAGGTTAGCAAAAACATAAAACAAGCACACAGGACTGTCTACATCTTACGTCTTCTTCCACTGATCCATGGTTGTGTCACGGGAGCAGCAGCCTAAGCAGGGAAGCCCAGACTTCCCTCTCCCTGACCACCTCTTCCAGCTCTTTCCGGGGGATCCCAAGGCGTTCCCAGGCCAGCTGAGAGACATAGTCTCTCCAGCGTGTCCTGGGTCTTCCACGAGGCCGACTACAGGTGGGATGTGCCAAGAACACCTCACCAGGGAGGCGCCCAGGAGGCATCCTGACCAGATGCCCAAGCCACCTTATCTGGCTCTTTTCAATGCGAAGGAGCAGTGGCTCTACTCTGAGCTCCTCACAGATGACCAAACTTCTCACCCTATCTCTAAAGGAGAGCCCAGCCAGCCTGCGAAGGAAGCCCATTTTGGCCGCATGTACTCACGATCTTATTTTCTACAGAACTGTCTAGAGTAATCTAATAACTGTAGGCAGAGGCAGGCTATAGCATTACCCAGCATCAGACCTTGACTGTTGAAGAATTCCCTGCAAAGACTTTTTAGTCCAAACAGATTTCACAGTGGATGTTGGTGGGATCTTGAAGAACACATGAATGTTGTTGTAGAAATCCACATTTGTCCTCTTCAATTCAAAAACTTTATAGATATTAATGTTAATATAAGAACAATCTTTCTGTCCATGTTTTTATTGATTATATCTAAAAAGAAAAAACTTCATAACAAAGACAAATATGATGAGGACAGATTTGTGATCTCGGCATCTATGAATCAGTTGCAATCAGAAACTTTATTTTTCCTGTTGTCTCTGCCCACCTACTCACATCCATAACATGGTGTCTTATTAAAAAATGATGAAGACACTCTGAGTTATTCTTGAGGTATCACATTAACAAACAAAGAAAGAAACAAAGAACAAGACTCCATGACCTTGGGCTTGGACTTTCTAAGTTGTCTCAATATCACTGTATCGAGCTCAGCAGCTGGTCACAGATTGAAGAAACTTTTGTTTTTAAGATCTTATTTAAAGTTACGTTAATTGATATGGATGGACAGATGGACAAAGTATCACAGTCTAAAAACATAACACCAAAGATATAAGAGACAAAGACTATGTATGACATTCATGAAAACATTATGATGAAAAAAATAAAAATTATTGCTTAGGTTAAAAGGTTTAACCTTCTGGCTCATCACAAACAAGATAGTAATGAAGTGTTGGAAGATGTTATTCTTTCAACAAAAATATAATCATAACATGAGAACACTTTCACCCTCTGACTCCTCCCACTGTTGATAACCTAACCAATGAAATGATCCTGATCTGTGAAGTGGAGATAATGAAGGTTCTCAAACTGAACTATCAGCACAATCAGCTCAGTGTTGAGGATTCACAGCTGTGAAGAACAGCAGCTGCTTTGCTCTGATTTGATTTCAGAGGAACAACATTTCACATCTTCAGTCTGATTGGCTGGAACATCTCCAAAGACATGCTGATTCACCTCTTTATATTCATCTCTTATTTTATAGGTGAGTCTTCATATTGATATAGATCTATCATTTCAACCAGCTTTTCACAACAACTCATCTGTCCAACATTTCACAAGAACAGCTTTATCTCTGTGAGCTCAGATTTACTGGGACAGAAACAGACCATTTTCTTTAATCCATCTCAAAATGACAAATCTTCATTTTACAGCCCTGGGCTCCATGAACACCATCAACCCAGAAAGAGCTGAAGAAAATGTTGCAGAGGGACAAAACATCAACCTGACCTGTACATATGAGGGTTCAATCAACAACATCCAGTGGTACAGACAGTACCAGAGATCCAGACCAGAGTTCCTGCTCTACATCATGGAGCACGGATCCATTTATCCAACAGTTTCTGATTTCACAGCTCACATCAACAATGAGAAGAAAGAAGTGAAACTAGAGATCATCTCTGCTGCTCTGTCTGACTCTGCTGTGTACTGCTGTGCTCTGCAGCCCACAGTGACAGGGAACACCAAAACTCTGAACAAAAACCTCTGGACTTGAAGATACTCTGGAACATCCACTAGAGGGAGTCCCATCCTCTCTAACTCCAGGTGAACATGTCAATGAAGTCTTGATTGATGTCACCTAAAACACAGCTCTGATGAACCACTCCATCATAACAGAGAAGCCTCATCATGAACTTATTTTAACACACCTCCCTGACCTGCTCGTCTCTGTTTTCTAGTCAATTCAGTATTTTTAAGGGATGAAATGACAAACTCTCATTTAATAGAAAAACTATTCCTGTTAAAGTGCAAATAAAAACTGAATTTTGTCCCATTAATTATCTTATCACACAAACAGGCATCTCTGGGTGACTGGTTCATGTTATTTCTTTGGCTTTACATGGATAACTGAAGTCTTCATGAATCGGTAAATTCTTTGGTCCAAAAATACTGTAAATAAAGCACAGCTGCATTCTATCCACACTCACAAGACCCTACTGTTCAGCAGGGCTGGTTTTGAGGGCGGTCGCCTTCATATGGTGATGAACCAGAGCAGTGCACACATGGAAATTCATTACAGTCCTTCCTTTTAACATGAATGAAACAGGCACTCCAGCCATGCACCACTCCCAATCCTAAATACATTCTAACCATTGACTTATGTTACAACAGTGATACAGGTCCTCCCAAATCACAGGTTAACACAAAACATGCTAGCCACAGCAGGACTGCTGCAAATTAGCCTACCTTCCAGGCTATTGTTAGCAGAAACTGAGGCATAATAGCGTGAGCAAAAGATCGAGTATATTAATCCAACTGTCAAACTTCTCTTCAGAAACACACATGAACCCTGAATTCATGCCAGTTACAAGATAACAGTCATTTGATTCCCCCAAACATCACAGTCTAACGCACAACATGATTATCTAGCCTACCGTCTGGACTAACACCAGCAGAAACTGAGGGGTAATGGGATTGGTAAAGAACTGATTGTATCAAGCCAACTGTTAAACTCCTCTTGACTAATGTAGGAATGTTTACACTTTGAAGTTTACTCTTCAGACTTTCAACAAGTAACATGAACACTGACAAACACCTGAAGTTATCCCGGCTGTTAGCTGTACCTCATAGCAATAAGCAAAATAAATACGACGCAACATTAAATACTCACATTTCATCATCAGGTTTGGTGGCAGTCTGTTAGTACTGAGCCTGGATTCCAGAAAGGTCTAATTCTCATTCCTGTGTTGAACTGACTGAAGTTGAAGAAGCAGTTGGACGTGGAGTGACTGGCACACACATTCAGGTTTTAGACGACTGTAGCTGCTCATTCTCATCAAAAATAAAATAAATCCACTGGACCCTTTGGTCCTCTGAGGCTGGTAGCCGACATGTGGACATTATCATGGAAGTTTTATCCCTGCTTCTGTTGAAGAAAGAAGTAGAGACTACTTGCTGGCCGACATGGTTTTATTTCCTTTGCAAAGAAAAGATCAGTCAACACATGAGTTGGTCAAATGAAGAAGGACCCAGACTCAAGGGAAGATCAGGGTTTAAGTACCTTAGGAGACAAATGGGATACACAAAATGGGAAAAGGGGCACTGTCCAGACAGGGTAAAAATAATAGCAGACAAAAGACTTACTATTTACATGGAGATGTCAATGATCTTTGATCAAGGAAACAAGGATGGTTGGGCATCAGCCTGAGCTGAAGGTGTCAGGAGGGGAAGCAGATCTGAGGGACTAAGGTAGACCTTGGTTGCTGAGGGAGACGTCACAAATTTCCATCACAACAGAAATGTGGCTGTTTTCAACCAACAAGTGAGTAGTGACAGCTTCTGAGCTTAAACATGCTGAAAACCAATTTCTCACTAATAATATAAACAACATGGCTGCATATTGCAGAGCAAACTCTCCAGCTGGGGGGTGACGGATATACTTAGGTAGACCAATCAGGATAGGTATATATATCAAAATATAATGTTATGTAAAAGTATATCCACAGACTCAACAGCTCGCCAAATACCATGAGTTTACATTCATACAGCCTGATAAATAAATAAATAGGTGTTGTTGTCTTACATTACATCTTGTGGGCTGTGAGGAAGGCCAAAGACCCAAAAATATGTTCAAAGCCTTACAAAAGAGGTTTTTTCATTACATGTTCCCATTTGTGATGGGCTTCAAACACTAAGGTCTGCGCACCACAAGCTGCTCCAAAGTCCTTTACATGAAGATAATCAGATGTGATGTTTATGGTCCTTGACCTTCATCAGAAACCTTGATAGGTTGTCATCATGAAGACTTGACTGTTTCACTGAGACACTGAATCAATCCAACATCTGAGTCTCCTCCCTCTGACTGCAGAGATGTTTGATGACAGAGAACTGATTGAGCTGAGAACATCAGAGCAAACTAAACTGATTCATACTGATCCTTCAGTCTCACCATCTCACCTCTGCACACATGGACAAACTCACTCTGATACTGATCTTCTCAGCTCTCACAGGTATGTGGATGATGATCGCCAGATCATGTTTGATGACAATATTTCATTTCAATTTCTTCTGATAAATAATTTTAAACTTAGACATAAGAGCAGCAATCTCTGTCCTGATCAGGATTTTTGTTCTGAAGATCATCAATAAAACAATTAGGACAAAGTAATGTCTTCTCTTGAACCTTGTTTGTCTCATCACTTCTTTTTCTCGTCCACTTTAGGACAAACAGCTGCAGATAAAATCTCTCCAATGGTCAAACAATTCAGTAGAACAGAAGGAGAATCTGTCACACTCAGATGTCACTATGAGACAACAAGAAATAATGTTTGGCTTTACTGGTACAAACATCACTCTGACCTCCAGGCACCTCAATTTATACTTTGGGACAGAGCTCGAGGAAACACAGGCTCATATATTCCAGACAAACGATATGGATCCCAGACCTCTGACAGCTCCACTGAGCTGACCATCACAAAGCTAACCCTGGCAGACACAGCTCTCTACTACTGTGCTTTAGACACACAGTGATACAAAGTGTAGAAGAGGCTGTACAAAAACCTGAACACAGATATCTGACTACTCTTCAAAGAGGAGGGAAGTGGGATTCAAACCACAGCTTCATGTCAGATGGATTCTGATGATTCCTGTTTTATCAGACTCTCTGTGGTCACAGCTGCTGTTCAGACTCTGAGGGAGGATTCACATCAACATTCAGACAAAGAAATTCAGTTAAAACTTGCCTAGACTGCTTTTCCACAACAAACTGTCAGACACTAAGTTCTGTTGTCTCCTCCTCCAAACTATTGATCTGTTCTTTAGACCTGATCAAGACTGCACACTCGAAGGAGGTAATTTTCTTAGTTTGTTGAGCCTCTTTGGAAACATCAATATATCTTAATCAACAGTTCATGTGCCACAGTCCTTTAAAGTAGTTGTATTCATGCCACTTCTTCATTAGCCTACTCTTGATTCAGGTGCATTATCTAACTACAGGCCTTTATCAAACCTTCCATGAACTTCAAAGTTCCTTCAGAAAGTAGTGGTTTATCTATATATTCAGACAAGTTAGAGGTCATTGTGTTGGGCCCCAAACACCTGAGAGAAACCTGTTCTAGTAATATGGATGCCTTAGATGGCATCAGTCTTGCACCAAGAATGATAGTTAGAAATCTTGGGGTACTATTTTATCAAGATTTATCCATCAACTCAGTCTTTTCATTTTTGTAACATTGCAGTATAAGGATCAGCTTGGTTTCTTATGCCTCATTATGATTCAAGGAAAAAAGCTTCTGAAAAGAACTTGTTAATTAAGTCTGTTTTGTATTCAAAGTCAAAAATGTTTTCAAAGTAACTTTTTAAATAATGTGTAAAAAAATATCTCAACAATAAACTTCTCCTTGGCTGTAGATTTAATTCATACTTAAAAGTTTTTTCACACAAATTTTCCCACCCCTAGCAAAATTCTCAACACAAATTCTGGAGAATCAGTCCCTGAAATACTTGATTCACAATTTAACCCAAAACCAAAAGAAAGGACAAAACCCAAACACAAAATGTCCTTCAAAGGTAATTTTAAGTCTACTGTCTCTGGCTTGAAAAACAGAAAATGGTACAATCCAAAGGTGCTCTAAACTTAAAAATTCAAAAACAGTCGGCTCAAAAGATCAAAGTTGAAAAAGTCCAAAAAAAAAGTGTACAAAAACATTGGAAAAGTGTACAAAAAAGAAGGAAAATGACTCCCAAAGGAACAACTCACCGTCCAGGACACTTCCTCTCACTCCCAAACTGGAGCTCCAGTTCTCCCAGTTGTCCTTTTACCAAACATCCCAGCACCTGTATGGAGATGTTTTTCTCACAGACGTCAAAAATGTCTTCCTTTAATTTGACTGGTGGAAGTTCAGAGACCAACCAAGTTTCTTCAGAATCTCCCCAGCTGAATCTCCCTCCAAACATTTCTCCTTCTCCTCTCGTTGTTCCACTCAGCCCTCCCTCTTGATCCAACCTGATCAACTTGGCTGCAGCAGGTCACCTGACCAGGAACCTGAAGCTAAACACACTTTTCACAATAGGAGCAGCAGTGTGTCTTTGAGGGTGAGCAAAGGGATCCCCACTTACAAGGATTTTTATTTATTGTAAATCCTCAACTCAACACAAAAATGTCACCCAAAAAACCCACTTTATGGTAATGTCACAGCAGAAATCAGGCCGATCCTGTCTCAGAGCAATGCTCAGAAGACTTGTTGTTTCATTAAGTCACTTAAGATGCTTCAGCTGTTTCAAAATGCAGCAGCATGCGTACTGACAAGAACAAGGAGTAGAGATCACATTAGTCCTGTATTAGCTTCTCTGCATTGGCTTCAAAAAATTCTGGAATAGCATTTAAGATTCTTCTTGTTACATATAAAGCTGTAAATGGGCCAACAGTTTATCTCAAAGAGCATGTTCTCTCTAATTGTGTTTTCTACTTAACTAATTTTCTCCAGTGTCTTTCAGTTTACTTTGTGGTTTTATTTTTTCGTTGTGCTCAAAATGGATTGGATTTTAGAGCATCTTCTAGTCTATACACATCATTTTTGTAACTACCTGCTGTTGGGTGCTGTTTTTGGTTTGTCTTGTACCGTTTTTCCACTGGCCAAAAATCCCATTCAAATGTGGTAACAATCAGCTCCTGTCAGCAGTGATAAAGGGTCTAATCAGCATTTAGACCTGGGCGATCTGACCCCCCAAGTGACACAGGTTTTTATCAGCTCACCTCTCATTAGGTCCAGAGGGAACATCACACCTGGATGAACCCACTAAATTTTGAGAGGATGTTGGCGTCACTTGCCTAGGGCACAATATTGTGCTCTTCTCCGTTGTTTGTAACTCCTTCGACTCTTTGCAAAGGCAACAAATTTGATCTGACTTTGTGACATCACAATCAAATGTGTTCAGTCTATGCCGAGTTTGTACAGCACTAAAAAGAGACAAAAGAACAAAATACAGAAAACAGATGACCACCATGTCCATGGCTTCCAACTCAGAGTATTCCACTGTTTATGGTCAAGATTCAGCGTGCTGATGATGTCAGTTTGATGCCAGAGGAAAAAAAAAACAAAAAACAACACAGCTCATCTGCTTAAGATTAGGGGTGTAAAAGTCCATCAATCTGGATTGACAAATGGACTGGTTAAGCAATGATGAAATCAAATCAAATGGAAATTCACAGCATCAATCAAGATCATTCACTTTATTAAACAGCTTTATTTTGAAAATCTGACCGAATATCTGCATCACAGTTTCTGTCCAAACGGGCCTTGTTCTGAAGGTTAAAGGGCTCTCAAATCTCACATGTGCAGTTTATGAGACAAACACTCTAACCTTTTCGTTCTCTCAAGAGCAACACCAGGTATTTTCTTTAAAATGTGTTTTGTAGCAAGCATAAAGTAACACTGCTGGAACATGTAGAAGACACTCAGAACATCAGGGTGCTATACAGAAGCTTGACATATCAGGCAGTCAGAAAATAGCACTGCTGTACCCGGGTAATAATAATAATGAGTTACCATGGCGCTGTAAACAGCAGCAGCCTGTCCAGTTTGCTCTCCATATTTTTAGCTGTTTTTTGTGTTTTTTTTCCTTAATTTTTTCACAATTTTCAAAAGTTTTCCTTTTCTAATCTTTTTCTGACCTTCCTGCACTTCTTATTAAGACTCTTTTTTACTTATATATCCTATGGATATCTTTTTCAACCATCATTGCTGCCAGGAGGCATTTCTGAGGACACCAGGAGAGTGTTCTTTTTTGAAAGATGCCACCAACTGCCAGCTTCATTTCATCAGCTACCAAGAGCCAGTTTCATCAGATATTCAAGGACCAAGGACACATCCAGGATTGAAAACTGATCAGGAGGGCTGGCTCTGTGGTTGGTATGAAACTGGACTCTTTGGTGACGTGGCAGAGAAGAGGACACTGGACAAACTGCTGGACATTCTGGATGATGCCAATCACCCTCTACACATGGACATCAACAACCAGATGAGCCTGTTCAGCGCAAGACTGCTGCTCCCCAAGAGCAGGACCAACAGACTGAGAAACTCCTTTGTCCCTCAGGCCATCAGACTGTATAACTCCTCAACTGGGGGATGAGGAGTAACAGGAAGACAGAGGATGGGAAGGAGCAGCAGCAGCAGTAGCCTACAAGTATTATTGTTTAGTTACAATATAATGCAACTGGAATCATAATTTCCCTGAGGGAGTTCTCCCAAAGGGATTAATAAAGTACAATCTAATCTAATCTAATCTAATAATAATAAACTTTAATTGTATAGCACCTTTAAAAACATAGGTTTACAAAGTGCTTTGACAGCAGTCAACATAAGATAACAAAGCACACGAGTTTAAACACAAGGAAAAATGAACAACCAAAAAAGGTTCAATCAAATCAAAGAACAGTTAGGACAAACACAAATAGCAAAATTAGGCTGAGAAAGTTCCACAACACATCACATAAATCAGTTAACCCCAAAAGACCACGGACACAGAGGAGGCCCCGACCCCATGGGGCCGGAGACACAACACACCAGGATACAGCAACACACAAGAGGCTGAAGACTCAGGTGTAAACTGCATCCTGATGATGCAAACTAACATGACAAGTGCCATGTCCAGTGACTCCAGCCCCATGACTCAAAAGGCCCCCTCCATGTGTCATAGGAACCCAGACAATACAAGAACACTGCTACTAAAATGAGACCATGAGGACCAAATAAGAAACAAAGCAACATAAAAAGACAATATAAAATAGTAGAGATGAAAAAGAGAATAATAACACAGTGACCTTAAAAGAATTCTATAAAGAGATTAAAAGTATGATGCAAGATAAAACAATCTGAGTTAAAAGTAAATAAAGACACTAGTCTGTTAAAATAACAAAAAAGAAGTCAATAAAAAATGTAGCTAAAATGATCAGAAAAATACCATCAAATAAAAGGATAAAAAAGGACTGAAAAGAGACTAAAACATAGAGAAAGAAGGAAATAAAAGACTAAAAAGAGACTAAAAAGAGACTCCGCACGCCTTATCTCCTCTGGCAGGTCGTTCCAAAGTCGAGGAGCTCTGATGGAGAAAGCTCGATCACCTTTAGTTTTGAGCCTCGACTTTGGAACGACCAGGAGACCTTCACCAGAGGATCTAAGGCTGCGGGCTGGCTGATAAGGAGATAAAATCTCTGAGATATAGCTGGGGACTCGGCCCATAAGTGATTTAAAAGTAATCAATAAAATCTTAAAATAAATTCTAAAAAGAAACAGGTCATTTGACAGGAAAGGATGAATACTGCATGCACATCACAGGAGCGCCTGATCACATGCTCCTTCAACAACGTCCCCCATCCAGCAGGACAAACTGCTGAAATGAGCAAGTGTAATCAGGTATGTCAGTAACTTACCTGGGCAGACTACCCTGTAGTTCTCTTGAAAAAATTAAGACTACATTTGGGAAAAGGACCTGAATATCAGCTGAGAGCCTTTATCCAACAACTGTGATCCTCCACTAGAGGGCCACATCATCAAGAAGGAACTGAGCTACCTCAGCACTGACATCAATCTTTCAGTAGAAGATAACTGCTGCTGTGAGGAGAACTTTCCTCACACTGAATGTTGAACATCAGCTAGTTCCTCCTGTTGATCTAAACCTTGTTGTAGAGATGGAACATTGGCTGTGGATCATTCTGACTGCTTTGCTCTTCTATGGTAAGAGAGAATGAACAACAAAACATCATTACGTTGATCATGTTCGTCAGTCTGATCATTACATTAAAACTGAAACATGTGACATGTCAGACAGTAAAAATATTTTTGATGGTAGAAGATTGTCCCCTAAAGGACATCTTGGCTGGATGGTGGAAAACTCCATTTTGGACCTTGCTCACAGTTTTGAAATAATCTAAATGATCTCTGTAACCACTGACTATTGATGGAAAACCTTGAAGCATGAAGTCTAAGTGTATTTCTCTTTCAGGTGTCAGCTGTGAAGATCTCACTCCACTGAAGAATGAAGAGTTCAGTTTAGAAGACAGCTCTGTTACTCTGTCCTACAGATACTCCAAACAAGCTGCTGCTGATGATTATTTCTTCTGGTATCGACAATATCCAGGAGAACCTCCAGATGTCCTCAAGTCCATTTCAGGGAGTAATATCACCAAAACATCTGAGGCCCTGAAACATGAGACACGGTTTTTGATTGAACTGTCTGAAGACAAGCAGCGAGTGGACCTGCAGATCTCCTCTGCTGCTCTGTCTGACTCTGCTGTGTACTACTGTGCTGTGAAGCCCACAGTGACAGGAAACACCAAAACTCTGAACAAAAACCTCTGGAGAGGAGAAAACAATGCACCACAACATCCACCAGGGGGAGACAGTCACCATTTAACTTTGATAAGATGTGATGATACTGTCACAGTCTTAAGTTTGTCCATCAATCTCTCCATAATCTTTAATTAATTGGGTTGTGAGGGAGATGAAGCCTGTCCCTGTTCTGTGGAGCCCTTCCAGTCTGGTCTTTGTCCCCCATCAAAGCATGAAACAGCACTCATTAAAAACACTAACGACCTCCTTACTGTAGCTGATTCTTGTTTCTTGTCCATCCTTATCTTCCTTAAACTGAGTGCATTCTCTGACACCATTTCTCACTAGGGATGGGAATCGAAAAACCAATTCCAGTTGAGAATTGTTGACAGCTCCATCAAAGAATCAATATCATTCATTTTTTTTGCTATCCAATTCCCTTATCAATTCCATCCACTGACAGGGTTCAGAAACGGCAGAATTGTGACCTGACCTTAATTGCACCTACTACGCAACCTTAAGTGAGTGGACACACCAGCAATTTGCAGAAGCAGTGTTTATGCTGCGACATGTGTTTGCCATTGTTGACACTGAAAATCAGACCAACATTTGCCCACATGGAAAATCTGCAGGAATCGATAAAGGAATCGTTTAAGAATTGAATCAATTAGCACGATCGTTAACAGCATTGGTATTGATAAAATCTTATCAATTCCTATCCCATTTTTCTCACTCCATGCTTCTCAGTCGACTCTCCTCTATTGGTATCACCCACATCCCCCTCAGTTGCTTTGACTCTTACCTCACAGGCCCTACTCAGTTCATTCAGGTACTATCAATCCATTTATATTAATCTCCAGTCACTACAGGTGTGCCCCAGGGCTCCATCCTGGGGTTGCTCTTCTTCATCACCTATCTATTCCTACATGGACACATCTTTCAAAAATTCAACATTCATTTCCACTGCTTTGTGGATGACACCCAGCTCTACCTCTCCTGTAAACCGACCTCCACACTCTGACCACCCTCCCTTACCTCATGCTTATCTGACATCAAATCCTGGTTCATCTCCAGTTTCCTCAAATTTAACTGTGATTAAACCAAGCTCCTTCTTACTGGCACTAAATCCACAATCTCTAAGGTCCACAGCTTCTCACTCTCCATCGACAACGACTCAGTCTCCCCTTCCCTCAGGTATAACTTCACCCAGTCCACCTACTCCCACCTAGGGATGGGAATCGAAAACCAATTACAGTTGTGAATCGTTAACAGCTCCATCAAAGAATCGATATCATTAATTTTTTTGCTAATCAGTTCCCTTGTCAATTCCATTCAATTGACAGAGTTCAGAAGCATCAGAATTGTGACTTTATCCTAACCACACAACCTTAAGTGAGTGGAAACATCAGCAATTTGCAGAGGCTGTTTTAATGCTGTGACATGTGTTTGACATTGTTGTCACTAAAAATCAAACCAATATTTGCTCATATGGAAAATCTGCAGGAATCGATAAGGGAATCCTTAAAGAATTGGATTGATTAGCAGGATCGCTAACAGCATTGGTATTGATAAAATCTTATCAATTCCCATCCCTACTCCCACCTCAGTAACATCAACCTTCTCTGGCCCTCCCTCACCCCTCACAGTGCCTCCATTCTAGTCCACAGCCTCGAAACCTTTTACATCAATGACTATAACTCACGTCTCTTTGGTCCCCCTCAAAAGTCCCTCCATAAACTCCTTCTGGTCCAGAACTCAGCTGCCTGGATCCTTACTAAGACCCCCTCACACCATCAAATCATCACCATTCCTCAGCACCTCCACTGACTACCAGTCAAGCATTGAATAGAGGGTTAAATCAAATACAAATGTAAAACCCACCTGTTCAGGACTGCATGTCCAACTTGACAATAACATACCTCCACGTCTACATAAGTGTCATTATCTATGATGCTTTGCTTTTGTTGATTTAACTGTTGTTGTTTTAACCTTGCACAGCAGCCTTGACTGTCATGAGAGGCTCTGTTAAATAAAATGGAATGTTATGATTAAATCTCCTAATGAAGTGAGATTCATTATATATGTGAAAGTGTTTTAGCTGAGGTTGTGTGTTGAACCAGGCTGTAAAGATATTTATTTAGGCTGCAAAAACTGTCTGCTCGCCCTCACACAATCATGCAGCCAATCAAGAAGTTTTGTTGTAATGAAGTGTTCTTTATAAAAATCATAATAGGAGGAGAATAGTTTGACCCTCTGACTCCTCCCACTGATGATAACCTAACCAATGAAATGATCCTGATCTGTGAAGTGGAGATAATGAAGCTTCTCAAACTGAACTATCAGCACAATCAGCTCAGTGTTGAGGATTCACAGCTGTGAAGAACAGCAGCTGCTTTGCTCTGATTTGATTTCAGAGGACCAACATTTCACATCTTCACCCTATCTTAAAGGGAGAGCCCAGCAACCCTCCGAAGGAAGCCCATTTTGGCCGCATGTACTCGCGATCTTGTTTCTACAGGACTGTCTAGAGTTATCTAATAACTGTAGGCAGAGGCAGGCTATAGCATTACCCAGCATCAGACCTTGACTGTTGAAGAATTCCCTGCAAAGTCTTTTTAGTCCAAACTGATTTCACAGTGGATGTTGGTGGGATCTTGAAGGACACATGAATGTTGTTATATTAATCCACACTCATCCTCCTCAGTTCAAAAACTTTATAGATACTGATGTCAATATAAGAACAATCTTTCTGTCCATGTTTTTATTGATAATACCTAAAAAGAAAAAACTTCATCACCAAGACAAATATGATGAGGACAGATTGATGATCCGGGCATATATGAATCGGTTGCAATTAGGGCTGTCACTTTAGTGCATTAATTAGATTAATTAATTACACTGCAAATCAATGCATTAAAAAAATTAATCGCGATTAATCGAAGCACACAAACATTTTAATATTGGCCAGCTGGAGGACCCGTACATGGCAGTGGCACATGTCACTACACACATGCGTCTCTAGTCAAACCAAACAAAGCTGAGGTGACGACAGGAATGGCATATTTAAGACTCCGCTTTATTTTATATGTGAATTTATTTATCTATATTTGTACTGCATTCTTTAATAATGCATCAGGCCTAATTGGTTTGCTGGATGTCCTCAACCTTTTTCTTATTTTAAAATTGTATTTATGAAACACTCTTAAAGTGTAATTTGAGTTGCCTGATTGAGCTTAGAATTTTCTGGACAACATCCTGTGACTTAGGTTTTATTCAATCACCGATAAAAATGTAGATTTACAATCTTCACTTCTTAGTGTATTCATTTGTTAATCATCCACTACAATTTTGTAATATCCTAGAATTCAAATTCTTTATTTGGGGACTTTAAGCAGATATGAAGATTAAAATGCGATTAATTAGATTAATTAATTATAAATCCTGTAATTAATTAGATTAATTTTTTAATCGCCTGACAGCACTAGTTGCAATCATAAACTTTATTTTTCCTGTTGTTTCTGCCCACCTACTCACATCCATAACATGGTTTCTTATTAAAAAATGATGAAGACACTCTGAGTTATTCTTTAGGTATCACATTAACAAGCAAAGAAAGAAAACAAAGAAAAAGACACCATGACCTTGGGCTTGGACTTTCTAAGTCTGCTCAATATCACTGTATCGAGCTCAGCAGCTGGTCAAAGATTGAAGAAACTTTTGTTTTTAAGATCTTGTTTAAAGTTTCGTTGATCGATATGGATGGACAGATGGAAAAAAAGGATCACAGTCTAAAAACATAACACCAAAGATATAAGAGACAAAGACTATGTATGACATTCATGAAAACATTACGATGAAAAAAATACAAATCATTGCTTGGATTAAAAGGTTTAACCCTCTGGCTCCTCCCACTGATGATAACCTAACCAATGAAATGATCCTGATCTGTGAAGTGGAGATAATGAAGGTTCTCAAACTGAACTATCAGCACAATCAGCTCAGTGTTGAGGATTCACAGCTGTGAAGAACAGCAGCTGCTTTGCTCTGATTTGATTTCAGAGGAACAACATTTCACATCTTCAGTCTGATTGGCTGGAACATCTCCAAAGACATGCTGATTCACCTCTTTATATTCATCTCTTATTTTATAGGTGAGTCTTCATATTGATATAGATCTATCATTTCAACCAGCTTTTCACAACAACTCATCTGTCCAACATTTCACAAGAACAGCTTTATCTCTGTGAGCTCAGATTTACTGGGACAGAAACAGACCATTTTCTTTAATCCATCTCAAAATGACAAATCTTCATTTTACAGCCCTGGGCTCCATGAACACCATCAACCCAGAAAGAGCTGAAGAAAATGTTGCAGAGGGACAAAACATCAACCTGACCTGCACATATGAGGGTGCTATCCAAAACATCCAGTGGTACAGACAATACCAGAGATCCAGACCAGAGTTCCTGCTCTACATCACAGAAGCAGAATTTATTCATCCAACAGATTCTGATTTCATAGCTCACATTAACAAGGAGAAGAAACAAGTGAAACTAGAGATCTCCTCTGCTGCTCTGTCTGACTCTGCTGTGTACTACTGTGCTCTGCAGCCCACAGTGACAGGAAACAGCAAAACTCTGAACAAAAACCTCTGGACTTGAAGATACTCTGGAACATCCACTAGAGGGAGTCATGCTCTGCTAACCAATGGTATTTTGGGATTCAGGCTTGATCTTCATCATTTGACAAAACAAAGCAACTCCATCTGAGTCTCCTCCCTCTGACTGCAGAGATGTTTGATGACAGAGAACTGATTGAGCTGAGAACATCAGAGCAAACTAAACTGATTCATACTGATCCTTCAGTCTCACCATCTCACCTCTGCACACATGGACAAACTCACTCTGATACTGATCTTCTCAGCTCTCACAGGTATGGGAATAATTTTTTTTCTCGCTAAACATCAGTGAACTGGTCTTCAGGATTTTTATGTTTTGTGCCTCCTCTCTGTGTCTTACAAGAATTCAAGAAAAGCCTTAATGACAAAGTTTTGTTACAGAAACATATATATATATATTTAATTTAAAATAAAATCATCTTTTTTCTCTTTTTGTAGGTATCATCTGTGAGGAGCTCACTCCAGTCAAAGATGAAGTGATCTGTGCAGAAGACAGCTCTATAACTCTGTCCTACAGATACCCAAAAGCTACTGCTGGTGATGTTTTCTTCTGGTATCGGCAATATCCAGGAGAACGTCCAGAGTTTTTTCTGTCTCATACAACATCAGAGCAATTACAAAATTCTGAACCACGATGGTCCTTCAGTGAGAGTGATGACAAAACAGTCATGGACCTGCAGATCTCCTCTGCTGCTCTGTCTGACTCTGCTGTGTACTACTGTGCTGTGAAGCCCACAGTGACAGGAAACACCAAAACTCTGAACAAAAACCTCAGGAGAGGAGAACACAACACACCACAACATCCACCAGGGGGAGACAGTCACTGACAAACTTTAACCAGATGTGATCAGTCAGAAGGTTTCAAATAAGAAACCTCCTGACTGAGCAGCACTGATACCTGCACCACTGAGCTGCCTGCTTCAGATGAAACCAACAGAAAAGCAGAGCCACAGCAGGACAGTTTCAGCCTTTCAGAGATCTACACTGTCAGGGATCAAAAGCACAGAGGGGAGTCCTCGGACCTCAGACCTCCTGAGTGTCATCACTTCAATGACAAGTCAAAATGGACATTTGTTCAAAATGAATGACAGAAGTACAAAGTGAGTTCTGATCATGAAGGGAAGAGAACTGCTAAGCTTTTATTGATCCCACTAACAAGTCTGCCTTCAGGTCTGGTTCTTTACTGATTCTGTGGACCTTCTGTCTGGGCTAAAGTCAGCCTGCACAGGTTTTTACCACCAACAATGATTTTTAATGTTTGCTGCATGGACGAATGCTCCTTAGAGCTGTTGCTGTTTTCACTCATGCAGAACACTTGTCACACTTTACACAAGGAAGGTCTCTATGGGCGTGTTGCAAAGAAGAAGCCATACCTGAAGAAACAACATCTGAAGGCTCGTTTGCAGTACGCTACCACACACCTGAAAGACACTCCAGCGATGTGGGAAAGAGTGATCTGGTCAGATCAAACCAAAATGGAACTTTTTGGCCTGAACACCAAGAAGTATGTTTGACGCAAAGCCAACACAGCTGTAGATCTGGCTCATACCATCCCTACTGTGAAACATGGAGGTGGGAACATAATACTATGGGGCTGTTTCTCTTCCTCTGGTCCTGGTGAGCTTGTCCGAAATACTTTGACATCCTGGTGAAGAACCTCTTCAAGTCTGCAAAAAGCCTGAACCTTGGGAGGAGGTTCACCTTTCAGCAGGATAATGATCCAAAACTTACAGCTCGAGTGACACAAGAATGGTTCAGGAAGAAAAAAGTGAAGGTTCTGGACTGGTCAAGTCAAAGCCCAGATCTCAACCCAATAGAAAACCTGTGGCGGGATTGGAAGATTGCTGTCCACCGGAGATCACCAAGGAACCTGACTCAGCTGGAGTGGTATTGCAAAGAGGAGTGGGCAAAACTGTCCAAACAACATTGTGCAAAACTCATTGCTGGCTATTCAAAGCAATTGGAAGCTGTTATTGCTGCCAAAGGAGCTGCAACCAAGTACTGACTATGACCTGATGACTAGGTGTGAATACTTTTGCAACAATGAAATGCAGACTTATGCAATCTATCTATAGTCAAGAGTGCTTGTGAACAAAAACAGTGATGGACTGTTGTGTTTGTGCTATTTCCTTTAATGCAAACAGGTGAAACACACCCGTGCAGAGAAATTGAGTTTTGGTTGTGGGTATTAATACTTTTGCAACCCACTGTAGTTGCTGTTATCAGGGTCAGACACATGCCTTCAACTCAAATTTCAGCATTGTACCACCTTCATGTCCAATGTTAGACATAGGTTGGTCACCCATTGAAGTAGGCATGGACAGCATCTATGACCAGTGGGCATGGAGATGCTAGAGGGCTGAAATTCAGGCTAAGGATGTCTCTGGGCCCTGATATCACTCAATCATTTTCATCCCTCTAGGTCTTAACTGTCCCCCTGTGGCTATACCACATCCCAAATCGAATTTACCAAAACTAGAGGTTGACTTGTGGAAATTGCTTGAAATGGGGCTTCCCAGTGGACTAGAGGTCTGATATCTTGTGTGGGTATTCAGAGCAGTGGGATGACCCATTGATCAATGTTCAACGGTCAAGCCCCATGCGTGCTCCCCATGCAAGCAGTGTCCATTGGCCAACCCACCATTTCTACAACCACTTATTGGATGTGGGATGTGGTATAGCTCCAGGGTACAGAGAAGTGGTCGAGGGCTGAAATTCAGGCTGTGGGTATGTCTCTGGGTCCCGACAACACCCAACACATTTCAGACCTCTAGGTCTAAAAGTACCCCTGTAACTCGATTACATTCCACATTAAATCCACCATAAAGGAATCAAGGGAATGGCCTGTGGGCATGGCTTGAAGCAGAGTCAAAGTCTGAAATATTGTGTGGGTATTCAGGCCAGTGAGAAGAACAACTACTTCAATTTTTAAGGGTCTAGCCCCCATGGTATCCCCCCTTGTTCAAGCCATGATGTGACTAATAGTGATTAGGTAGGTTGATCTATAGTTTGATTGAATTGTTGGTTACAGCATAGCAAACAACTGACCACACATCACTTTGTCCAATTCTTCTTACAGTCAAAGCTCAGGATGAAGGCACTTAACGTCAACGATAAGGACGGAAAGAGACATCACATCTTTGGATCACAGAACATTCAGCAACAAAAAACTCTGATCAGGTGACATAACATTTTACCTTTCTTAACAGGGAATCATCCGATACATTAGTGATGAAATGTATCAACAAAGATCAAAAGAACAACAACAATAAAATGTAATTCATTATGACGGACTCAATGTGAGATTGATTTCTGTTTGAAAATGCAACAAATTCTGACAAAAAAAGCTCAGGATGAAAAGGTCTCATGTGGAGACATGACAGAACAAAAGTAGGAGGAGCCAGATTGATTGAAGACAGAGAAACTGTTACTGAGATGTAGAGGAGAACTGAGCTTGAGTGTTCAGCAGACTGAAACACAAACAGAAACAATAATCATCTTTAATATGCAGTCTCTCAATCATTGGCTCCATTCACTGATTTATCTTTGGATTCTTTCAGGTATGACAGAGAAACAACAAGAAACAATGTCAATACTATCCGAACAACATTAAGTTCCTGAGTTAACAGTAACAAAAGTCCTGATATTAATGTTTTCTCCAGGTACCATCAGTGAAGAAGTGACTCCACTGAAGAATGAAGAGTTCAGTTTGGTGAACAGTGCAGTGACTCTGTCCTACAGATACTCCAAAGAAGGAAAAGCTGGTGATGAATTTTACTGGTATTTACAAAATCAAGGACAACCTCCACAGTTCATAATCTCTCACACAGGAACAGGACAGTTGATGTCAGCTCCAAACTCCAGACTGTCTGTTACACTGAGAGAAGGTAACACAGTCATGGACCTGCAGATCTCCTCTGCTGCTCTGTCTGACTCTGCTGTGTACTACTGTGCTGTGAAGCCCACAGTGACAGGAAACACCAAAACTCTGAACAAAAACTCAAACTGACAGACAATCAGCTGAGAGCCTTTATCCAACAACTGTGATCCTCCACTAGAGGGCCACATCATCAAGAAGGAACTGAGCTACCTCAGCACTGACATCAATCTTTCAGTAGAAGATAACTGCTGCTGTGAGGAGAACTTTCCTCACACTGAATGTTGAACATCAGCTAGTTCCTCCTGTTGATCTAAACCTTGTTGTAGAGATGGAACATTGGCTGTGGATCATTCTGACTGCTCTGCTATCTGGTGAGAGAGAAATCAATTTATTTGACAAAAATGAATTCATTTTAACATTTGAGTGTGTCTAAATCTGTGAATGTGTAACATCTAAACTTGAATATGTTCGCCAATAATATGTCGTAATCCCCACATTTTCATCTCATTATCCTCTCCAGAGTGTGAAGGACAAGACACAGTGACCCAACCACCAGAAGATATCACTGCCTCTGAAGGAGACTCAGTCACACTTGGATGTAAATTTGAGACCAGTGACACTACCCCCGACTTATTCTGGTACAAACAAGATGTTGGTGGTGTCCCTAAGTATCTGTGGAAAGGCAGTGCAACATATGTAGAAAATACTGAGAAGTTTGAAGCTGAAATCAACGAGAAAACAGTTCCTCTGAAGATCCAGAAGTTTCATGTGTCTGACTCTGCTGTGTACTACTGTGCTCTGAGGCCCACAGTGACAGGAAACACCAAAACTCTGAACAAAAACCTCCGGAGGTAGGACTCCACAATACTCCACAACATCCACTAGAGGGAGTCCCATCCTCTCTAACTCCAGGTGAACATATCAATGAAGTCTTGACTGATGTCACCTAAAACACAGCTCTGATGAACCACTCCATCATAACACTGCAGAGGAGCCTCATCATGAACTTATTTAGTCCATCTTAGGAGACGGCTTCAAACTAACAGACACACAACCTTCAACCACAGAAACTGACATCCCTGACATGTTCATCTCTGTTTTCTACTTACTTGAGTGTTTTGAAGAGATGGAATTTAGATTTTAAGACATACTGTCATTTAAAATAACACTAACTGTTAAAAAATAAGACCTTTTAGCAAGTGCATACTGAATTTGGTCACAAGTATCATGTATGTGAACAGAGAAACACCCATCTCTGAGATTCTGGTTCATTTTTGATCGTATTAGTGAGAGAGATCAGTCAATTTACTGAGTCCAATGAAGGAAACAGAACTGATATTAGGAAGTTATTAAGGTCCCATATTTTTTAACTTTCGTCAGTTTAACATGGATTGATGTCGATGCCTTCATGAAACAGCAACAGTAGCATATTTTGGTCCAAAAAGCCTGTGGGTAAAGCACAGCTACATTCTTTCCACACTCATTTAACCGCTCTGTTCAGAAAGGCTGGTTTTGAGGGCGGTTGCCTTATTATGCTAATGAACCACAGGAGTGTACTTACAGCAATTTGTGATGGTCCTTACGAGTGGGTCGACTGAAGCGGGCGCTTCAGCCACACGCCACTTACAGTCTTAAAACATTCAATGAATTGATTTAATTCCGGCACACATAGTTACAACAGTGAAACTGGTGCCTTCAAAAATCACAGCCTAACACACAACATGATATCTGTTCCTAACATCTGGGCTAATGTTAGCAGAAACTAAGGGGGAATGGGGTGGGTTAAGGACTGATTGTATTCAGCCAGCTTCTCTTGACTAATGTAGGAATCTTAACACTTTGAAGTTTACTCATCAGACCTTCAACAAGTAATGTGAACATTGATGAGCATGTGAAGTTACCCCTGATGTTAACATTGGCTCATAGCAACTGGCAAAATAAATACGACGTAGCATTAAAATACTCAGAATTCCATTATCAGGGTTGGTGACGGATTGTTCGTTCTGAGCCTGGATTTAGGAAAAGTCTAGTTCACAGCCCTGTGTTGAACTGACTGAAGTTGAAGGCTGAAGAAGAATCTGGGAAGTGACTGGCATAGACATACAGGTTTAAGCCGACCATAGCAGCACATTCCCTTCTACCATAAAAAATAAATCCACTGGGCCCTTTGGTCCTCTGAGGCTGGTAGCCTGTATGTGAAGGTATATGAGGCTTTTTACAGCCAACAAGTGAGCGATAACAGCTTCTGAGCTTAGACATGCTGAACACCGATCTCTCACTAAGAATATAAACAACATGGCTGCACATGGCAGAGGAATCTCTCCAGCAGAGGGAGATACTCAGGTAAACCAATCAGGTGAGGTCTAAATATCAAAGATATAATGTTATTTAACAGGATATCCACAGACTCAACAGCTCATCAAATACCATGAGTTTACATTTATGCAGTCCGATAAATACAGGCTTTGTGGTCTTAAATCACATCTTTGGCTGGAAGGAAGACCAAAGGCCCAAAAATGTGCTCAAGTCCCCATTTGTAAAGGGCATCAAACACAAAGGTCTGCGCACCACAAGCTGCTACAAAGTCCATTTAATGAAGATAATCAGACATGATGTTTATGGTCCTTGACCTTCAACAGGTACCTTGATGGTTTGTCATCATGAAGACTTGACTGTTTCACTGAGACACTGAATCAATCCAACATCTGAGTCTCCTCCCTCTGACTGCAGAGATGTTTGATGACAGAGAACTGATTGAGCTGAGAACATCAGAGCAAACTAAAGTGATTCATACTGATCCTTCAGTCTCACCATCTCACCTCTGCACACATGGACAAACTCACTCTGATACTGATCTTCTCAGCTCTCACAGGTATGTGAACAAAATGTTTTCAGTGCCAAAAATAAGTGACCGGATCTTCAGCATTATCTTGTGTGATTTCTCTGTCTTGTCTTACAAGAATCCAAGAATGGAGTTCATGAAAAGGTCCTTTCACAAAACATCAGAAATTCTTTGTTTTACTGAAATCATCTTGTTGTTTCTCATGTTGTAGGTATCATCTGTGAGGAGCTCACTCCTGTCAAAGATGAAGTGATCAGTCCAGAAGACAGCTCTATAACTCTGTCCTACACGTACCACAAGACATTTTCTAGTTTTGATCATTTCTTCTGGTATCAACAACATCCAGGAAAACCTCTAGAGTTTCTCTTCTATATCTCTGGACTGAATTCTTCAACAGCAGCAGAATCTCTGGGATCAGACTCAAAGTTTTCTACCAAGTTGTTTGGAGAGAATCGTCTGGACCTGCAGATCTCCTCTGCTGCTCTGTCTGACTCTGCTGTGTACTACTGTGCTGTGAGGCCCACAGTGACAGGAAACACCAAAACTCTGAACAAAAACTCAAACTGACAGACAATCAGCTGAGAGCCTTTATCCAACAACTGTGATCCTCCACTAGAGGGCCACATCATCAAGAAGGAACTGAGCTACCTCAGCACTGACATCAATCTTTCAGTAGAAGATAACTGCTGCTGTGAGGAGAACTTTCCTCACACTGAATGTTGAACATCAGCTAGTTCCTCCTGTTGATCTAAACCTTGTTGTAGAGATGGAACATTGGCTGTGGATTATTCTGACTGCTCTGATATCTGGTGAGACAGAAATATCTTCATTTAATAAAAATGATTCATTATAACATTTCAGTGTGTCTTAATTGCTAAATGTGTAACATTTGATCCTGACATGTTCATCTTTTTATCTTTCTAGAGTGTAAAGGACAAGACACTGTGAACCAACCACCAGGAGATATCATTGCATCTGAAGGAGACTCAGTCACACTTGAATGTTCATTTGAGACCACTAGAACTCCGACCTTGTTCTGGTACAGACAAGAACTTGGTGATTCTCCAAAGTACATGCTGAAGTGTTTTTCAGATCAGTTGGAAAATAGTGAACAATTTAAGAAGGACAGATTTACTGCTGCAATCGATGGGAAAACAGTTCCTCTGAAGATCCAGAAGCTTCATGTGTCTGACTCTGCTGTGTACTACTGTGCTGTGAGGCCCACAGTGACAGGAAACACCAAAACTCTGAACAAAAACCTCTGGAGGTAGGACTCCACAATACTCCACAACATCCACTAGAGGGAGTCCCATCCTCTCTAACTCCAGGTGAACATATCAATGAAGTCTTGACTGATGTCACCTAAAACACAGCTCTGATGATCCACTCCATCATAACACTGCAGAGGAGCCTCATGAATAAGAATTATTATTATTTTCAGAGAGGAAATGAAAAACACTCATTTAATATAAACTATTCCTGTTTAAGTGCAAATAAAAGCTGAATTTGGTCACATTACTAATGTAAACACACAAACAGGCATCTCTGGGTTACTGGTTCATGTTATTTCTGTAGTTCAACATGGATCATTGATCTCTTAATGAAATATTAAAACTCTTTGATCCACAAATCTTGTGAATAAAGCACAGCTAAATTCTTTCCACACTCACAAGACTCTCCTGTTCAGAAAGGCTGGTTTTGAGGGCGGTCACCTTCAGATGTTGATGAGCCAGAGCAGTGTACATGTGGACATACATTGCAGTCCTTCTGCGCAAAAACATTCTCACCATTGATTTATATCAGTTACCACACACACAGTTACAAAAATGATACTGGTCCCCCTTAAAAGGTGACCGCACAACATGCTAACCACAGTACGACTGCTGCAAATTAGCCTACCGTCCCCACTAAAGTTAGCAGAAACTGAGGCGTAAGTGGGTGGGTAAAGGACCGAGTATATTCAGCTAACTGTAAAATTTCTCTTCATGAACACACATGAACCCTGAATTCATGCTGGTTACCAGATAACGACCAGTTGATTCCCCGCACACATCACAATAAACATGATAACCTAACCTACCATCTGGGCTAAAATGAGCAGAAACTGAGGGGTAATGGGGTGGGTTAAGGACTGATTGTATCAAGCCAACTGTTAAACTCCTCTTGACTAATGTGGGAATGTTAAAACTTTGAAGTTTACTCTTCAGACTTTCAACAAGTAACGTGAACACTGACAACCACGTGAAAATATCCCTGCTGTTAGCTTTACCTCATAGCAATGAGCAAAGTAAAAACTACACGGCATTGAAATACATTTCCAATATCAGATTTGTTATAGGATTGTTGGTACTGAGCCTGGAATCAGGAAAGGTCTAATTCTCATTCCTGTGTTGAACTGACTGAAGTTGAAGAAGCAGTTGGACGTGGAGTGACTGGCACACACATTCAGGTTTTAGACGACTGTAGCTGCTCAATCCCGTCAAAAATAAAATGAATCCACTGGGCCCTTTGGTCCTCTGAGGCTGGTAGCCTGCATGTGGACGTAGCTGTTTACAGCCAACATGTGAGCAGTGACAGCTTCTGATCTTAGACATGTGGAACACCAATTTCTCACTAAGAAAATAAACAACATGGCTGCACATTGTAGAGGAATCTGTTCAGCAGGGGGATGACTGAAGTACTCAGGCAGACCAATCAGGTTAGGTATGAATGTCACAATTATAATGTTACGTAACAGTATATCCACAGACTCAACAGCTTGCCAAGTACCATGAGTAAACATTCATGAAGCCTGAAAAATACAGGTATGGTTGTCTAATATCACATTTTCTGTTCTGGGAGGAAGGCCAAATGCGGAAAAATGTGTTCAAAAGCCTTAAAGAGGATTTTGCATAATATGCCACCTTCAATAATGGATATTAAACACAAATGTCACACCACAAATGTCGGTGCACGCTGGGAAAATGCACGCGCAGCAGGCACGCAGAACGGCGACGGGATTTGATTGGTGTAAAAACAGGTATCCCTGCAAGATTATTGGTTGGGGTTTTCCCTGTTTTACTCCGGCTGTAGATAGCGGATATGTTTCGCTCTGTTTTAAGAACAAATTATGAGTTGATTACCATCGGGTCATGAAGACCATTTTAACCAGTATTACAAAAAGTGTATCTAAATCAGATCGCCAACCCCAGCTTTAAGTTTGTTTTGTATTCAAAGTCAAAAATGTTTTCAAAGTAACTTTTTAAATAATGGGTAAAAAAATATCTCAACAATAAACTTCTCCTTGGCTGTAGATTTAATTCATACTTAAAAGTTTTTTCACACAAATTTTCCCACCCCTAGCAAAATTCCCAACACAAATTCTGGAGAATCAGTCCCTGAAATACTTGATTCCCAATTTAACCCAAAACCAAAAGAAAGGACAAAACCCAAACACAAAATGTCCTTCAAAGGTAATTTTAAGTCTAATGTCTCTGGCTTGAAAAACAGAAAATGGTACAATCCAAAGGTGCTCTAAACTTAAAAAATCAAAAACAGTCGGCTCAAAAGCTCAAAGTTGAAAAAGTCAATTAAAAAAAAGAAAAAGACAAAGAGCCATGCATTGGAAAAGTGTACAAAAAAAGAAGGAAAATGACTCCCAAAGGGAACAACTCACCGGTCCAGGACACTTCCTCTGACTCCCAAACTGGAGCTCCAGTTCTCCCAGTTGTCCTTTTACCAAACATCCCAGCACCTGTATGGAGATGTTTTTCTCACAGACGTCAAAAATGTCTTCCTTTAATTTGACTGGTGGAAGTTCAGAGACCAACCAAGTTTCTTCAGAATCTCACCAGCTGAATCTCCCCTCCAAACATTTCTCCTTCTCCTCTCGTTGTTCCACTCAGCCCCTCCCCTCTTGATCCAACCTGATCAACTTGGCTGCAGCAGGTCACCTGACCAGGAACCTGAAGCTAAACAGACTTTTCACAATAGGAGCAGCAGTGTGTCTTTGAGGGTGAGCAAAGGGATCCCCCCTTACAAGGATTTTTATTTATTGTAAAACCTCAACTCAACACAAAAATGTCTCCCAAAAAACCCACTTTATGGTAATGTCACAGCAGAAATCAGGCCGATCCTGTCTCAGAGCAATGCTCAGAAGACTTGTTGTTTCATTAAGTCACTTAAGATGCTTCAGCTGTTTCAAAATGCTGCAGCATGTGTACTGACAAGAACAAGGAGTAGAGATCACATTAGTCCTGTATTAGCTTCTCTGCATTAGCTTCAAAAAATTCTGGAATAGCATTTAAGATTCTTCTTGTCACATATAAAGCTGTAAATGGGCCAACAGTTTATCTCAAAGAGCATGTTCTCTCTAATTGTGTTTTCTGCTTAACTAATTTTCTCCTGTGTCTTTCAGTTTACTTTGTGGCTTTATTTTTTCGTTGTGCTCAAAATGGATTGGATTTTAGAGCATCTTCTAGTCTATACACATCATTTTTGTAACTACCTGCTGTTGGGTGCTGTTTTTGGTTTGTCTTGTACCTTTTTTCCACTGGCCAAAAATCCCATTCAAATGTGGTAACAATCAGCTCCTGTCAGCAGTGATAAAGGGTCTAATCAGCATTTAGACCTGGGCGATCTGACCCCCCAAGTGACACAGGTTTTTATCAGCTCACCTCTCATTAGTTCCAGAGGGAACATCACACCTGGATGAACCCACTAAGTTTTGAGATGATGTTGGCGTCACTTGCCTAGGGCTCAATATTGTGCCCGTCTCCGTTGTTTGTAACTCCTTCGACTCTTTGCAAAGGCAACAAATTTGATCTGACTTTGTGACATCACGATCAAATGTGTTCAGTCTATGCCGAGTTTGTAGAGTACTAAAAAGGGACAAAAGAACAAAATACAGAAAACAGATGACCACCATGTCCATGGTTTCCAACTCAGAGTACTCCACTGTTTATGGTCAAGTTTCAGCGTGCTGATGATGTCATTAACTTAATGACATCAGTTTGATGCACCAGAGGAAAAAAAAACAACCCAGCTCATCTGCTTGTGATTAGGGGTGTAAAAGTCCATCAATCTGGATTGACAAATGGACTGGTTAAGCAATGATGAAATCAAATCAAATGGAAATTCACAGCATCGATCAAGATCATTAACTTTATTAAACAGCTTTATTTTGAAAATCTGACTGAATATCTGCATCACAGTTTCTGCCCAAACGGGCCTTGTTCTGAAGGTTAAAGGGCTCTCAAATCTCACATGTGCAGTTTATGAGACAAACACTCTAACCTTTTCGTTCTCTCAAGAGCAACACCAGGTATTTTCTTTAAAACGTGTTTTGTAGCAAGCATAAAGTAATGCTGCTGGAACATGTAGAAGACACTCAGAACATCAGGGTGCTATACAGAAGCTTGACATATCAGGCAGTCAGAAAATAGCACTGCTGTACCCGGGTAATAATAATAATGAGTTACCATGGCGCTGTAAACAAGCAGCAGCCTTTCCAGTTTGCTCTCCATATTTTTAGCTGTTTTTTTGTGTTTTTTTCCTTAATTTTTTCACAATTTTCAAAAGTTTTCCTTTTCTAATCTTTTTCTGACCTTCCTGCACTTCTTATTAAGACTCTTTTTTCTTATATATCCTTTGGATATCTTTTTCAACCATCATTGCTGCCAGGAGGCATTTCTGAGGATACCAGCAGTGTTCTTTTTTGAAAGATGCCACCAACTGCCAGCTTCATTATCATCAGCTACCAAGAGTCAGTTTCATCAGATATTCAAGGACCAAGGACACATCCAGGATTGAAAAACTGATCAGGAGGGCGGGCTCTGTGGTTGGCATGAAGCTGGACTCTTTGGTGACGTGGCAGAGAAGAGGACACTGGACAAACTGCTGGACATTCTGGATGATGCCACTCACCCTCTATACATGGTCATCAACAACCAGATGAGCCTGTTCAGCGCAAGACTGCTGCTCCCCAAGTGCAGGACCAACAGACTGAGAAACACCTTTATCCTTCAGGCCATCAGACTGTACAACTCCTCAACTGGGGGGATGAGGAGTAACAGGAAGACAGAGGAGGGGAAGGAGCAGCAGCCATAGCCTACAAGTATTATTGTTTATTTACAATATAATGCAACTGGAATCATAATTTCCCTGAGGGAGTTCTCCCAAAGGGATTAATAAAGTACAATCTAATCTAATCTAATCTAATCTAAGAATAATAAACTTTAATTGTATAGCACCTTTAAAAACATTGGTTTACAAAGTGCTTTGACAGCAGTCAACATAAGATAACAAAGCACACGAGTTTAAACACAAGGAAAAATGAACAACCGAAAAAGGTTCAATCAAATCAAAGAACAGTTAGGACAAACACAAATAGCAAAATTAGGCTGAGAAAGTTCCACAACACATCACATAAATCAGTTAACCCCAAAAGACCACGGACACAGAGGAGGCCCCGACCCCATGGGGCCGGAGACACAACACACCAGGATACAGCAACACACAAGAGGCTGAAGACTCAGGTGTAAACTGTATCCTGATGATGCAAACTAACATGACAAGTGCCATGTCCAGTGACTCCAGCCCCATGACTCAAAAGGCCCCCTCCATGTGTCATAGGAACCCAGACAATACAAGAACACTGCTGCTAAAATGAGACCATGAGGACCAAATAAGAAACAAAGCAATATAAAAAGACAATATAAAATAGAAGAGATGAAAAAGAGAATAATAACACAGTGACCTTAAAAGAATTCTATAAAGAGATTAAAAGTATGATGCAAGATAAAACAATCTGAGTTAAAAGTAAATAAAGACACTAGTCTGTTAAAATAACAAAAAAGAAGTCAATAAAAAATGTAGCTAAAATGATCAGAAAAATACCATCAAATAAAAGGATAAAAAAGACTGAAAAGAGACTAAAACATAGAGAAAGAAGGAAAATAAAAGACTAAAAAGAGAGACAGCATCACATAAAAGCAATTCTGTAAAAGTGAGTTTTTAAAAGTGACTTAAAAGAAGCAACAGACTCCGCACGCCTTATCTCCTCTGGCAGGTCGTTCCAAAGTCGAGGAGCTCTGATGGAGAAAGCTCGATCACCTTTAGTTTTGAGCCTCGACTTTGGAACGACCAGGAGACCTTTGCCAGAGGATCTAAGGCTGCGGGCTGGCTGATAAGGAGATAAAATCTCTGAGATATAGCTGGGGGCTCGGCCCATAAGTCATTTAAAAGTAATCAATAAAATCTTAAAATCAATTCTAAAAAGAAACAGTTCATTTGACAGGAAAGGATGAATACTGCATGCACATCACAGGAGTGCCTGATCACATGCTCCTTCAACAATGTCCCCCATCCAGCAGGACAAACTGCTGAAATGAGCAAGTGTAATCAGGTATGTCAGTAACTTACCTGGGCAGACTACCCTGTAGTTCTCTTGAAAAAAATTATGGCTGCATGTGTGAAATGGGCCTGACAATCAGCTGAGAGCCTTTATCCAACAACTGTGATCCTCCACTAGAGGGCCACATCATCAAGAAGGAACTGAGCTACCTCAGCACTGACATCAATCTTTCAGTAGAAGATAACTGCTGCTGTGAGGAGAACTTTCCTCACACTGAATGTTGAACATCAGCTAGTTCCTCCTGTTGATCTAAACCTTGTTGTAGAGATGGAACATTGGCTGTGGATCATTCTGACTGCTCTGCTCTTCCATGGTAAGAGAGAACAAACCTCATCACATTGAACATGATAGTCAGTCTGATCTTTAGACAAAAACTTGAATCTACATTAAATGCATGAACACATACGAATTTGACAAAGACACAAATTTACCTTGCTAGACAAAAAATCTTATTGATGAGTGAAGATTGTCCTCTACCTGCCATCTTCACTGGTTTGTCAAAAAGTCCATTTAAGACTTAGTTCTCAGATTTGAGAGCGATAATCTAAATGATCTCTGTAACCACTGAATATTGATGGAAAAACCTTGAACCATGAAGTCTTAAGTATATATTTCTTTCAGGTGTCAGCTGTGAAGATCTCACTCCAGAGAAGAATGAAGAGTTCAGTTTAGAAGACAGCTCTGTTACTCTGTCCTACAGATACTCCAAAAAAGCAACTACTGAATCTTTCTTCTGGTATCGACAATATCCAGGAGAACCTCCAGAGTTTCTTCTCTCTCATACAACATCAACACTTATATCAAGTCCAAGACCAGGCTGGTCCTACAGTGTGCGTGAAGATGACAGAGTCATGGACCTGAAGATCTCCTCTGCTGCTCTGTCTGACTCTGCTGTGTACTACTGTGCTGTGAGGCCCACAGTGACAGGAAACACCAAAACTCTGAACAAAAACCTCTGGACTTGAAGATACTCTGGAACATCCACTAGAGGGAGTCATGCTCTGCTAACCAATGGTATTTTGGGATTCAGGCTTGATATTCATCATTTGCCAAAACAAAGCAACTTCATCTGAGTCTCCTCCCTCTGACTGCAGAGATGTTTGATGACAGAGAACTGATTGAGCTGAGAACATCAGAGCAAACTAAGCTGATTCATACTGATCCTTCAGTCTCACCATCTCACCTCTGCACACATGGACAAACTCACTCTGATACTGATCTTCTCAGCTCTCACAGGTATGTGAATAAATGTTTTCAGTGCCAAAAATCAGTGACCGGATCTTCAGCATTATCTTGTGTGATTTCTCTTTCTTGTCTTACAAGAATCCAAGAATGGAGTTCATGAAAAAGTCCTTTCACAAAACATCAGAAATTATTGGTTTTATTGAAATCACCTTGTTGTTTCTCATGTTGTAGGTATCATCTGTGAGGAGCTCACTCCAGTCAAAGATGAAGTGATGAGTCCAGAAGACAGCTCTGTAACTCTGTCCTACAAATACAAGACCATTTCTCGTAGTGATCATTTCTTCTGGTATCAACAACATCCAAGAAAACCTCCAGAGTTTCTCTTTTACATCTCTGGACTGAATTCTTCAAGAGCAGCAGAATCTCTGGGATCAGACTCAAAGTTTTCTACCAAGTTGTTTGGAGAGAATCGTCTGGACCTGCAGATCTCCTCTGCTGCTCTGTCTGACTCTGCTGTGTACTACTGTGCTCTGAGGCCCACAGTGACAGGAAACACCAAAACTCTGAACAAAAACCTCTGGAGGTAGGACTCCACAATACTCCACAACATCCACTAGAGGGAGTCCCATCCTCTCTAACTCCAGGTGAACATGTCAATGAAGTCTTGACTGATGTCACCTAAAACACAGCTCTGATGAACCACTCCATCATAACACTGCAGAGGAGCCTCATCATGAACTTATTTTGTCCATCTTAGGAGACGGCTTCAAACTAATAGACACACAACCTTCAACCACAGAAACACACATCCCTGACATGTTCATCTGTTTTCTACTCATTTGAGTGTTTTGAAGAGATGGAATATAGATTTTAAGACACACTCTCATTTAAAATAACTCTAAGAGTTAAAAAGAAAGACCTTTTAGCAAGTACATACTAAATTTGGTCACAAATATCATCTATGTGAACACTGAAACACTCTTCTCTGGGATTCTGGTTCATGAGAGAGATCAGTCAATTTACTGAGACCAATGAAGGAAACAGAACTGATATTAGAAAATGGTTAAGGTCCCATATTTCTTACCTTTTGTCAGTTTAACATGGATTGATGTCAATGCCTTCATAAAACAGCAACAGTAGCATATTTTGGTCCAAAAAGCCTGTGGGTAAATCACAGCTACATTCTTTCCACACTCATGTAACCGCTCTGTTCAGAAAGGCTGGTTTTGAGGGCGGTTGCCTTCTTATGCTAATGAGACACAGGAGTGTACATTCGGTAGTTTGCCATGGTCCTTCCATGTAATCGAACAAAGTGGGCACTTCATCCACGTGCCGCTTGCAGTCCTAAAACATTCAATTCATTGATTCATGCTGGTTACCACACACATGGTTACAACAGTGAAACTGGTCCTTCCAAAAATCACACCCTAACACACAACATGATATCCTTTCCTACCGTCTGGGCTAACGTTTGGAGAAATAAGGGGGAATGGGGTGGGTCGAGGACTTATTTTATTCAGTTAGCCTCTCTTGAATAATGTAGGAATGTTCATATGTTGAAATTTACTCTTCTTTCGACATATGAACATTGATGAACATGTGAAGTTACACCTGCGGTTAACATTAGCTTATAGCAACTGGCACAATAAATACCACACATCATCAAAATACTCAGATTCCATCATCAGGTTTGTTTGGTCATGGATGTTTGGTGCTGAGCCTGGATTCAGGAAAAGTCTAGTTCCCAGTCCTGTGTTGAACTGATTGAAGTTGAAGGCTGAAGAAGAATCTGGGAAGTGACTGGCATAGACATATAGGTTCTAGCCGACTGTAGCTGCACTTTCCCTTCAAACATAAAATAAATCCACTGGGCCCTTTGGTCCTCTGAGGCTGGTAGCCTATATGTGATAGAGATGGGATTTATGGCTCTTTGGAGGGAGCCAGATCTTTGGGATCCGTTCGTTTCAAAGAGCCGTTCAAAAGACTGGCTCATTTGGCTCTTTTTTATATTTATTCACTTTTAAGAGGCCAGCCTGGGTTTAGTTCATTTTATCTTGGAAATAATCACAGGGAGGAATGATGGGCTGAGATTAGGATCAGAATCATTTCAAACTCAGATTTCTCACCAATATTTGAGTTTGAATTCTTCTGAAATATTGATTCTGGCTTCATTTGACATGTGGACAAGATTTTAAAGTTTGATTTGGATTCATTGTAAATATTCCCCTGCCATATCCCTCTGAGTTGACAGTGAGATCACTATTTACCCTTTGTATAAAGTGTGTGTATGTGTGTAAAACTACTTTGACTTATGTTATTCATGCAACACCTAAACACAAATAAACAATAAAAACAAAACAGGCTACAATGAAGTTCCATGCAAAAGCTTTTAGTGAAAAAATTTCCACACAAAATATTTTTTAAAAATAAAATTACAATAAATTAGAGAAAAAATGTGCATACAGCCCACTAGTATTACCAATAAAACTTTACAATGGACTAGTGAACTGTCCTGAGGTGCATATAGTTGCTTTTTTAAAACAAACAAATAAATCAATAAATGAAAATAGAGCTTAACCCTGAGGAAGACTCCTGGACTGGAGTGATTGGGTGAATAGAAGCCTATACCTGACCTACAAAAACAGGAGACCAGTCCCTTTACTCTGAACCACAACCCCAATAACAAAATCAAGTGTGAACAAAATAAATGACCTTCCCAAAATAATAATGACGACGGACAATCCTCCCCCTCGGTCAGGCTGCTGTTGACTGCACTGCTGACACTGAGGCACTCACGTGAAGGGAGCGTGCACAACTCATGACATTTGTAAATGAAATAAGCGCTGCGCTTCTCCCTATGCTCTCTCTCTCCTTCTCACTCAGTGTAGGAGCATGGAGGAGCTTGTGTGAGCTTGTGTGTGGACCATAGGTGTGAACTCAAGGAGAGAGAGAAAAAGAACGGCTCCCAACCAATCGTGACTTGGTTCACATTGTTCATGTTCATGAGCCGTTCAAAAGATTCGGTTCGTTCGTGAACGTCACAACTCTAATATGTGATGATATATGAGGCTGTTTACAGCCAACAAGTGAGCAGTGACAGCTTCTGATCTTAGACATGTGGAACACCAATTTCTCACTAAGAAAATGAACAACATGGCTGCACATTGTAGAGGAACTCGTCCAGCAGGGGGATGGCTGAAGTACTCAGGTAGACCAATCAGGTTAGGTATGAATATCACAATTATAATGTTACATAACAGTATATCTACAGACTAAACAGCTTGCCAAGTACCATGAGTTTCATGAAGCCTGAAAAATACAGGTATTGCTGTCTAATATCACATTTTCAGGTCTGGGAGGAAGGCCAAATGTGGAAAAATGTGTTCAAAAGCCTTAAAGTGGATTTTGCATAATATGTCACCTTCAATAATGGATATTAAACACAAATGTCTGCACACCACAAGCAGCTACGAAGCCCTTTAAATAAACAAAATCAGATGTGATGTTCATGGTCCTTGACCTTCATCAGACACCTTGATGTTTTGTCAGCATGAAGACTTGACTGTTTCACTGAGACACTGAATCAATCCAACATCTGAGTCTCCTCCCTCTGACTGCAGAGATGTTTGATGACAGAGAACTGATTGAGCTGAGAACATCAGAGCAAACTAAACTGATTCATACTGATCCTTCAGTCTCACCATCTCACCTCTGCACACATGGACAAACTCACTCTGATACTGATCTTCTCAGCTCTCACAGGTATGTGAATAAAATACTCTGACCAAAATTTTAAGAACAGACCATAAAAATTGTAATATTGTGTCCCTCCTCTGGTTTGTCTTACAACAATCCAAGAACTGAAATCATGAGGTCCCATCACAGTAACAATATAAGTATTTCATCCAATTGAAATCACCTTGTTGTTTCTCATGTTGTAGGTATCATCTGTGAGGAGCTCACTCCAGTCAGAGATGAAGTGATCAGTCCAGACGACAGCTCTATAATTCTGTCCTACACGTACCACAAGACATTTTCTGGTCTTGATCATTTCTTCTGGTATCAGCAACATCCAGGAAATCCTCCAGAGATTCTCTTCTATATCTCTGGACTGAATTCTTCAAGAGCAGCAGAATCTCTGGGATCAGACTCAAAGTTTTCTACCAAGTTGTTTGGAGAGAATCGTCTGGACCTGCAGATCTCCTCTGCTGCTCTGTCTGACTCTGCTGTGTACTACTGTGCTGTGAGGCCCACAGTGACAGGAAACACCAAAACTCTGAACAAAAACCTCTGGAGGTAGGACTCCACAATACTCCACAACATCCACTAGAGGGAGTCCCATCCTCTCTAACTCCAGGTGAACATATCAATGAAGTCTTGACTGATGTCACCTAAAACACAGCTCTGATGAACCACTCCATCATAACACTGCAGAGGAGCCTCATCATCAACTTATTTAGTCCATCTTAGGAGACGACAAATCACTCCCAGCACGGAGCAGAGACTGACTCACTGTCACCAACACTCAGCATTTAGGTATTCAGAAGTTTAGAACCAGCTCACCTGATGTCTACAGACTTACTCTTGGTCTCTGATAACATCTCTACAGCCTCAGGGTTTGGTTAGCAAAGCAGATCATTTGGACCTTTTTACTGAACACCTCCATGGCTGGAAAGAAAACAGGAGCACCTCAGACAAAACTGTCACAAGCAGACACACACTGCTTCAAACTAACAGACACACAACCTACAAACACAGAATCACACGTCCCTGACATGCTCCTTTCTGTTATATACTCATTTGAGTATTTTTAAGGACAATCTCTCATTACATATAAAAACTTTACCTGTTCCAAAATTAGGTCCTTTGTGCAAAAACATAATGAAACTGGTCACTAAAATCAGCCAGAAAAGCACTCAGAGAGCACAGATCTCCACCAAGCAGCTCAATTCCATCCAAAAATTGTGACTTCCATCAAACATTGTAGTCAAATTTATTTTTTTATAAGCACATTGAGGAAGGCAAAAATATCAATCAAGAAGTGGGATTATTGTTGATAAAAAGATCATCAGAGTGGCCTAGTTTGTTGTTGGTCTTGTAACTTGTTGACTAAATCAATCAGCTGCGGTGCTTCCAGAGAGTGATGTCACCAGCAGGTCAGATGGAGCAAATCCACAGCGCTGTGGTGGGATTTAATGGGATTTGATTTTTTAAACATTATGTTGCTTTGTGACCTCAATTTATATGAGATCAGCACTAAAATCTAATGTTTTCTTCCTTGGATCAATTGAGACTTATGAGAAATTTTTAAGGGAAATTCATCCAGGAGTTTTTGCATAATCTGTCTCACAAACAAACAAACACACAAACAGACTCTGGCAACAATATAACCTCCTTTGTGGAAGTAATTATGTGAACACAAAAACAGCCATCTCTGGGTTCCTGGTTCATGTTTGATTTTATTAGTGAGAGATCAGTCAATATACCAAAATCAAAGAAGGAAACAGAACTGATATCAGAAAAATATTGATACTGGACGTCAAACACTGAGATCTGCAGACCAGAAGCTGCTCCAAAGTCCATTTAATAAAGAAAATCACCACAGATTTAAAGCTTATGTTCCATCATTAGACACCTTGATGTTTTGTCAGCATGAAGACTTGACTGTTTCACTGAGACACTGAATCAATCCAACATCTGAGTCTCCTCCCTCTGACTGCAGAGATGTTTGATGACAGAGAACTGATTGAGCTGAGAACATCAGAGCAAACTAAAGTGATTCATACTGATCCTTCAGTCTCACCATCTCACCTCTGCACACATGGACAAACTCACTCTGATACTGATCTTCTCAGCTCTCACAGGTATGTGGATAAATTTTTCTTGTCGATATCGAAAATAGAAAACAACTAGAGTTATCATGTTGTGTGCCTCCTATTCTCTGTCTTACAAGAATTTCAAAACAGTCTTTGCAATAAAGTTTTGTTACAAGAACATAATCTTTTTCCATTAAAGAAAATCATGTTGTTGTTTCTCATATTGTAGGTATCATCTGTGAGGAGCTCACTCCAGTCAGAGATGAAGTGATCAGTCCAGAGGACAGCTCTGTAACTCTGTCCTACACATACCACAAGACTTTTTCTAGTGGTGATGAATTTTACTGGTATCAACAACATCCAGGAAAACCTCCAGAATTTCTCTTTTACATCTCTGGGGGTAATTTTACAAGAGCAGCAGAATCTCTGGGATCAGACTCAAAGTTTTCTACCAAGTTGTTTGGAGAGAATCGTCTGGACCTGCAGATATCCTCTGCTGCTCTGTCTGACTCTGCTGTGTACTACTGTGCTGTGAGGCCCACAGTGACAGGAAACACCAAAACTCTGAACAAAAACTCAAACTGACAGACAATCAGCTGAGAGCCTTTATCCAACAACTGTGATCCTCCACTAGAGGGCCACATCATCAAGAAGGAACTGAGCTACCTCAGCACTGACATCAATCTTTCAGTAGAAGATAACTGCTGCTGTGAGGACAACTTTCCTCACACTGAATGTTGAACATCAGCTAGTTCCTCCTGTTGATCTAAACCTTGTTGTAGAGATGGAACATTGGCTGTGGATCATTCTGACTGCTCTGCTCTTCCATGGTAAGAGAGAATGAACAAAAAAACCTCATAACATTGATCACATTTGTCAGTCTGATCATGACATTAAAACTGAAACATTTGATACAGAAACACAATTGATCATGTCAGATAGTAAAATATTTTTGATGGATGAAGTTTGTTGCCTAAATTACATCTTGGCTGAATGGTTGAAAACTACATTTTGGACCTTGCTCACAGATTTGAGATAGTCTTAATATTTTCTGTAACCACTGACTACTTATGGAAAACCTTGAAGCATGAAGTCTAAGTGTATTTCTCTTTCAGGTGTCAGCTGTGAAGATCTCACTCCAGAGAAGAATGAAGAGTTCAGTTCAGAAGACAGCTCTGTTACTCTGTCCTACAGATACTCCAAACAAGCTGCTTACAACGATTATTTCTTCTGGTATCGACAATATGCAGGAGAACCTCCAGAGTTCCTCAAGTCCATTTCAGGGGGTAATATCACCAAAACATCTGATGCTCTGAAACAGGAGACACGGTTTTTGATTGAACTGTCTGAAGACAAGCAGCGAGTGGACCTGCAGATCTCCTCTGCTGCTCTGTCTGACTCTGCTGTGTACTACTGTGCTCTGCAGCCCACAGTGACAGGAAACACCAAAACTCTGAACAAAAACCTCTGGAGAGGAGAAAACAATGCACCACAACATCCACCAGGGGGAGACAGTCACCATTTAACTGCCATCAGTCTGTCTGTAATCTTTAATGCATACTCTGTTTTGGTTGTGAGGGAGATGAAGCCTGTCCCTGATCATAGGAGAGTACTGGAAATCAAAGAGATCCAGTCATATTTATAATAGGAGGAGTCTTTAGAACAACTTTGAATTGAGTTCATGGATGCAGTCATATGGTTATTATGCTCTAAACTAAACTTTGGATCAACCTACTGACAGACAGAGAGGCTGAGTTCAGACAGGATTTTTCTGTAATCTCCATGTAGTCCTCCTGCACACCATCCAGCCCTCACTGAGACTTTGCATTAACCAATGGCACGTGCCATCACCCACTGGGTGCATTGTTACAGCACTGCTCAGTGGAGTGCAGCTCTAAGCAGCCTGAAAGACAAGATCAAGAGAGATCTACATTTTCAGGAGGTACCTTATAACAATTCACCTATTTTTTCAATGAGTTTAAAGCTAAAATCCACTATCAGGTCACAGGAGGATCCTCTCACATCAGCAGGATGAAATTATGACTTACAAATAAAATGCTTTTGGCCACAAAACAAGCTTTTATTCACAACGCCGAGTAATAATGGAAGCCTAAAATAATCACCCTAATCCCCCATTTTACACACCGTCCACAATATAATCAGCCCAAGTGTCCTTCCACACTAACAAACAAATCCCCACACACCTTCTCAACAAATCCCAAAAGATTCTGCACGCATGTCAAGCACAGAGTCACTTCTAACAGTTTGTTGGGCGCTGCACCAAGCTTGTACTCAAGGCACCCCACATCAAACACCTCGGTCCACCTGGAGATGATCCATGTACCCAGCAGCTTCCACTGAGGGTATAAATCCACAAACACATTGAAAACACATTATAAACCCAAAGACATATTCCACAAAGTATTCTCCACAGCCTTGACAGCACTAACATGGGTTCAAGTCAGCATGAGACTTCCCTCCTGCTCCACATGCATTAGATAGCTGTGTCCATGGTGACTGCCGCAAAACAGTTTATAAATCCATGAACAATATCAAACAACATGGAGCAGTTTTACACATAAAAATGGCAACAGCTAAATTTCACCACTGCTGAGTGACCCAGGGTTCTGTATGTACCAAAGTGGTCTTCACAAGCTGTGAAATCAAGACACAGCTGGAAGAGAAACATCTGTCTGGTTTGGGTTAAACTCCTTGATGGAGTCTGCAAAGGTTAAAAATGTCATCTGCTGAAAATACTTGTGTCAGATCATTCCAGAATACCAGAGCAGAGCTGTGCTGCTGGCTCAGGCTGGAGATGGATCAAGACACAAAATGTGGAAACCATTTCAGATCAGACTTGGAGCAGATTGCTGCAGAGAGTGCAGTTGGTACAGAACACTACCCAGGTGGACTACATGGTAAAAGGGGGTAAGGGCTGCTTGACCAACAGCTACACCACACTGGATTATACCCATGTCCATCATGTCCAAAATCAGAAGTCCTTAGAAAAATCTAAACTGGATCTGTTCAGAAAAAAAAACTGCACTCCTCATAAAGTGAGATGCATTGAACCAGGTTGTGAAGATGTTCATTTTGGTAGTAAAAACTGTTTGCTTCCCCTTATACAATCATGCAGACAGTCTCTAGTTGGCTCTCAAGGAGCTGCAGGTGTTGGCAAATCATGAACTTTATCCAGAGAGGACCTGAGCACCTAAGATTCAAACAAGAAACCATCTCACTGTGAGACACATCTGAACCACTTAAATTCCTGTTTAAGATTAAATCAACAGAAAATAAAAGACAAAAAGATGCTTAGAAATATTGTGTCAGAAAAATCAGAGATTGTAATGAACTGTTGGTAGATTTTATTCATTCACAAAAATAAAAATCCTAACTTGAGGAGAGTAGTTTAACCCTCTGGCTCCTCCCACTGATGATAACCTAACCAATGAAATGATCCTGATCTGTGAAGTGGAGATAATGAAGCTTCTCAAACTGAACTATCAGCACAATCAGCTCAGTGTTGAGGATTCACAGCTGTGAAGAACAGCAGCTGCTTTGCTCTGATTTGATTTCAGAGGAACAACATTTCACATCTTCAGTCTGATTGGCTGGAACATCTCCAAAGACATGCTGATTCACCTCTTTATATTCATCTCTTATTTTATAGGTGAGTCTTCATATTGATATAGATCTATCATTTCAACCAGCTTTTCACAACAACTCATCTGTCCAACATTTCACAAGAACAGCTTTATCTCTGTGAGCTCAGATTTACTGGGACAGAAACAGACCATTTTCTTTAATCCATCTCAAAATGACAAATCTTCATTTTACAGCCCTGGGCTCCATGAACACCATCAACTCAGAAAGATCTGAAGAAAATGTTGCAGAGGGACAAAACATCAACCTGACCTGCACATATGAGGGTACAATCTACAACATCCAGTGGTACAGACAATACCAGAGATCCAGACCAGAGTTCCTGCTCTTCATCAGAGAAGATGGATCCATTCATCCAACAGTTTCTGATGTCACAGCTTACATCAACATGGAGAAGAAAGAAGTGAAACTAGAGATCTCCTCTGCTGCTCTGTCTGACTCTGCTGTGTACTACTGTGCTCTGCAGCCCACAGTGACAGGAAACACCAAAACTCTGAACAAAAACCTCTGGAGGTAGGACTCCACAATACTCCACAACATCCACTAGAGGGAGTCCCATCCACTCTAACTCCAGGTGAACATATCAATGAAGTCTTGACTGATGTCACCTAAAACACAGCTCTGATGAACCACTCCATCATAACACTCTCATCATGAACTTATTTTAACACACATCCCTGACCTGCTCGTCTCTGTTTTGTAGTCAATTCAGTATTTTTAAGAGATCAAATGACAAACTCTCATTTAATAGAAAAACTATTCCTTTTTAAGTGCAAATAAAAACTGAATTTTGTCCCATTAATTATGTTTTCACACAAACAGTCATCTCTGGGTGACTGGTTCATGTTATTTCTTTGGCTTTACATGGATCACTGAAGTCTTTATGAATCAGTAAATTCTTTGGTCCAAAAATCTTGTGAATAAAGCACAGCTGCATAATTTCCACACTCACAAGACCCTACTGTTCAGCAGGGCTGGTTTTGAGGGCGGTCGCCTCCATATGGTGATGAACCAGAGCAGTGCACACATGAAAATTCATTACAGTCCTTCCTTTTAAAACGAATGAAACAGGCACTCCAGCCATGCACCACTCCCAATCCTAAATACATTCTAACCATTGACTTATGTTACAACAGTGATGCAGGTCCCCTTCAAATCATAGGTTAACGCAAAACACGCTAACCACAGCAGGACTGCTGCAAATTAGCCTACCTTCCAGGCTATTGTTAGCAGAAACTGAGGCATAATAGGGTGAGTAGAAGATCGAGCATATTAATCCAACTGTCAAACTTCTCTTCAGAAACACACATGAACCCTGAATTCATGCCACTTACAAGATAACAGCCATTTGATTCCCCCAAACATCACAGTCTAACGCACAACATGATTATCTAGCCTACCGTCTGGACTAACACCAGCAGAAACTGAGGGGGAATGGGATTGGTAAAGGACTGATTGTATTCAGCCAACTGTTAAACTCCTCTTGACTAATGTAGGAATATTAACACTTTGAAGTTTACTCTTCAGACTTTCAACAAGTATCGTGAACACTGACAAAAAACCTGAAAATATCCCTGCTATTAGCTTTACCTCATAGCAATGAGCAAAATAAATACTACACGGCATTGAAATGCTAGCATTTCCAATATCAAATTTGTAATAGGATTGTTGGTACTGAGCCTGGATTCAGGAAATGTCTAATTCTCATTGTGTGTTGAACTGACTGAAGTTGAAGAAACAGTTGGACATGGAGTGACTGGCACACACATTCAGGTTTTAGCCGACTGTAGCTGCTCATTCCCGTCAAAAATAAAATGAATCCACTGGGCCCTTTGGTCCTCTGAGGCTGGTAGCCTACATGTGGACATTGTCGTGGAAGTTTTTTCCCTGTTTGTGGTGAAGAAAGAAATAGAGACTTCTTGCTGGCCAACATGGTTTTATTTCCTTTGCAAAGAAAAGGTCAGTTAACACATAAGTTGGTCAAATGAAGAAGGACCCAGACTCAAGGGAAGATCAGGGTTTAAGTACCTTAGGAGAAAAAGGAGATGCAACAAATGGGAGACACCAAATTGGAAGAGGGGCACTGTCCAGACAGGGTAAAAACAATAGCAAACAAAAGACTTACTATTTACATGGAGATGCCAATGATCTTTGATCAAGGAAACAAGGATGGGTGGGGGTCAGCCTGAGCTGAAGGTGTCAGGAGGGGAAGCAGATCTGAGGGACATCCTCTCAGGTAGACTCCATAACCTTGTCAGCTGAGGAAGACGCCACAATTTAGGAGATAAAAGGGCAAAGTGAGGAGACAAAAGGATTTTAAAATCAAAGAAGTCTGGCAGGATATAGGGTGGAGGTAAGTTGTTGAAAAGGACCTGGTTTCATGGTGAGGGTCAGGGAGTGGGTCAAGGTGGGAACACAAAGGTAACTTGTATATTGATGAGGGGAAGCATATCTGAGGGACACCCCTTAAGGTAGACTTCATAACCTTGTTTGCAGAGAGGAGCCACAATTTTCCATCATAACAGAAATGTGGCTGTTTTCAGCCAATAAGTGAGCAGTGACAGCTTCTGAGCTTAGACATGCTGAACACCAATTTCTCACTAAGAATATAAACAACATGGCTGCATATTGCAGAGAAATCTGTCCAGCAGGGGGGATGACGGATACACTGATGTAGACCAATCAGGATAGGTATGCATATCAAAAATATAATGTTATGTAACAGTATGTCCACAGACTCAACAGCTCGCCAAATACCATGAGTTTACATTCATGCAGCCTGATAAATACAGGTTTTGTTGTCTAAATTCACATTTTCTGGTCTAGGAGGAAGGACAAATACCCAAAAATGTGTCAAAAAACCTTCACAAGTGGATTTTGATGAATATGTCCCCTTTAATAATGGATGTCAAAAACAGAAGGTCTGCACATTACAAGCTGCTACAAAGTCCTTTATATGAAGATCATCACATGTGATGTTTATGGTCCTTGATCTTCATCAGACACCTTGATGTTTTGTCAGCATGAAGACTTGACTGTTTCACTGAGACACTGAATCAATCCAACATCTGAGTCTCCTCCCTCTGACTGCAGAGATGTTTGATGACAGAGAACTGATTGAGCTGAGAACATCAGAGCAAACTAAAGTGATTCATACTGATCCTTCAGTCTCACCATCTCACCTCTGCACACATGGACAAACTCACTCTGATACTGATCTTCTCAGCTCTCACAGGTATGTGAATGATGATCAGTGTTGGTGTTTGCTGATAAAGTTTCATATAAGTTCCTTCTGATAAAAAACAGAAAAGCTAGACCTAAGAGCAGGAATCTCTGTGCTGATCAGGATTTTTGTTCTGAAGATCATCACTAAAACAATCAGAACAAAGTAATGTCTTCTCTTGAACCTTGTTTGTCTCATCACTTCTTTTTCTCGTCCACTTCAGGACAAACAGCTGCAGACAAAATCTCTCCTGTGGACAAAGAAGTCAGAGGAACAGAAGGAGAACCTGTCACACTCAGATGTCACTATGAGACAACAACAAATAATGTTTGGCTTTACTGGTACAAACATCACTCTGACCTTCAGGCACATCAGTTTATACTCCGGAAAGGAGCACGAGGAAGCACAGGCTCATATATTCCAGACAAACGATATAGATCTCAGACCTCTGACAGCTTCACTGTGCTGACCATCACAAAGCTAACCCTGGCAGACACAGCTCTCTACTACTGTGCTTTAGACACACAGTGATACAAAGTGTAGAAGAGGCTGTACAAAAACCTGAACACAGATATCTGACTACTCTTCAAAGAGGAGGGAAGTGGGATTCAAACCACAGCTTCATGTCAGATGGATTCTGATGATTCCTGTTTTATCAGACTCTCTGTGGTCACAGCTGCTGTTCAGACTCTGAGGGAGGATTCACATCAACATTCAGACAAAATATGGAGTTAAAACTTACCTAGACTTCTTTTCCACAACAAACCGTCAGACACTAAGTTCTGTTGTCTCCTCCTCCAAACTATTGATCTGTTCTTTAGACCTGATCAAGACTGCACACTCGAAGGAGGTAATTTTCTTAGTTTGTTGAGCCTCTTTGGAAACATCAATATATCTTAATCAACAGGTCATGTGCCACAGTCCTTTAAAGTAGTTGTATTCATGCCACTTCTTCATTAGCCTACCCCTGATTCAGGGGCATTATCTAACTACAGGCCTTTATCAAACCTTCCATGAACTTCAAAGTTCCTTCAGAAAGTAGTGGCTTATCTATATATTCATACAAGTTAGAGGTCATTGTGTTGGGCCCCAAACACCTGAGAGAAACCTGTTCTAGTAATATGGATGCCTTAGATGGCATCAGTCTCGCACCAAGAGTGATAGTTAGAGATCTTGGGGTACTATTTTATCAGGTTTTATCCATCAACTCAGTCTTTTCATTTTTGTAACATTGCAGTATAAGGATCAGCTTGGTTTCTTATGCCTAATTATGATTCAAGGAAAAAAGCTTCTGAAAAGTACTTGTTAATTAAGTTTGTTTTGTATTCAAAGTCAAAAATGTTTTCAAAGTAACTTTTTAAATAATGGGTAAAAAATATCTCAATAATAAACTTCTCCTTGGCTGTAGATTTAATTCATACTTAAAAGTCTTTTCACACAAATTTTCCCACCCCTAGCAAAATTCCCAACACAAATTCTGGAGGATCAGTCCCTGAAATACTTGATTCCCAATTTAACCCAAAACCAAAAGAAAGGACAAAACCTAAACACAAAATGTCCTTCAAAGGTAATTTTAAGTCTAATGTCTCTGGCTTGAAAAACAGAAAATGGTACAATCCAAAGGTGCTCTAAACTTAAAAATTCAAAAACAGTCGACTCAAAAACTCCAAGTTGAAAAAGTAAAAAAAAATAAATAAAAAATAAAAGAGCAATGCATTGGAAAAGTGTACTAAAAAAGAAGGAAAATGACTCCCAAAGGGAACAACTCACCGGTCCAGGACACTTCCTCTGACTCCCAAACTGGAGCTCCAGTTCTCCCAGTTGTCCTTTTACCAAACATCCCAGCACCTGTATGGACATGTTTTTCTCACAGACGTCAAAAATGTCTTCCTTTAATTTGACTGGTGGAAGTTCAGAGACCAACCAAGTTTCTTCAGAATCTCACCAGCTGAATCTCCCCTCCAAACATTTCTCCTTCTCCTCTCGTTGTTCCACTCAGCCCCTCCCCTCTTGATCCAACCTGATCAACTTGGCTGCAGCAGGTCACCTGACCAGGAACCTGAAGCTAAACAGACTTTTCACAATAGGAGCAGCAGTGTGTCTTTGAGGGTGAGCAAAGGGATCCCCCCTTACAAGGATTTTTATTTATTGTAAATCCTCAACTCAACACAAAAATGTCTCCCAAAAAACCCACTTTATGGTAATGTCACAGCAGAAATCAGGCCGATCCTGTCTCAGAGCAATGCTCAGAAGACTTGTTTCATTAAGTCACTTAAGATGCTTCAGCTGTTTCAAAATGCTGCAGCATGTGTACTGACAAGAACAAGGAGTAGAGATCACATTAGTCCTGTATTAGCTTCATTACTTGTACAAAGAGACGACGAGGAGTATGACGACGAGCAACAAACTGAGAAGTGAGTTCTGAGAAAGTTTTATTTGTTTTAAGTCCTTTGCATGAATTTAACTGAAAAATAAACATCGGCTTAACAAAGTATGTAATAAGTTTGCACAAGTTTAGTTAGTGCAACATTAATAAGTTTATGAGAGGTTGTTGCAACTATGTTAGCATGTTTAATATAACGTATTTAGCTAATGCTAACTATTTAATATCGCCATGTTGTCCTTTCGGCCAAGACTATTGTTTGATACAACTATTTTATTTAGCTTTTAGACAACTGTCATTTCACAATCAACAGGTAGGATTACTTAAATCTATGCAGCTGATTGTGGTCACTTATAATTAACCTCACCTGTATGATGCTGACTGTATATTAACATTTGTGTTGTGAAACCAAGGCGTGATTTGGAAAGTCTGAATTGTCTGTGACTAATCATATTTCTATAATTAATTATAGTCAGCTTAAAAGGATGATAAAAACCTCTCCTCTTTCTTGCAAATGTCAAAAAATCCACCTGCAGTTTAACTTATCTGCTTGTAATGCACGTTTTCTTCATATTTATGATTTTTCAAATGTCCCTCTTTTTACAATACTATATTAGCATTTTCATACAAGCTTTTTGAAGTTTCGGCTCTTAATCAACAATGTTTGTGCCATGAACTTTAATCTTACGTAGTTTGCATTTGCTTTTCTAAATTTTCAGCAGTGTATTTAAGTGCATTCCAGCAGTCAGCATTCTCACTGTATTTTCACAGGAAATATGATTTTCTAGATTTTCTATGAAATTATTGGAATTTTTTTTGGTCTAATTATGTGATCTCTTTCTTTGAACGATGCATATAACTATCCAGGAAGGCAGAACATTGCCAGAAATCTCAAGATCCACTACATGCTGCAGACAGTTTCACTGCCCATTCTGTCGCTCAACTGTGTTCCACCCAACGAAGTTAAGCAAAGTGAAAGCTCATTTGGAGAGCCATTTCAACAGAGCTATTCTCCATGAAGGTAACATTTGAGAACATTGTCACAGGAAATGCAAATTAAGTTACAAAGTGTCTGCATGAAATGGTATTTGTTAGTGAATACTAATATGAGCTAATTTCTTGCCTGATCATAGACCATACCAGTGGGCCAACCGATCATTTTACAATATTTTATTTTAAAAATAACTTCATATAACATGTAGTTCATGCAAATCCAAGGATCGACAGGGCTCTGATGAAGTGAGTAAAGATGGATGACTTAATTTTCCAAAGCTCTGAAGAAAGTAAATCTGACATCAGTATTACAATGAAAACAAACACTAACTCTGACTCTTCAAATGCTCATTTATTTGGTCATCCAGAAACTTCACAAACATACCGAAACTTTTATAAGATGTTGCCTCAAAATTATAATTCAGCCCTTTGACATCATGTTTAAGTTCAACAACAATTTGAGTAGATATTTATCAGCATCAATATTTATCATACACCTCTATTAAAAATGAGTCTGAGACACACTTTTGAATGATATACTAATATAATAATTTATGTTTCAGGGTACACTGTTAACAGATGTGGGTTAAACTGCCGACCACAGTGGCATTACCACTGCATCTACTGCCAGTCAACAGTTTTACGTCAACAGGACTTCATTAATCATCTGTCTCTTTGCAATAAGAACACCTCGGCCATAACTGCAACCATCCAGCTCCAGCAATCACCACCATTACCACTCCAGTGGCCACCAGCAACCCAGCTCCATCTACCACTACCACCAACTCCACTCCAACAGTGACAGTCATCTCAGCTACAGTAACCCCCACCATCCCAGCTCCATCTACCACCACCACCAACTCCACTCCAACAGTGACAGTCATCTCAGCTACAGTAACCCCCACCATCCCAGCTCCATCTACCACCACCACCAACTCCACTCCAACAGAGACAGTCATCTCAGCTACAGTAACCCCCACCATCCCAGCTCCAGCTCTATTTGTTCATGGTGTGGATAAAATAAAAATGTAGAGTCATTCTTGTTTCTTGCCTCTTTCTAACCTTTAAAATATCTGGTTGAAATATTGATAGGTCAGTTCTGTTTATCTCACACCAAATCATAACAGAAGTCTGTGTCTATTAAGTCACATTTTTACATGGAGGTCTTTATGTGCTTTCACTTTTTCCCTGAGTATCATGAGCTAATTCTGCTAATCATACAATTTTCAAGTCTTTGCAACTAAGGTCAATTTCATGGCAAAGTAGTGTTTGTAGGGAGTATGTATTTAAGTCTTTGGAAGAAAGTATTAATTGGGTGGAATCAACCTTTAAAATGGCGAATAATTAATCAAAATATTACTTGGCTGGAATCAGCCTTAACAATTATAAAGAACGATTTTTCTTTTAGGTAGAATCAACCTTTAAAATTATAAATAATGAATCAAAATATTACTTAAGCCAGGGTCCTGAAATTGCTGTCATGTAACCAGCCTCCAACAAGAGGGGGCGCTGTGGCAAAAACACCAGGGTCCTAGAACTGCGGTCCTGAAAGTGCAGCCTCCAGGCCTGCAGGGACATAGTATTGCATTCAACAGTGTAAGAAGACAACTTTTTTTTTTTTTAAATGTATTTTTTGGGCATTTTGTGCCTTTATTGATAGGACAGAGACAGTGGATAGGCTTGTGAAAGGGGGTGAGAGAGTAGGAGAAGACGCTCTGCAAACTGGTCACAGGCGGGATTCGAACCTGGACCAGCAGAAGCAAGTACATGGGGTGCCTGGATGCTGACCACTCTGCCAAACCAGCACCCCAGAAGATAACTTTGAAAGTCAAAACAAAACTTCTGAAGTTTTCTTGTTACACAGAAATTAAGCTAAGGATGACCTTCAAAACCTTTGAAGAAACACCTGAAAGTCTTGTCTGTCCATACTTATTTAAATCCACTCCAAGTAAGATTCTGTTTTTTAGCTCTCTAGTGCCCTCTATGGTTGCTGTGTGCGACTGCACTGGTGTGCACTGTCTTGCATTTGTTTCCATACAGAGGAAAAAGAAGCAAGTCAAAAGGACGTCCAGAGAGACAATTAAACCATGTGGACTGATAAGGTACAGCCAGATCATGTTACTTTCTAATCAATGTTTTGTTTGTTTGTTTATTTGTTTGTTTGTTTGTTTTGTTGGTTCAGTTTGCTTCTTTGTTTGGTTGGTTGGTTTCATTTCATGATTGTCCAGACAACCCTGAGGCTGGATGTGGGACTGTGGTCTAATGAGCCAAAAAAGATCATCCTCATAGAACTTGCAGTCCCATGGGAAGAGGGGTGTGAGCAGGCCTTTGAAAGGAAGAGCGTCAAATACCTAGACCTTTTATATGACTGCAAGGGGGAAGGATGGTAGGCTTGGCTGTTCCCGGTTGAGGTCGGCTGTAGAAGATTCCCTGACCAGTCAGTGTGGAGAATGTTTACAGCCATTGGAATGACAGTGAAGGAGAGGTAGACAGCCGCTCACAGGATGGGAGAGGCAGCAGAAGAAGCCTCTTGTTGGTGATGGAGCAGGAGAGAGGAGTTAAGCCTGAAGCCAGGAGGAGAAGATGGGCAGTGACCAGGCCACCCCTGCCGACCCACCATCAGGAGGGTGTTGTGGTAAGGGTCGAAACACCCAATGAATGATGGGTACCACCTGATGACGTCAACTCTTCTTGGCCAAGGCTACATCACATGAGGCAAATGAGCAAAAAGCATCGTCACATGTAATTGCAACATTGCTTTTTTCAATATTAATATTTTGAATGTGCAAATATCAATTTGATAAGATTACAATAAATCTTTCAGTCCTAGTGGAAAGTATGAAGGCAAACACTTTAAAACATTGCTTCAGGTTTCACAAATTGCAGTTCAAATTGATATTCTTGTAAAAACTAACATCCAGACATTCTTGTTAATAAATTTAATAGATTTTAAAGTTTATTTTAAAAATTTCTGTCTGTGATTGTTATTGAAAATACCTCTGTAGGAAAAACCACAATAGTCCTGTCAAGTCTACGTGAATTACAATACTGAGTATAGTTTCAACTTGTTTTAATGTGCAGTGCTTTGAGATAGCACTTGGTATGAACTGCATTTCTCAAACAAAAACTGATTGTGCACATCACAAAGACAAAACAAGAAATAAAAGACAAATTAAAACATTGAAATGTTGTGTCAGAAAATGCAGAGATGTTAATGAAAGAGTTGGAAGAAGTGATTCCATCAAGAAAACAAAATCATACACGGAGGAGAATAGTTTAATCTTCTGGCTCCTCCCACTGATGATAACCTAGCCAATGAAATGATACTGATCTGTGAGGTGGAGATAATGGAGGTTCTCAAACTGAACTATCAGCACAATCAGCTCAGTGTTGAGGATTCACAGCTGTGAAGAACAGCAGCTGCTTTGCTCTGATTTGATTTCAGAGGAACAACATTTCACATCTTCAGTCTGATTGGCTGGAACATCTCCAAAGACATGCTGATTCACCTCTTTATATTCATCTCTTATTTTATAGGTGAGTCTTCATATTGATATAGATCTATCATTTCAACCAGCTTTTCACAACAACTCATCTGTCCAACATTTCACAAGAACAGCTTTATCTCTGTGAGCTCAGATTTACTGGGACAGAAACAGACCATTTTCTTTAATCCATCTCAAAATGACAAATCTTCATTTTACAGCCCTGGGCTCCATGAACACCATCAACCCAGAAAGAGCTGAAGAAAATGTTGTAGAGGGACAAAACATCAACCTGACCTGCACATATGAGGGTTTGATCCAAAACATCCAGTGGTACAGACAATACCAGAGATCCAGACCAGAGTTCCTGCTCTACATCATGGAGGGAGGAACAATTCATCCAACAGTTTCTGATTTCACAGCTCACATCAACAAGGAGAAGAAAGAAGTGAAACTAGAGATCACCTCTGCTGCTCTGTCTGACTCTGCTGTGTACTACTGTGCTCTGAGGCCCACAGTGACAGGAAACACCAAAACTCTGAACAAAAACCTCTGGAGGTAGGACTCCATAATACTCCACAACATCCACTAGAGGGAGTCCCATCCTCTCTAACTCCAGGTGAACATGTCAATGAAGTCTTGACTGATGTCACCTAAAACACAGCTCTGATGAACCACTCCATCATAACACTGCAGAGGAGCCTCATCATCAACTTATTTTACACACGTCCCTGGCCGGCTCGTCCCTGTTTTCCAGTCAGTGGAGTATTTCTAAGAGATGAAATGACAGATTTCCATTTAATGCAAAACTATTCCAGTTAAAGTGCAAATAAAAGCTGAATTTGTTCACATTAGATATGTGAACACACAAATAGGCATCTCTGGGTTACTGGTTCCTGTTATTTCTGTCGTTCAACATGGATCCTTCATGTCTTTAAGCTATGGTCTACGATTTGGAAGCTTTGTACATCTTAATAACACCGTTTATAAGGCTGTTATGGTCCTATGGTCCTATCTACACAGTATAAAGACCAAAAAGAACGAAAAAAAGTCCATTCAGTATATTCGCTGCAAAGCTGCATACTAGCTGACCAATCAAACCTAGAAGCTTGATAAGGTTCAATTGGTCCGTGAGTTGGTCCGTGAGTCCATCCAATCCTCGTCTCCCTCACTACACGTCATGCCCATGCCCATGGTCCCGCCTCCTCCCTTCTACGTCCGGTGAGCAGCTAGCAGCATTAGCTACTGAACTAGCTGGAAAAGCCTAGCAGCGAAACCGGGAAGCTGCTTCCTCCCCTTGAGGCCCAACGGAGCTCTGCCGCGGGTTGAGGCCTGTTAGCGGGCTAACGGCTAACGAACGGCCCCAGTCGGCCGTCAGACCTTCAGCATCGGCCGTTTCGCCCCTGGTTGATCAGGTAATGGCTTTGTTTACTACAGTGGGAGATGTCTGCTGAATAACTCTGGTTAGTCTGTGCCTGGCCTGGCTAATGACTTGTAGCGGAGCGGGTTAGCCTGTTAGCCGCTAATCGTTAGCATTGTAAGCTGAGCTGTGGAGGACAGGCCGAGAAAGATAAATCCTCCCCCACAATCGGCTCCGCTCTGGCGGCGCCAGACCCACATTGCTGCCGGTCCAGTTGAAATGGCTACTGCTGTGTGTTACAAGGGGGATGACTGTCGTGTTTGATACTTTCAGTTGAGCTGAGCTGTTTTTGATTGAGTTTGCTGCTGATATTTTATGCTAGTCGCTCGTAGCTCCGTCCGAGGGGGCTTGTTGTTAAGAGGCTACACGAGCTGGGGGCGGGATCTTGGAATACGGAGGGGAGAGGTGAGGGAGGGGGGGCCAGGCTGCGGTTTCAAATCGTAGACCACAGCTTTAATGAAACATTAAAACTCTTTGTTCCCCAAATCTTGTGAATAAAACACAGCTGCATTCTTTCCACACTCACAACACCCTCCTGTTTGGAAAGGCTGGTTTTTGAGGGCTGTCACCTTCATATGTTGATGAACCAGAGCAGTCTGCATGTGGAAATACATGACAGTCCTTCCATGCAAAAACATTCTAACCATTGATTTATGCTGGTTACCACACATGTGGTTACAACAGTGATACTAGTCCCCCCTAAAATCACAGGTTAAAGCACAACATGGTAACCACAGTAGGACTTCTGCAAATTAGCCTACCTTCCAGGCTAATGTTAGCAGAAACTGAGGCGTAGGTGGGTGGGTAAAGGACCGAGTATGTTCAGACAAATGTAAAACTACTTTTCATGAACACACATGAACCTTGAATTCATGCAGGTTATCAGATAACAGCCTTTTGATTCCACCAAACATCACAGGCTAACACACAACATGATAACCTAACCTACCATCCGGACTAACACTAGCATAAACTAAGAGGTAATGGGGTGGGTTAATGACTGAATATATTCAGCCAACTGTTGAACTCCTCTTAACTAATGTAGGAATGTTCATATGTTGACGTTTACTCTTCAGACTTCAAACAAGTAACTTGAACATTGACAAACACCTGAAGTTATCCTGGCTGTTAGCTTTACCTCATAGCAGTAAGCAAAATAAATACTACGTGACATTAAAATACTCATATTTCATCATCAGGTTTGGTGGCACACTGTTAGTACTAAGCCTGGATTCTGGAAAGGTCTAATTCTCATTCCTGTGTTGAACTGACTGAAGTTGAAGAAGCAGTTGGACGTGGACTGACAGGCACACACATTCAGGTTTTAGCCGACTGTAGCTGCTCATTCCCATCAAAAGTAAAATGAATCCACTGGGCCCTTTGGTCCTCCGAGGCTGGTAGACTACATGTGGACGTAGCTGTTTACAGCCAACATGTGAGCAGTGACAGATTCTGATCTTAAACATGTGGAACACCAATTTCTCACTAAGAAAATAAACAACATGGCTGCACATTGTAGAGGAATTTGTCCAGCAGGGGGATGGCTGAAGTACTCAGGTAGACCAATCAGGTTAGGTATGAATATCACAATTATAATGTTACGTAACAGTACATCCACAGACTAAACAGCTCGCCAAGTACCATGAGTTTCATGAAGCCTGAAAAACACAGGTATTGCTGTCTAATATCACATTTTCTGGTCTGGGAGGAAGGCCAAATGCAGATAAATGTGTTCAAAAGCCTTAAAGAGGATTTTGCATAATGTGTCCCCTTCAATAATGGACATTAAACACAAATGTCTGCACAACACAAGTGGCTACAAAGCCCTTGAAATGAAGAAAATCAGATGTGATATTCATGGTCCATGACCTTCATCAGAAACCTTGATGGTTTGTCATCATGAAGACTTGACTGTTTCACTGAGACACTGAATCAATCCAACATCTGAGTCTCCTCCCTCTGACTGCAGAGATGTTTGATGACAGAGAACTGATTGAGCTGAGAACATCAGAGCAAAGTAAACTGATTCATACTGATCCTTCAGTCTCACCATCTCACCTCTGCACACATGGACAAACTCACTCTGATACTGATCTTCTCAGCTCTCACAGGTATGTGGATGATGATCAGTGTTGGATGATGTTTGAGGACAGACTTTAATTTCAGTCTCTTCTGATAAGTAACATAAATCCTGTACCCAAGAGCAAATATCTCTGTCCTGATGAGGACTTTTGTTCTGTAGATCATTAATGAAACAATCAGAATGAAGTAATGTCTGCTCTTAAACTTTGTCTCAAAACTTCTTTTTCTCGTCCATTCCAGGACAAACAGCGGCAAACAAAATCTTTCCTGTGCACAGAGAAGTCAGAAGAACAGAAGGAGAGTCTGTGACACTCAGATGTCACTATGAGACAACAAGACAGAGTGTTGAGCTTCACTGGTACAAACATCACTCTGACCTTCAGGCACCTCAGTTTATACTCTGGAAAGGAGCACGAGGATACACAAGCTCATACATCCCAGACAAACGATATAGATCTCAGACCTCTGACAGCTCCACTGAGCTGACCATCACAAAGCTAACCCTGGCAGACACAGCTCTCTACTACTGTGCTTTACACACACAGTGATACAAAGTGTAGAAGAGGCTGTACAAAAACCTGAACACAGATATCTGACTACTCTTCAAAGAGGAGGGAAGTGGGATTCAAACCACAGCTTCATGTCAGATGGATTCTGATGATTCCTGTTTTATCAGACTCTCTGTGGTCACAGCTGCTGTTCAGACTCTGAGGGAGGATTCACATCAACATTCAGACAAAGAAATTCAGTTAAACCTCACTCAGACTGCCTTTTTCTTAATAGAACTTCAGAAATTAAATTCTGTTGTCTCTTCCCCCAAACCATTAACACGCCCTTTGGACTTGATCCAGACTGATATCAAAGGAGGTCTTTCCCTGAGTTTGTTCAGCCTCTTTTGAGACAATGAATATATCTTTATCAACAGGTTATGTGCCACGGTTCCTTAAAGTAGCTGTATATATACCACTTCTTCAAAGGCCTACGCTTGATTCGGGAACATGAGCTAACTACAGGCCTAACCTTCCAAAGATCTGTCAGGAAGTTGTGGTCTATCAGTTTTGTGACTTCTTGCAAAACAACAGCTTATTTGAGGACTTCAGTCAGTATTTAGAGCTCATCACAGCACAAAGACTGCTCTACTTAAAGTAACTAATAATTAAAATCATCTTTAGATGCTGGACTTCTCTCTGTACTTGGAGGAATTACTCCAGATTACAGGGACTGCTTCTAATTGGTTCAAGTCCTATTTATCTGGCAGATATCAGACTGAACACCTGAACAGTAAGTTTTCTCAGGTCACTAAAGTCAGTTAAAGAGTTCCTCAATGTTCTGTACTCGGTCAGAATTTCTTCTTTTCATATATGCCTAATATTGGTGATGTCTTTCGGAACTACCCCACAAGTTTTTATTTTTATGCTGACGATACTCAAATGTACACATCACTGAGGTCAGGTGAGAGAATTCAGTTATGAAAACTAGAAGCATGTCTAAAGGACAGAAATGGACAGGGATTTAATTCTTCTTAACTCAGACAGACAGAGGTTATCGTGCTTGTTCTGGTTGTTGCCGTCTCAGAAATTCATTTATGATTCTTCAGTTTGTTCAAACTGTTGATGCACGTGTCCTAACTCAAATACTCCTGCATTAGAGTCTCTGCACTGGCATCAGTGAAACCTGGAATACAAAAAAAAAAAAAAATACCTTTCTTCACTTTCAAAGGGGGGGTTGATGACATCATCCTGTGTGACCGCCAAAAACAGGAAAAGAGAAACTTGACAGGATGGATCAAAACAACCACGGGATTTTCTCTGACTGTAAGAGTAGAACACAAACTTAAATGTGCATCTGAACATCAGAAGAGTTGTTTTAACTAAATATCATCAAAGTCTTGGAGGACATCTGCTCCAGAATGATCATCATTGGATCTCTCGTATGATCAAAAAGCTGCTGTTGGATACAGAGATGAAACTCTGCAAGTTTCTGTTTCCTCTATTTTAGACATCCACACACTGCTTCATATTAGCTTCTATGTGCTACAGTGCTGCTCTAAACTCTTCAGTTGATGCTACACGTACAGTTTTTCACTTATACCACTGAAGGGAGGATATAAATTCTTCATCCACTTTCTCTTTATGAACAGACTTCAGCTGTATATGGTTGACCCTGTGTGCTGCCTGTCAGTGACTCCTGACCCACTCCAAAACTTTCCTGATGCAGCAGGACAACCCATGTGAGTGAATGACACGGGCAGGCTGCTCATTAAAATCAAGGCGACATGTGTGAAATGGGCCTGACAGACAATCAGCTGAGAGCCTTTATCCAACAACTGTGATCCTCCACTAGAGGGCCACATCATCAAGAAGGAACTGAGCTACCTCAGCACTGACATCAATCTTTCAGGAGAAGATAACTGCTGCTGTGAGGAGAACTTTCCTCACACTGAATGTTGAACATCAGCTAGTTCCTCCTGTTGATCTAAACCTTGTTGTAGAGATGGAACATTGGCTGTGGATCATTCTGACTGCTCTGCTCTTCCATGGTAAGAGAGAAAAAACAACATCTCATTACTTGCACATGATCTTTATATTAAACTTCAAACAGCATTAAATGCATGAACACATAAAATATGACACAGAAACACAGTTTATCATGTCAGACAGTAAAAATAATCTTGAGGAGTGAAGACTGAACCCGAAACATCCTGGTTGATCAAAAAGTCCACTTTGGACTTTTCTTACAGATTAGAGAGGGATGATCTAAATGATCTCTGTTACCACTGAATATTGATATAAAAACCTTGATGCATGAATCTAAATGTATTTCTCTTTCAGGTGTCAGCTGTGAAGATCTCACTCCAGAAAATAATGAAGAGTTCAGTTTAGAAGACAGCTCTGTTACTCTGTCCTACAGATACTCCAAACAAGCTGCTGCTGATGATTATTTCTTCTGGTATCGACAATATCCAGGAGAACCTCCAGAGTTTCTCATCTCTCACACAATATCTGGAAAAATATCAGATTCTGGACCACAATGGTCTGCAGAAGTGAGTGAAGATAAATCAGTGATACACCTGCAGATCTCCTCTGCTGCTCTGTCTGACTCTGCTGTGTACTACTGTGCTCTGAGGCCCACAGTGACAGGAAACACCAAAACTCTGAACAAAAACCTCTGGAGGTAGGACTCCACAATACTCCACAACATCCACTAGAGGGAGTCCCATCCTCTCTAACTCCAGGTGAACATATCAATGAAGTCTTGACTGATGTCACCTAAAACACAGCTCTGATGAACCACTCCATCATAACACTGCAGAGGAACCTCATCATGAACTTATTTAGTCCATCTTAGGAGACGACAAATCACTCCCAGCATGGAGCAGAGACTGACTCACTGTCACCAACACTCAGCATTTAGGTATTCAGAAGTTTAGAACCAGCTCACCTGATGTCTACAGACATACTCTTGGTCTCTGATAACATCTCTACAGCCTCTGCACTCTCTCATGTATACAAAACATTACCTGTTCTAAATAAGACCCTTTGTGCAAATACATCCTGAAATTGGTCAGAACATTCAGCTAGAAAAGCACTGAGAGAGCACAGATGTCATAAATTGTGATTCCACCAAACATTGAAGTTCTACATTTTCTTATAAGCACATTGAGGAAGGAAAAACATCAATCTTCAAGAAGTGGGATTATTGTTGAGTGACCAACTCATCTTCATCAACAAATCTTGTTGACTGAATCAATATTCTGCTTGTACAGATGTTGTTGTTTGTGCTTTAGCGCTTCCAGAAAGTGATGTTACCAGCCTGTCAGTTGAAGCAAAATCATAGCACTTTGGTGCATGACACGTTCCATGTAAGTGGACTTCGGGGGGATCGGTTTTTACCCTCATACACAGGCTCATGCTATGATGGGCTTTGTCCATATTGACATTATCAGCAGCCGTGTTTCCACTGTGACAGACACGTTCGTGAGAGCTGTGTGCGAGTTGAGCTGCCATGTCTTTTTCTATAATGTCAATGGGCTCACAGTAATGTTTCTCTTAGTTGTGAGTGCAGACGGAGAGCTGTGTAGGACTCCTTCAATGGCATTGCAAGGGAAGCTGGGAAATGTGACATAGGCTTGAAAACTTGACGTCAGCTTACAAATGAACAATAACTACCATAATGCTGTAAACAATTGGGATTTCCTTTAATAAACATCATGTTGTTTTGTGACCTCAATCTACATCAGATCAGCACTAAAATCTAATCTTTTCTTCCTTGGACCAAATGACACTTCTGGGAAAATTGTCAGGTAGATTCATGTAGTAGTTTTTACGTAATCTTTCTAATGAACATAAAACAAACAAACAGACTCTGGCAAAAATATAACCTCCTTTGTGGAAGTAATGACATGAATACAAACAGAGCCATCTCTGGGTTACTGGTTCTTATTTGATTATATTCATGAGAAATCAGTCAATGTACTGAGATCAATGAAGGAAACAGAACTGACATCAGAAATTGTTAATTCTGGATGTCAAACACTAAGATCTGCAGACCAGAAACTACTGTAAAGTCAATTTAATGAAAAAAATTCACCACAGATGTGATGTTTATGGTCCTTGACCTTCATCAGACACATCGATGGTTTGTCATCATGAAGTCTTGACTGTTTCACTGAGACACTGAATCAATCCAACATCTGAGTCTCCTCCCTCTGACTGCAGAGATGTTTGATGACAGAGAACTGATTGAGCTGAGAACATCAGAGCAAACTAAAGTGATTCATACTGATCCTTCAGTCTCACCATCTCACCTCTGCACACATGGACAAACTCACTCTGATACTGATCTTCTCAGCTCTCACAGGTATGTGAATGATGATCAGTGTTGGATGATGTTTGATGAAAAACTTTCATTTTAGTTCCTTAACTGAACTTTGTTTTTCCGCCATCAATCCAACACTCACATGATTCTTTAACAGCTCACTGAAGCTTTTGTTACTGTTTTACAGAATGTTTGGCACAGAAAGACAACGTGCTGCAACCAGAAGGAGATGTGACTGCCACTGCAGGAGAAGCTGTAACTCTTGACTGTCTGTACAACAGCACAGCAACAAATGCTTATCTCTACTGGTACAAACAGGACGGAGACAACAGGCCAGAGTTCATCCTCAGCACATCTACAGTATATACAGAGATGGAGAAGCAGTGGAGTTTGAGAGATTTTCATCCACACTGGATTCAGCCAAAAAATCAGTTCCTCTGGAGATCCAGAAGCTTCTTGTGTCTGACTCTGCTGTCTACTACTGTGCTCTGAGGCCCACAGTGACAGGAAACACCAAAACTCTGAACAAAAACCTCTGGAGGTAGGACTCCACAATACTCCACAACATCCACTAGAGGGAGTCCCATCCTCTCTAACTCCAGGTGAACATATCAATGAAGTCTTGACTGATGTCACCTAAAACACAGCTCTGATGAACCACTCCATCATAACACTGCAGAGGAGCCTCATCATGAACTTATTTTGTCCATCATAGGAGATGGCAAATCTACGGAGCCCCTTAGGTGCCACAGAGGACAAAATGTATAACTCGTGCGCACGAGATACTTATTCGTGCGCACGACATATTAAAACGTGCACTCGAAATACTAAAATGTGTGCTCGAGATAAAGTTATTCAGCACGTTTTGACTTGTCCTTATTCTTGTCCGCTACGGCTTCCTGTAGGTACGCCGGATGTTTACAAACACACACAATGGAGAGAAGAAGTGAGCCTGTTAACTTTCACTTCCACCTCGGACTGTCATATAATGACATTCTTGCTGCTCTTGTCATGAGAGTTGGAATAATCTGAAGTAGAACTTTGCTGCTTATACTAAAAGACAACAGACTCCGCCGGTGTACTGTATTAAATTAACTGGTGACCATCCAGGCAGAAGTGAGGGGGGCGTGTCTGAAGGACCCTTTTGTTTACTATCTGAACACCTCCCGAATCAATTGTATACACAAAAATGAGCTCTTTACACCCATTTACTTACTTAGTGGTGGAAGTGACTTCACAACATTTAGCATGACGACTAAAGGTTTTGAAGGACTACAGACTTATTTAACTGCGTAAATATACGGAAGGTAATATATAGGTAACTATCTTACATGCCTGATCAAAATGACAAATTTCCGACTGTGTCAACCTGTGATGGCCCTGAAACCCGCATTTTACCGTCACTTTGGTAAAATGTGTTCAATGTGTTCATGTTCAACGTATAACGGAGTCTGGAGGACTTGAAAATAGGTACAGAGAAGTAGGTTTTTTACAATGTGGAAGAAATTTTTCTCTTCATCTTGTGATCAAACTGATGGCATATGTGTCTGCATTAAGTGTAAGCACAAGAGTGCATTTCTGTAAGCATGCTGAATTTGAGGGATATATTCTACTGTAGTTAGTGGTTTTGTTGACCACAAAATGACTCGTCCTTGTAACCCATAGTAGAAAATTAATCCCTGTTAAGATCTTAATGTGATGGTCGAATGATACTTTGTAAACTGTGCAGCCTTTGAAGAGTTTGACGATCACTGATTTTTGACATCAGATGGGGACACGTGGCGTTGTTGAATGCTGTTTGAATCAAATGTTGATCTCAATAAATGTTTGAACTGTTAAACATTGGTGTGTTGTCTTTAATTTGCTGTCCTGTTGAAAATATATGTAATTACCTTTTTCTTACTGACCTTGACAAACAGCAGATCAGTTGTGAATGTGATAGAGGAAATACAACTTTATTATAGTTCTGTGACCATGAAGGTTTTTGTGATATGTCAACGTATACAACTGCGGTCACGTCAGCCGTCTCTCGATTTCACGCGGTCAAGCCAGCTGCTCCAACATTTCAAGTGCGCTCTTATTACAGACTTTATGGCAAGCGCACAAAAATAGGTGGAAAAGTCAGCACTAACTTACTTATAAAAGCGTGTGTTAAATTCCAGTTTACAAAATAAAAAGTGGTTGTGAAATACAATAAGATTTTCTAAAAAATATGAGAACTATATTAAAATGTTATTTTCATATTTACAGTACAGAATGCATTAAAAATTTATTAAAACTATTAAATGTGTCAAAATGCAATATAAAGAGGTGTGTGTCATAGAGCAGGCTTAAGTCTACTGTCCAACACTGATTTTGAACCAACAGATCACATGACCTGGGAATTATTGAACTATAATGCCCATATTTACTTTATAAAAGACATTACAAATTCATACAAATATGAAACATGTCCAAATGCAAAAATAAGTGGTGTTTCTCTTGGAGCAGGCTGAAGTCTACTGTCCTACATGATTCTGAGCCAACAGGTCACGTGACCTGGGAGGTATTTGGGCTCTAATGCTCATATTTACATTAAAAGATAAATTAAAAATTCATAAAAAATATAAAGTGTGTCCAAATGCAATCAAAAATAGTGTGTCTCATAGAACAGGCTCAGATCTACCATTCTGTGTTGATTCTGAACCAACAGATCACATGACCTGGGACTAATTGAGCTATAATGCTCATATTTACAGTATTAAATACATTAAAAATTCATAAAATGTTTAAATTGTGTTCAACTGCAATAAAAAGTGGTGTGTGTCAAGGAGCAGTATTAGATCTACCATTCTGTCTTAATTTGGGGCTAATAGATCTCATGGCCTGGACTTATCCATGGACTTATTGAGCTAAAATACTCACATTTACAGTATAAAATACATTAAAAATTCATAGCTCAATAAGTCTCAGGCTGTGTGACCTATTTGCTCAGAATCAGTGTAGGACAGTAAGCATGCTCAATGACACAATCCACTTTTTATTGCATTTGGGCATATTTCAAATTGTTTTCTTAATTAATTTTAATGTATTTTATAATGCAAATCTGAGCATTATAGGTCAATGAGTCGCAGGTCATGTGACCTATTGGCTCAAAATTAATAATACTAACTCTGACACATACCACTTTTTATTGCATTTGGACAAATTTCATATGTTTTTTGTGAATTTGTAATGTATTTTATAAAGTAAATATGGGCATTATAGTTTAATAGTCCCTGGTCATGTGACCTATTGGCTCAGAATCAGTGTTGGACAGTAGACTTAAGCCTGCTCTATGACACACACCACTTTTTATTGCATTTTGACACATTTATTATATAATTGTATAATGATTTTAATGTATTCTATACTGTAAATATAAACATTATATCTTAATGCAGTTCTCATTTTTAGAATAAAATCTTATTGTATTTCACAACCACTTTTTATTTTGTAAACTGGAATTTAACACACGCTTTCATATGTAAGTTAGTGCTGACTTTTCCACTTATTTTTGTGCGCTTGCCATACAGTCTGTAATAAGAGCGCACTTGAAATGTTGGAGCAGCTGGCTTGACCGCGTGAAATCGAGAGACGGCTGACGTGATCGCAGTTGTATACGTTGACATATCACAAAAACCTTCATGGTCACAGAACTATAATAAAGTTGTATTTTCCCAGTCACACTCACAACTGATCTGCTGTTTATCAATGTCAGTAAGAAAAAGGTAATTACATATATTTTCAACAGGACTGCATGAGCAAATTAAAGACAACACACCAATGTTTAACAGTTAAAACATTTATTGAGATCACCATTTGATTCAAACAGCATCAACAACGCCACGTGCCCCGATCTGATGTCAAAAGTCAGTGATCGTTAATAAAGGCTGCACTGTTTACAAAGTATCATTCGACCATCACATTAAGATCTTAACGGAACACTACACCCAAACAACAATTCGGCCTCATTTTCTACTCACCCTCATGCTGAGCAACACTCTGGAGCACTTTTTTGATGTCTCAAATGCAGCCGGAGGTCCGGGGGATTTTCGCTGTCAACAAAGGTCCATCTAACAGGGGACGACGGAGCCCGAAGAAAAAGGTCCATAAAAGTCCACAAAAAGCGTGCCTATTTTCCTTCATACTGCTCGTCCGCTGTAATCCAAGTGTCCTGAGCGGAAACGTCCATAATTAATTCGAAACGAGGTCATTTAGTACATATTTCGAGCCTAAACAGTGCTATAGCGTACTTCCGCAGTGCACGTCTACGCGCGCTCCTTGCACTACGTAAGCCGTCTGGATTGGTCTGCCGCGGCATCAAAAAAGTGCTCCAGAGTGTTGCTCAGCATGAGGGTGAGTAGAAAATGATGCCAAATCGTTGTTTGGGTGTAGTGTTCCTTTAACGGGGATTAATTTTCTACTATGGGTTACAAGGACGAGTCATTTTGTGGTCAACAACACCACACACACTACAGTAGAATATATCCCTCAAATTCAGCATGCTTACAGAAATGCACTCTTGTGCTTACACTTAATGCAGACACATGTGCCATCAGTTTGATCACAAGATGAAGAGAAAATTTCCTCCACATTGTAAAAACCTACTCCTCTGTACCTATTTTCAAGTCCCGACTCTGTTATACGTTGAACATGAACACATTGAACACATTTTACCGAAGTGACGGTAAAATGTGGGTTTCGGGGCCATCACAGGTTGACACAGTCGGAAATTTGTCATTTTGACCAGGCATGTAAGATATTTACCTATATATTACCTTACGTATATTTACGCTGTCAAATTGAACTGAATTGAATTGAATTGATTTATTTATTTCGGTCACGTCAGCACACTTATACAGCATCACACATTGTCAATAGTTGATCAAATGTACATGTCCGAAAGGGAAGACGGGAGAAGCAGAGCTTATCTAGTCCCGCCCCCATTTTCTCAATATTTAGTCTCCTGTTTTCAACATATCATCAAATTATTATAAATTTTTATTCCATTTGCAGAAGTATGACATAATTCTTGACTGTCCTTTAGTGTCCGTGTTTGACCTATTATGACTAATCCTTTGTTCCATGTAAGGCATAATTCATGACTCTCTTTTATTTGTTGTTAGTCCCGGTTTGTGATGTTGGGTTGGTGATGTTAGGGTGGTGTGTCCGCGTTGCTTTTCTTTTTTCCAGGTGTCAAACGTGTTAAACGCTTGACTCCTCGTCACTCTCCTCTTCACCCAGGCGTGCTCCTGCACTGTCGTCCCGGGCTCTGCTGTAGTTTTCAGCCATGCCACTTCACTCACACCATCAGGTCATTCATTATCACTGTTTTGGTACATTTCATCTTTCCTGCTGTCTTACAGACCAAACAACCCACATGTTTTGTTTCATCATCCTTCAGCTCTGTACATGTTTTGGATAATACACCCTTAGATATTATCATATTTATATCCCTCAAAGGTCATTTTGACCATCCTGTGCTGAAATTGTTTCATGGTCCCGCTGCACCTGGTTTCTTCTTGTAAGCTGTTCCATTGATGGACTCCATTAACTGTGATAGTCATCGCTTTCAATGTGGTTCTTACTTTTTTCTTTTTGAAAATCATAACACCTCTTAAGTTCTGTTTTGTCTGTCTTTTTATGAACCTTGTTTGTAGGTTCCTCGGTAGCTGACCGTGTGCAGCTTTGTACAGTACCTGCACAGTCCTGTATTTTATTAGGTCATATAGTTTTAGGATCTTTGCTGTGATGAACAGCTGATTTGTGTGTGCTCTATAGCTTGCGTGGTGAATAATTCTCACTGCTTTTATCTGGAGTGTTAATATACTTTTAATATTTGTGTTGTAGGTATTTCCTCATATTTTGCTGCAGTATTGTATGTGCGGTGTCACCAGAGCCCAGTAAACTGTGAGAAGTGTTTTCTGATTCAGCAGTTTTCTTGCTTTCCACAGTGTTGATACACTCCTGGCTATTTTTTTTTGTATATAAGATATATGAGGTTTCCAGTTTAGCTTGTCATCGATGATTACTCCTAGAAATTTGAATTCATTAACCCTTTGTATCTTGGTTCCGTTTATATTTACATTAGCATCACAGTCTCTGATTTTGTTGCCGAATAACATAAATTTTGTCTTGTCTATGTTCAGAGATAATCTGTTTATATTGAACCATGTTTGTAGCTTGTTTAGCTCTTCGTTTGTCTTGGACGTATTGGTATCTGCCATTCAGGTAGCTCCTGAGCCAGTTCAACGCTTTACCCCTTACGCCCAGATTTTCTAGTTTATAACAAAGTATGTTGTGATCGATTGTATCGAATGCTTTCTTTAGATCAAGAAATATTCCAATACTAAATTTTTTTTGTTCGATCGTGTCAGTGATTATTTCTACAGCTTCCATTATCGCTAGTGCTGTGGAATGATTTTTTTCTGAACCCGTATTGACTATCATATAGCAAATTATATTTTTCAATAAAATGATCTAGTCTGCTGCTGAACAGTTTTTCTAGTATTTTGGAAAGTTGTGGTAGTATTGCTATTGGCCTGTAGTTATTGAATTATTCCTTGTTACCTTGTTTATACAAGGGGATTATTTTTGCGATTTTCATCTCATCTGGGAATTTTCCTGTCTGAAACGATAGATTACATATATGTGTCAAAGGTGATGCAATCTCTTCTTGTACCATTTTAATCAGTTTCATGTCAATGTCATGGACGTCTTTTGATGTTTTTCCTGTGCTGTTATTAATCAGTTGTTTTATTTCTCTGTCGTCTGCTGGAGTCAAAAACATAGTGTTTTGGTTACATTTCCCCTCCCTATCAAAGTGCCTCCAGGTCAGGTCATTCTCTGGGATCTGTTTGGCAAGATTTGGCCCTACCTCTGCAAAGAATTTGTTTAACTTATTCACTGTGTTATCTGCACTGTCTGTAAGGTTAAGTGGATAGCTTTTAACAGGTTTTTTGTTTTTGATTACACCGTTTATTATATTCCACAGTTCCTTGGTGTGATTCACATTATTTTGTATTTGTTCCTCGTAATATTCTTTCTCTTTCTCGCTCAATATACAAGTTAGTTTGTTCTTGTACTGCTTGTATTTATCTTCAGAGTGTGCAGTTCTGTTTTTGAGAAACTGCCTGTACAGTGTGTTTTTCTTCTGCATGCATTTATCAGTGTTTTTGTCATCCAAGGTCTATTCTCTCTGCTTTGTTTTTTAAGCTTCAAAACTCTCATGGGGCAATGTTTATCAAACATTTTTGTAAATGTCTGTAAAAAGCTGCTGTAAGCACTGTTCACATCTGTAGCCTTGAGCACTTCTTCCCATTTTTCTTCTTGTAGAGAACTTTTCAATCTGTTTATATATACCTCTGATTTAATTCTTATGTTAATGGGTGTATTCTGCATCTCTTTCCCCTCATAGATCTGGTCATAGACCACAAAAATTGGTAGATGATCACTTATGTCATTCACAAACAGCCCACTTATTAAATTATCCTTGAGCACGATAGAAAAAATGTTATCAATTATTGTAGCACTGTGTTTTGTGATTCTGGTCGGGTGAGTGATAAGTGGTTCAAATCCTAAACTGTATAAGGAGTTTAAGAACTCCTCATTGAGCTTCTGCTTATTTGGGTTCAGTAAGTCAATGTTAGTATCACCACAGATAAAACATTTTTTCTGTCCAATTTTTGAGAAAAGATCTCCAGCATATGTGATGAAGTTGTTCAAATCCGAGCCTGGTGCTCTGTAAATACAACAGATGATTATATTACAATCTTTCTTTAGATCTATTTCAACCGTATTCTAACATGTTGTCTACTGCTACAGATATGTCCTTTAATACTTTGAATTTGATATTATCAGTAATGAACAGTGCGACCCCCCCTCCACCTTTGTTTTCTCTGTTCATGCAGACAAGGTTATATCCTTCTAATTCAAAGTCCATACCTTTCTCTTCGTTAATCCATCTTTCTGTTATTGCAATAATGTCAAAAGGGTTCTTAAAGTCCATTAAGTATTCCTTTGTTTGATTGAAATTGGTGTAGAGGCTCCTGCTGTTAAAATGGATTATTTTCAGCTTGTTGTCTGTGTTAATTCTTGTATTAAAATCATGTTCCGTGTAGTAGTTGCAGTTAATCGATTTGTTTCCATAAAAACAGTTATCCGGATCGATGTTTATGTTTGGGTTATTGGAGTCCGAATAGTTCTGGTCAACATTTAGATTTTTTATTAGATCCTGATGCCCATGTTTTCTGATCCAGTCAGGTAAATCCAAATGTCTGTGTTCCAAGTTACAGTTCATTTGCTCCTTTTCCTCAGATTGTGTTGAGGTTTTGAAGCTTTTGTTATCCATTTAGTCGTTAAATTTGTCCAGATCCTCCATGCTCTTGACCAGCCCCGTCTTCTTTTCTTCTTGGGTTTCTCCGTTGGTTCTTATCAGTATTTTGCAGTTTGCCGTCCAGGTGCTTTTTATCTTTCCGGCCTTTTTTTAGCTCTCGTGCCTTCTTGGCCATCTCTGCATTTTTCTTGGTCAGGTTTTCATTGAAGAACACCATTGTGCCTTTCAGTTTTGGGCCCTGTTTCAGCAGCGCTATCTTGTGTTTTCTGTTTGTGAATCTCAGTTTCACAACTTTCCCGCCGTTTGCCCCTTTCCAGGGCATGAGGTGACAGTATTCCACGTTATTGAAATCCATCTGGATTCCCTTTGATTCCATGAAGTCAGCCACCTGTCTCTCCACCGTCTTGATGTCCTCTTCGTCTTGTCCACTCTCAAGCTCCCCTGCCCGTGCGTTTGTCAGCGCTTTCGCGTAGGAGCGCGGTTTGATCTTTATGCCGGTTACGATCACTTCATTCAGCCTGGTTTGTTGATCCAGGTCTTCGACTCGCGCTTCCAGATGTTTGATCATCTCAGATTGTTTTTTGCTGTAATCCTGCAGCAGCTTGTGTTCTCTCTGAAGGTTTTTTAATTCAGTGAGAACTGTTTCTATCTTCTCTTCTATCTTCTCTTCTAGACCTTTTTTCAGTTCTTGCTGGCCTTTCAGGATTTCATTAATCCCCTCTGCCATGTTTGGATCGGGTCCAGAGCCCGAATCCGAATTTTTTGTCTTGGATTTTCCCTCCTTATTGCCTCCCATTTTAGTAAGTTCCAGATAGTCTTGGAGGAGACTCTGTTGTTGTTTCTGCTGTAGCTGCTATCCAAGGACCCAGCAATGGACAATGGACACAGCAGATTTCATTATTGATGAGAAACTTTTTGAACTCATTGAATTTTTATTTCCCTTCTATGGAGTGTTGAAATGCAAAGATAGGAAACTTTTGTAAAGACTGGCTGCTTTGGCGTTGTGTTTCCTGCCCTCCCCTCGTTGTGTGAATTCCTGATTATGAAACCTTTAAGCCGTGTGATTGTCTCACCTGTGCCTTGCCTCTCACACCTGTCGAATTAGCCCTGTGTGTATAAAATCTCTCTCAGTTCATCCCTGCCTCGACGCTGATTGTGTCTCTTATATTCTGAGTTATTGAGCCTGTTCTCTGTGACTCCTCGTGTTTTCTGCTCTGCTGTTTCCTCGAGCTCTCCAGTGTCTTTGTAAGTTTACTTTGTGTTTTCAGTGTTGTGGAAATTTCATAAAGGTTAGTTTTTAGTTTAAGTCTACATAAGTTTCCATAAAACTTTTAATGGTGTAAGCTGCATTTGGGTCCTGATCCATGTTTTCTTAGTTTAGATGAGAATCAGTGGCAGGGTGACCCTGTGAGCTGACTGTCAGTGACCCCACTGTCACCTCAACAACTTAACCCATCCAGCAGTTAGAACTGAGAGGAACAAGTGTACACAGCCATGTCAGGAATTTACCCGGGCAGGCTACCCTGCAGTTATCCTGAAAAATGCCAGGCTGCATGAGTGAAAAAGGCTCTTAAGACAATCAGCTGAGAGCCTTTTTCCAACAACTGTGATCCTCCACTAGAGGGCCACATCATCAAGAAGGAACTGAGCTACCTCAGCACTGACATCAATCTTTCAGTAGAAGATAACTGCTGCTGTGAGGAGAACTTTCCTCACACTGAATGTTGAACATCAGCTAGTTCCTCCTGTTGATCTAAACCTTGTTGTAGAGATGGAACATTGGCTGTGGATCATTCTGACTGCTCTGATCTTCAGTGGTAAGTGTCTACAAACAAAACCTCACCACATTGATCATGTTCATCAGTCTGTTCTTTACAATAAAACTGAAACATTTGACACAGAAACACAATTTATCATGTTAGACAGTAAAAATATTTATAATGGTAAGGATGGTCCCCTAAATGACATCATTGCTGGATGGTTGAAAACTCCATTTTGGACCTTGTTCACAGATTTGAGATAGTCTAAATATTCTCTGTATCCACTGACTATTGATGGAAAAACTTGAATCATGAAGTCTAAGTGTATTTCTCTTACAGGTGTCAGCTGTGAAGATCTCACTCCACTGAAGAATGAAGAGTTCAGTTTAGAAGACAGCTCTGTTACTCTGTCCTACAGATACTCCAAACAAGCTGCTGGAAATGATTATTTCTTCTGGTATCGACAATATCCAGGAGAACCTCCAGAGTTTATCATCTCTCATACATCATCAGCACCACTATCCAGTCCAAGACCAGGTTGGTCCTACAGTGTGAGTGAAGATAAAAAAGTCATGGACCTGAAGATCCAGAAGCTTCATCTGTCTGACTCTGCTGTGTACTACTGTGCTGTGAGGCCCACAGTGACAGGAAACACCAAAACTCTGAACAAAAACCTCTGGAGAGGAGAACACAATGCACCACAACATCCACCAGGGGGAGTCAGTCACTGACAAACTTTAACAAGATGTGATCAGTCAGAAAGTTTCAACTTCCTCAAAAACTGTCCTGGATCTGTGGAGCAGCAGTCACCAATAAAGCTGATTAGAAATTCTGCTGTCCATGGGAGGAAGACAGAGTGTCTTCAAAGAACCCATGCATGCACAGGAGAATATACTGACCAGTCCGACCAGGTTTCAAATAAGAGACCTTCTGACTGAGCAGCACTGATACCTGCACCACTGTGCTGCCTGCTTCAGATGAAACCAACAGAAAAGCAGAGCCACAGCTGGACAGTTTCAGCCTTTCAGAGATCTACACTGTCAGGGATCAAAAGCACAGAGGGGAGTCCTCGGACCTCAGACCTCCTGAGTGTCATCACTTCAATGACAAGTCAAAATGGACATTTGTTCAAAATGAATGACAGAAGTACAAAGTGAGTTCTGATCATGAAGGGATGGGAACTGCTAAGCTTTTATTGATCCCACTAACAAGTCTGCCTTCAGGTCTGGTTCTTCACTGATTCTGTGGACCTTCTGTCTGGGCTAAAGTCAGCCTCCACAGGTTTTTACCATCAACAGTGATTTTTAATGTTTGCTGCATGGACGATTTGATGAGAGAATTGTTCATCAGACAAATTAAACTAAATCCTCAGGCTCTTCATCAATTCTCAGCCTGAACTGAGTTTTATTCTCATCCCTGATCATTAGGCCCAATTATTTTCAATATCCCTTTAAAATCAAACTTATTCATCCTTGAGTAAAAGTTGACATTTGTGTACAAAATGAAAAAGATGCACTGTGTTTTTGAGACATAGCATTCAGAAGCAGTAAGTGACCATAATGACAGATAACCTTTGACCTCATAAATCCAATCAGGTCATCCATCAGTGTGAGAGGAAAAATGTGAAAAGTTAAAAACAAAACTTTTATACTATTCTAACAATACAGCAGTTAATCTCTGGATGACAAATAAATGTTGTTAAATAAATCCACATTCGTCCTCTTCAGTTCACAAACTTCATAGATACTAAAGTCAATATAACAAAGATCTTTCTGTCCATGTTTTTATTGATTATACCTCAAATAAAAAATACCTTCATAACCAAGACAAATATGATGAGGACAGATTTATGATCTGGGCATCAATGAATCAGTTGCAGTCATAAACTTTATTTTTCCTGTTGTCTCTGCCCACCTACTCACATCCATAACATGGTGTCTTATTAAAAAATGATGAAGACACTCTGAGTTATTCTTGAGGTATCACATTAACAAACAAAGAAAGAAAACAAAGAACAAGACTCCATGACATTGGGCTTGGACTTTCTATGTCTGCTCAATATCACTGTATCGAGCTCAGCAGCTGGTCACAGATTGAAGAAACTTTCAAGATGATTTGTTTTTAAGATCTTTTTTAAAGTTACGTTGATTGATATGGATGGACAGATGGACAAAGGATCACAGTCTAAAAACATAACACCAAAGATATAAGAGACAAAGACTATGTATGACATTCATGACAACATTATGATGGAAAAATAAAAATAATTGCTTGGGTTGAAAAGTTTCACCATCCAGCTCCTCCCACTGATGATAACCTAACCAATGAAATGATCCTGATCTGTGAAGTGGAGATAATGAAGGTTCTCAAACTGAACTATCAGCACAATCAGCTCAGTGTTGAGGATTCACAGCTGTGAAGAACAGCAGCTGCTTTGCTCTGATTTGATTTCAGAGGAACAACATTTCACATCTTCAGTCTGATTGGCTGGAACATCTCCAAAGACATGCTGATTCACCTCTTTATATTCATCTCTTATTTTATAGGTGAGTCTTCATATTGATATAGATCTATCATTTCAACCAGCTTTTCACAACAACTCATCTGTCCAACATTTCACAAGAACAGCTTTATCTCTGTGAGCTCAGATTTACTGGGACAGAAACAGACCATTTTCTTGAATCCATCTCAAAATGATAAAAGCTGAGCCATGAACCAGAGGACCTCTTCTCAGCCTGTTGATGAGGGAATCTCCTGCAGACTAACTGACACAGTCATCTTTATTTTACAGCCCTGGGCTCCATGAACACCATCAAGCAAGAAAAAGCTGAAGAAAATGTTGCACAGGGACAAAACATCAACCTGACCTGCACATATGAGGGTGCAATCTACAACATCCAGTGGTACAGACAATACCAGAGATCCAGACCAGAGTTCCTGCTCTACATCACAGAGGGAGAATTAATTCATCCAACAGTTTCTGATTTCACAGCTCACATCAACAAGGAGAAGAAAGAAGTGAAACTAGAGATCATCTCTGCTGCTCTGTCTGACTCTGCTGTGTACTACTGTGCTCTGAGGCCCACAGTGACAGGAAACACCAAAACTCTGAACAAAAACCTCTGGACTTGAAGATACTCTGGAACATCCACTAGAGGGAGTCATGCTCTGCTAACCAATGGTATTTTGGGATTCAGGCTTGATCTTCATCATTTGACAAAACAAAGCAACTCCATCTGAGTCTCCTCCCTCTGACTGCAGAGATGTTTGATGACAGAGAACTGATTGAGCTGAGAACATCAGAGCAAACTAAACTGATTCATACTGATCCTTCAGTCTCACCATCTCACCTCTGCACACATGGACAAATTCACTCTGATACTGATCTTCTCAGCTCTCACAGGTATGTGAATGATGATCAGTGTTGGATGATGTTTGATGACAAACTTTCATTCTATTTCTTTCTGATTAATGATAAAAAAATGTGAGGTAAGAGCTAATCTCTGTCCTGATCAGGATTTTTCTGTTCTGTGGATCATCAATAAAACAATCAGAACACAGTAATGTCTTCTCTTGAACCTTGTTTGTCTCACCACTTCTTTTTCTCGTCCACTTCAGGACAAACAGCTGCAGACAAAATCTCTCCTGTGGACAAAGAAGTTAGAAGAACAGAAGGAGAATCTGTCAGACTCAGATGTCACTATGAGACAACAAGACAGAGAGTTGAGCTTCACTGGTACAGACATCACTCTGACCTTCAGGCACCTCAGTTTATACTCTGGAAAGGAGCGCGAGATAGGAAAGGGCATGAGCACATCCCAGATAAACGATATGAATCCCAGACCTCCAGCAGCTCCACTGAGCTGACCATCACAAAGCTAACCCTGGCAGACACAGCTCTCTACTACTGTGCTTTAGACACACAGTGATACAAAGTGTAGAAGAGGCTGTACAAAAACCTGAACACAGATATCTGACTACTCTTCAAAGAGGAGGGAAGTGGGATTCAAACCACAGCTTCATGTCAGATGGATTCTGATGATTCCTGTTTTATCAGACTCTCTGTGGTCACAGCTGCTGTTCAGACTCTGAGGGAGGATTCACATCAACATTCAGACAAAGAAATTCAGTTAAACCTCACTCTGACTGCTTTTCTCCTGTAGACCACCTGGAGCTAATTTCCATTGTCTACAAACCATCAACCTGTCCAAAAGCCCAGCCCTAACTTAGCTTTCCAAAGAGCTTGCACCCATGGTTCTTTCAACCAAGAAATTCAGTTAAACCTTGCCTAGACTGCTTATCTCCAGTAGACCATCAGGAGCTGCCTTCCATTGACAACTCCTTCAAACCATTAACCTGTACAAATGCCCAGTCCTAACTGAGCTTTCTAAGAGGTTGGAACCTTGGATTGTTTATCTGCGTTGGAGACAATCCATGTACAGTTGTGCTCATAAGTTCTTACCCTGGCAGAATTTTTGACTTCTTAGCCACTTTTCACAGAATATGAATGAGAAGACAAAAAACTTTTTGTCACTTGTGGTTATTGTTTGGATGAAGCCATTTATTATCAAACAGCATTTTTTTTTAAATCATCATGAAAACAGAAACTAACCAAATGACCCTGATAAGCACTTTCCATAACTCAGTTCTTAATACATTAATGACAGCTTCATGTCTTTTGTTGTCATTGTAGATGAGCTATTTTATTTTCTCAGATGGTAAAGCTGCCCATTCTTCTTGGCAAAAAGTCTCCAGTTCCTGTAAATTTCTTGGACTGTCTTGCATGAACTGCACCTTTGAGATCTCCCCAGAGTGGCTCAATGATATTGAGGTCAGGTGACTGAGATGGTCACTCCAGAACCTTCTCTTTATTTTGCTGAAGCCAGTGACAGACCCACTTGGTCTTTGGGATCAATATTACTTTAAAATGTTTTCCTCCAGTATTTTCTGATAACATGTTGCATTCTACGGTGTCCCTGAGGATCAATGCAAATAAACATTTCAAACTACACAAAAACATTTAAGAATGCACAAAAACATTTAAGAATTTGCAAAAACACTTTACAATACGCAAAGATATTTAACAATATGCAAAATCATTTCACAAAATGCAAAAACATTTCAGGGGTCATGAAATACATTTCAAGAATCCGGAAAGGCTAGGTCCATGCTACCAGTCCCTGATTGGATTAACTGAAACACATCAGGCATCAGTCTAACATCATTTCCTGTTTACACCAGATAACTGCTAAAGCACAGTGCTGTAAAAGTACTTCATGATATGCATGCTGGTAGTCTAGAAAATACTAATTCCAACAGTATATGTGAATCATGGACTACTAATAGGAAATAAGATTTTTATTTTACATCAGAGTTGGGGGAAATATCCTTAATCTTGTCCTCTGTTTAGGATTTTGACAAAGGATTACTTGAAAAGTACATCGTAAAAGTACTTCATACTATACATGGTGGTAGACTGGGAGGTACCAAGTTCAAATGGACTACTTATGGGAAACAAGTTTTTTCAGCCACATCAAATTTGGGTGCAGTATTCTTAATCTTACTGTTTTGGATTTTGACAATGGATTACTCGAAAAGTACATAGTAAAAGTACTTCATATTATACAGGTAGTTTCATGCATTAGAAATGCGTCATGCCCATGGTCCCGCCTCCTCCCCTCTACGTCTGGTGAGCAGCTAGCAGCGTTAGCTACTGAACTATCATGGAGCTGGAAAAGCCTAGCGCCGAAACCGGGAAGCCGCGGGGCCCAACGGAGCTCTGCCCGCGGGTTGAGGCCTGTTAGCGGGCTAACGGCTAACGAATGGCCTCAGTCGGCCGTCAGACCTTCAGCATCGGCCGTTTCACCTCTGGTTGATCAGGTAATGGCTTTGTTTACTACAGTGGGAGATGTCTGCTGAATAACTCTGGTTAGTTTGTGCCTGTACGGGCCAATGACTTGTAGCAGAGCGGGTTAGCCTGTTAGCCGCTAATCATTAGCATTGTAAGCTCAGCTGGGTAGGACAGGCCGAGAAAGATTAATCCTCCCCCACAATCGGCTCCGCTCTGGCGGCGCCAGACCCGCATTGCCGCTGATCCAGTTGAAATGGCTACTGCTGTGTGTTACAAGGGGGATGTCTGTCGTGTTTGATACTTTCAGTTGAGCTGAGCTGTTTTTGATTGAGTTTGCTGCTGATATATTATGCTAGTCGCTCGTAGCTCTGTCCGAGGGGGCTTGTTGTTAAGAGGCGACACGAGCTGGGGGCGGGATCTTGAAACAGGGAGGGGAGGGGTGAGGGAAGGAGGGTTTCAAATCGTAGACCGCAGCTTTAAGGCAAGCTCCTCTTCCATCCTGAAAAACGCTTGAATTTTAGCACTGGCTGTGCTTTAGCAGTTATCCAGTGTAAACAGGAAATGATGTTAGAGTGATGCCCGATGTGTTTCAGTTAAGCCAATCAGAGACAAGTAGCATGGACCTACCCTTTCCAGTTTCTTGAAATGTTTTTCATGATCCCTGAAATGTTTTTGCAGACTGTGAAATGTTTAGCACATTCTTAAATGTTTTTGTGCATTTGTAAATGTTTTGCGTATTTTCAAAATTTTATTTGCATTGACCTTCAGTGCTACCGTAGCATTCATCTTGACATCAAATTTGACCAGGTGTCCTGCCATTGTAGGGATCAGGGGTCCTCCTCCATGTTTCACAGCAGAAAGGGTGGACCTTCATCATTGGTCTTGTCAATGGCTGTGAACAAAAAGGTCAACATCAGTTTAATCTCCACATGACTTTGTCCCAGAAGCTTGGAGGATTGTCTCTGTGCTGGTTGGCATAATGTCAGCTGAATGCTTTGTGACATTTGCGTTGAAATGGCTTTCTTCTGTCTACTCCACCATGCAGCCCATTTTCCTTCAAGTGCCTCCTTATGTACATCTTGAAACAGCCACACCACTTTATTTGCAGAGTCCTGCATGTCACCTGAAGATAGGTGGGGCAGGTGGGGTTAAAACTTTTGTTGGTCGACCTGATTGTGGTTGGATTCAACAGAATCCCTCATTTTCCACTTCTTCATTAGAGTTTGAACTCTGCTGATTAACATTCTGAATGCATTGAATATCTTTTATATCCCTTTAATGTTTTACATAACTCAAACAGTTGGTCCAACAGGTCCTTTGACAATTCTCTGTATCCATTAATGTCAGTGCAGCACCAGATGAAAGTTGAAGAATTGGTCAGGAATTTTCAGTGTTTGATCCTTCCTTAACTTAAATAAATCCCGTCTTTATGTTCATGTCTAAAGCTCAGTTCTATTCATTTATTCCCTTAGTTTAAATTTTGCATACCTGACAGAACAAACTGACCCAACAATTGACACAACAGGTTTCTGATTTTAGGACGACATTTTTGAAGTGATTGAATTTTTCTTTATCCATTCCTTGGCATGAAGAAAGGCAGAGACAGCTCATTTTTGTATAGAGATGCTGCTCAGAGGAAGACAGAATCAGAAGCTGTTAAAAATCCTCAGCTCAAAGGTGCAATGGCCAATAGGCTCAGAGACTTTCCTGTTGCCCCTGAACATCAGTCCCGGGCTGTTCCAAGTCTTCACTTCAAGAATTTTATGTCTGAGGACCAGCAGACACCCCAACCCTCCTCCTGTGAACTTGGTGGATACCCTGCAGTTATCCTGATATATTAAAGGCTGCAGGTGTGAAACTGGTTTGACAGACAGTCAGCTGAGAGCCTTTATCCAACAACTGTGATCCTCCACTAGAGGGCCACATCATCAAGAAGGAACTGAGCTACCTCAGCACTGACATCAATCTTTCAGTAGAAGATAACTGCTGCTGTGAGGAGAACTTTCCTCACACTGAATGTTGAACATCAGCTAGTTCCTCCTGTTGATCTAAACCTTGTTGTAGAGATGGAACATTGGCTGTGGATCATTCTGACTGCTCTGCTCTTCTATGGTAAGATACAACAAGCAACAAAACCTCATCAAGTCTAACATGTTAGTCTGAAATCTGAAACAGCATGAAAACCAGGACCACATATGTTTGTGAAAAGGAAACAGTTTATCATGTCAGACATTACAAATCTACTTGATGGGTAAAGATTGTGTCCTACACACCATCCTGAATGGTTGGTTGAAGAGTCAATTTTGGACCTTTCTCACAGATTTGAAAAATATAATCTAGATGATCTTTGTAACCACTGAATATTGATTGAAAACCCTTGAAGCATGACTCTAAGTATATTTCTCTTTCAGGTGTCAGCTGTGAAGATCTCACTCCACTGAAGAATGAAGAGTTCAGTTTAGAAGACAGCTCTGTTACTCTCTCCTACAGATACTCCAAACAAGCTACTGGCAATGAGAATTTCTTCTGGTATCGACAATATCCAGGAGAACCTCCAGAATTCCTTGTCTCTCACACTTCCACAGGAGATAAAATCAAGGATGTTGACAAAAGACTGTCTTTTGCAATGAGAGAAGAGAAAACAGTCATGGACCTGAAGATCCAGAAGCTTCATGTGTCTGACTCTGCTGTGTACTACTGTGCCGTGAGGCCCACAGTGACAGGAAACACCAAAACTCTGAACAAAAACCTCTGGAGGTAGGACTCTACAATACTCCACAACATCCACTAGAGGGAGTCCCATCCTCTCTAACTCCGGGTGAACATATCACTGAAGTCTTGACTGATGTCACCTAAAACACAGCTCTGATGATCCACTCCATCATAACACTGCAGAGGAGCCTCATGATTAAGAATCACGGAACGGACCACTCCATTTTTTTGTTTTCATGTCTTACCTCAGTGCAGACTCCATGACAAGCAGGTAGTTATCATTGTTTTTACTGTATGTCCAGTAAGAAGGAAAAGATGGACAAAGGTCTCCTTCTTCTACTCATAAACAGAGGCTTTGGTTTTTGACCTGCTGAGAAGTACTTCTGCAAAGGTTTGCGGCTGTGCCCTAGGTTGGCAAGAATTTCTTTTAAAAAATGCATAAAATGGTAATCGATGCCTTACAACAGATGGTGTAACCACAAGGTCAGCAAAAAAATAAAACAAGCACACAGGACTGTCTACATCTCACGTCTTCTTCCGCTGATCCATGGTTGTGTCACGGGAGCAGCAGCTTAAGCAGGGAAGCCCAGACTTCCCTCTCCCCGACCACCTCATCCAGCTCTTCCTGGGGGATCCCGAGGCGTTCCCAGGCCATCTGAAAGACATAGGCTCTCCAGCGTGTCCTGGGTCTTCCACGAGGCCGCTTACCGGTGGGATGTGCCAAGAACACCCACCAGGGAGGCGCCCAGGAGGCATCCTGACCAGATGCCCAAGCCACCTTATCTGGCTCTTTTCAACGCGAAGAGCAGCGGCTCTACTCCGAGCCCCACGCAGAAGACCGAACTTCTCACCCTATCTCTAAGGGAGTGCCCAGCCACCCTGCAAAGGAAGCCCATTTCGGCCACTTGTACTCGTGATCGTGTTTTCTACAGAACTGTCTAGAGTTAGCTAATAACTGTAGGCAGAGGCAGGCTATAGCATTACCCAGCATCAGACCTTGACTGCTGAAGAATTCCCTGCAAAGACTTTTTAGTCCAAACTTATTTCACAGTGGATGTTGGTGGGATCTTGAAGAACACATGAATGTTGTTATATTAATCCACATTTGTCCTCTTTAATTCAAAAACTTTATAGATATTAATGTCAATATAAGAACAATCTTTCTGTCCATGTTTTTATTGATTATATCTAAAAAGAAAAAACTTCATAACAAAGAAAAATATAATGAGGACAGATTTATGATCTCAGCATCTATGAATCAGTTGCAATCACAAACTTTATTGTTCCTGTTGTTTCTGCCCCCTCTTCACATCCATAACATGGTGTCTTATTAAAAAATGATGAAGACACTCTGAGTTATTCTTGAGGTATCACATTAACAAGCAAAGAAAGAAACAAAGAACAAGACACCATGACCATGCGCTTGGACTTTCTAAGTCTGCTCAATATCACTGTATCGAGCTCAGCAGCTGGTCAAAGATTAAAGAAACTTTCAAGATGATTTGTTTTTAAGATCTTGTTTAAAGTTACATTGATCGATATGGATGGACAGATGGACAAAGTATCACAGTCTAAAAACATAACACCAAAAATATAAGAGACAAAGACTATGTATGACATTCATGACAACATTATTAAGGAAAAAATAAAAATTATTGCTTAGGTTAAGAGGTTTAACCCTCTAGCTCCTCCCACTGATGATAACCTAACCAATGAAATGATCCTGATCTGTGAAGTGGAGATAATGAAGGTTCTCAAACTGAACTATCAGCACAATCAGCTCAGTGTTGAGGATTCACAGCTGTGAAGAACAGCAGCTGCTTTGCTCTGATTTGATTTCAGAGGAACAACATTTCACATCTTCAGTCTGATTGGCTGGAACATCTCCAAAGACATGCTGATTCACCTCTTTATATTCATCTCTTATTTTATAGGTGAGTCTTCATATTGATATAGATCTATCATTTCAACCAGCTTTTCACAACAACTCATCTGTCCAACATTTCACAAGAACAGCTTTATCTCTGTGAGCTCAGATTTACTGGGACAGAAACAGACCATTTTCTTTAATCCATCTCTAAATGACAAATCTTCATTTTACAGCCCTGGGCTCCATGAACACCATCAACCCAGAAAGAGCTGAAAAAAATGTTGGAGAAGGACAAAACATCAACCTGACCTGCACATATGAGGGTGCGATCAACAACATCCAGTGGTACAGACAATACCAGAGATTCAGACCAGAGTTCCTGCTCTACATCATGGAGCACGGATCCATTTATCCAACAGTTTCTGATTTCACAGCTCACATCAACAAGGAGAAGAAACAAGTGAAACTAGAGATCATCTCTGCTGCTCTGTCTGACTCTGCTGTGTACTACTGTGCTCTGCAGCCCACAGTGACAGGAAACACCAAAACTCTGAAGAAAAACCTCTGGACTTGAAGATACTCTGGAACATCCACTAGAGGGAGTCATGCTCTGCTAACCAATGGTATTTTGGGATTCAGGCTTGATCTTCATCATTTGACAAAACAAAGCAACTCCATCAGAGTCTCCTCCCTCTGACTGCAGAGATGTTTGATGACAGAGAACTGATTGAGCTGAGAACATCAGAGCAAACTAAAGTGATTCATACTGATCCTTCAGTCTCACCATCTCACCTCTGCACACATGGACAAACTCACTCTGATACTGATCTTCTCAGCTCTCACAGGTATGTGGATGATGATCAGTGTTGGATGATGTTTGATGACAATATTTAATTTTAGTTCCTTAACTGAACTTTGTTTCTTCATCATCAATCCAACACTCACATGATTCTTTAACAGCTCACTGAAGCTTTTGTTACTGTTCTACAGAAAGACAACGTGCTGCAACCAGAAGGAGATGTGACTGCCACTGAAGGAGAGACAGTAACTCTTGACTGTCAGTACAACAGTACAGCAGCAACAAATGATTATCTCTACTGGTATAAACAGGATGGAGACAACAGGCCAGAGTTCATCCTCAGCACATTTACATACAGAGATGGAGAAGCAGTGGAGTTTGAGAGATTTTCATCCACACTGGATTCAGCCAAAAAATCAGTTTCTCTGAAGATCCAGAAGCTTCTTGTGTCTGACTCTGCTGTGTACTACTGTGCTCTGAGGCCCACAGTGACAGGAAACACCAAAACTCTGAACAAAAACCTCTGGAGGAAGGACTCCACAATACTACACAACATCCACTAGAGGGAGTCCCATCCTCTCTAACTCCAGGTGAACATGTCAATGAGTCGGTTGGCTCGGGGGGTCGGTTTGCTCCCACTAAACCCTTTTTTCCCCAGTTTTAATGCACCACACAACACTTAGAGCAGCACTTAGTCATGATGGAGGGTTGGGGGGGGGTGGATGGTCAGGGTGGGGGAGGTTTGGGGCCGGGTAGACGGGTGGTGGGTGGGGGTATGCGCTGTCTGCAGGGGGCTGCTGCCCCAGGTGCCCTGGTGTTTTCCTTGGTGCCCTTTGTGGGTTGGGTTGGTGCCCCCTTGGGTCCTGGAGCTGTATCTGGATCCTGTGGCTTTGGGGGCCGTGTGGTGGGCCTCAGGTGCCCTGGTGGCTCTTGGGGAGCCCTTGTCTGCGGTCTCCCTGGGTTATGGGCGGCTACTTGGGTATTCGGTGACCACCTCACACGCATGTGTGTGCAGATATTCAAGCTCCTGTTGAGACTAACTGTAAAGAAACTATTGGTCCCATCAGAACATGCTGAGTTGGGCACTCCTACACATCGTCTCACGTCCTGTGATGCATGCTCCCCCCTATCTCACCCCTGTGGGTCCACCCCCTTTTATCAAGACCCCACATCTCTGGTTTCCTTGGTTTCTTACAGCCTTTACTTCCTGAATGGACTTAGATCAGCACAGCACTTGGACTACTATCTTAAAGGGCAACTCCGGTTTTTTGACACCTGGACCTTATTTACAGGTGTGTGCATGCTCATATACTCACTCAGACAAACATCGTGCAGCTCGGAGTCCTTCAGAAGTTATTTAGATCCAACCGATTTGACTTAGCGGGGCCACGGCAATGGAGCTTCAGCGCGGGACATAATCTCTGCAAAATCGCTCGTCTCTACCACAGCCCGGTTTGTCATTGCAGAGAAATCCTCCAGAGTAGTCAGACATATATTCCTGGATAGATCCATACGCTTGTCAGCCGGTCTCAAGTCCCACTCTGAGCAGCTAACACACTCCTCTTCTGTTGCCATAGGCGAACACTGTCCACAAGCGCACCACCAGTTCGCTTTGAGTCGTGGACGTGCTCCTGTTTGTTGTTCTCTAGCCAGCTGTTCGTCTCTCTCCCTCCGCATTCTTCTTTCATGGAGCTCCTCGTCCGTGTATACAGACTCAAACCGGTCATCGTAGTCTGACCCTGCGGCATCAGATAAATATTCTGCCATATTGCTCAGCAATGCCGGCTAAAAGTAAGTCAGCTGTACCTTTGTGTCGCGCGGCTATGACGTCATCAAAAGTTTGTTTACCAGGTCAGCTGACCCACCTGAAGACGGTAGACGAGCTGACTTTATGATAACACTGGCGATGGGTGAAAAAATATAGCCGAAATGAGCAATTTTGCAGAGATTATGTCCCGCGCTGAAGCTCCGTTGCCGTGGTCCCCGCTAAGTGCGGCTAAATTGGTTGGATCTAAATAACTTCTGAAGGACTCCGAGCTGCACGATGTTTGTCTGAGTGAGTATATGAGCATGTACAAACCTATAAATAAGGTCCAGGTGTCAAACAACCCGAGTTGCCCTTTAAACTAACTACAGTACCTGTTTGTCCTTCTCCCAGTTGTCTTGTCTTGTCTTGTCCTGTCTGTCACTGTTTCCCCTTCTTTCACACTGTGGTGTGGCACAGCCCTCCCCTTCAGCTCTCATCAAGGGTTTAATAAAATTTGATTTGATGGAGGAGCCTACAGGGAGGGCTGGTGATGGTCACTATAGCAGTGAATCATATTCACTTATCTCTCACTGCTAGAAAAAAATGTATTGGTCTTTCCAACGCTGCCATGGGACACAGTGCTCAGCTGTAAAGATAATGCAGAAAGGGGGGGAATCACAATACAAAATAAAAACAACAACAATCATTATAAAATGAACTTTCAGTCAGATGCACTGTTAAACAGAGCTGTTTGAGCCATCATTTGAACATTGGCAGACTAGAGGCCTGTCTCACACCTTCAGAAAAACTGTTCCAAATTTTAGCTTCACAAAACTGAACCCTGATTCTCCATGTTTAATCCTGGCTCTGGGCAGCAGCAGGAGCCTGGTCCCTGAGGTCCTCACAGTCCCAGATGGTTCATATGGCACTAACATGTCAGACATGGACTTTGGTGCTCGGCTGTGGAGAGACTTGTACACAAGCAGAGCTGCTTTAAAGTCTATTATCTGAGCCACAGGAAGCCAGTGATGGAACCTGGGCATAGGACTACTGTGTTCATACTTCCTGGTTCTGGTCAGGACCTGAGCAGCAGCATTCTGGATGTACTGCAGCTCTTACAGCTCGTTTGGAGGCCAGTGAGCAGGTCGTTACAGTAGTCTAACCTACTAGAGACAAGTGCATGGATAAGTCTCTCTAGGTCAGGTTTAGACACTATACCTCTGATTTTGGTAATGTTTCTTAGATGGTAAAAGGCTGCTGATGTTATTGATTTGATGTGGCTGTTAAAGTTCAAGTCTGTGTCCATTATTAGCCTGAGATTTCTAACCTGATTTGTAGGTTTCAAAGAGAGAGAGACTGGAGGAGACTGCTGACACTTTCTCTTTGTTTCTGTGGACCAAACACGATGACTTCAGTCTTGTCTGAGTCTAGATGGAGAAAGTTGTTTAGCATCCACACACTGACCTGTTGGATGCAGTGACAGAGTGAACCACTGGTCCATATTCACCTGCTGTCAGTGAGACATAGATCTGAGTGTCATCTGCATAATTGTGGTAGGACACATTATTACTCTGAATTAACTGGCCTAAAGGCAGCATGTAGAGATTAAATAGGAGGGGTCCCAGGATTGACCCTTGGGGTACCCCACAAATCAAGGCCATGTGGTCTGAGACACAGTTAGCAATTTCAACAAAGTACTTTCTGTCTTCTATAGGACTTCAGCCAATTTAGGGCAGTGCCAGAGAGGCCCACCCAGTCCTCTATTCTCTGTAAGATGATCTCATGATCACAATCAGATCTAGCAGGACTAAAACATAAAGAAACCTCTGGGCTACAGGTTCATGTTTGATTTTATTAGTGAGAGATCAGTTGGAATCAATGAAGGAAACAAAAAATCAGAAAAACACAAAATGAAACCCAAAAGCTGCTCCAATGTCCATTTAATGAAGATAATCACCACAGATGTGACGTTTATGGTCCTTGACCTTCATCAGACACCTTGATGGTTTGTCATCATGAAGACTTGACTGTTTCACTGAGACAGTGAATCAATCCAACATCTGAGTCTCCTCCCTCTGACTGCAGAGATGTTTGATGACAGAGAACTGATTGAGCTGAGAACATCAGAGCAAACTAAACTGATTCATACTGATCCTTCAGTCTCACCATCTCACCTCTGCACACATGGACAAACTCACTCTGATACTGATCTTCTCAGCTCTCACAGGTATGTGGATGATGTTTGAGGACAAACTTTCATTTCCAATCTGTTTGATAAATAAAATAAAACCTGCAGAAAAGAGCAGGAATCTCTGTCCTGATCAGGATTTTGTTATGAAGATCTTCAATAACGCAATCAGAACAAAGTAATGTCTTCTCTTGAACCTTGTTTGTCTCATCACTTCTTTTTCTCGTCCACTTCAGGAAAAACAGCTGCAAACAAAATCTCTCCACTGGTCAAAGAAGTCAGAAAAACACAAGGAGAATCTGTCACACTCAGATGTCACTATGAGACAACATACAAGGACATTTATCTTAACTGGTACAAACATCACTCTGACCTTCAGGCTCCTCAGTTCATACTCTGGAAAGGAGCACGAGATAATGATGGAAGTGAACACATCCCAGACCAACGATATGAATCCCAGACCTCTGACAGCTCCACTGAGCTGACCATCACAAAGCTAACCCTGGCAGACACAGCTCTCTACTACTGTGCTTTAGACACACAGTGATACAAAGTGTAGAAGAGGCTGTACAAAAACCTGAACACAGATATCTGACTACTCTTCAAAGAGGAGGGAAGTGGGATTCAAACCACAGCTTCATGTCAGATGGATTCTGATGATTCCTGTTTTATCAGACTCTCTGTGGTCACAGCTGCTGTTCAGACTCTGAGGGAGGATTCACATCAACATTCAGACAAAGAAATTCAGTTAAACCTCACTCTGACTGCTTTTCTCCTGTAGACCACCTGGAGCTAATTTCCATTGTCTACAAACCATCAACCTGTCCAAAAGCCCAGCCCTAACTTAGCTTTCCAAAGAGCTTGCACCCATGGTTCTTTCAACCTTTTTGGAGACAATCAGCATATAGTTGTGCTCATAAGTTTACATACAATGGCAGAATTTTTTTATTTCTTCAACACTATTCACAGAATATGAATGAAAACACAAAAACCTTTTTTCCACCTGTGGTTATTGGTTGGATGAAGCCATTCACTATCAAACAGCTGTTTTTTTAAATCATAATGAAAAGAGAAACTAACCAAATGACCCTGATCAGAACTTTTCATACCTCAGTTCTTAATACAGTAATGATATCTTCATGTCTTTTGTTGTCTTAGTAGATGAGCTATATTCTTTCCCACATGGTAAAGCTTCCCGCTCTTCTTTCCAGTTCCTGTAAATTTCTTTGGACTGTCTTACATGAACTGCACCTTTGAGATCTGCCCAGAGTGGCTCAATGATATTGAGGTCAGGTGACTGAGATGACTTTTCCAGAACCTTCTCTTTTTCTGCTGAAGTCAGTGACAGGCCAAATTTGGCCTTGGGATTTGGTTTGTTGTCATGTTGAAAAGTTTTCCTCCAGTATTTTCTGATAACAGGCAGCATTCATCTTGACATCAGTTTTGACAAAGTTTCCTTCTGTTGTAGCTCACACATCCCCAAAACATCAGGGATCCTCCTCCATGTCTCACAGCAGAAAGGATGGACCTTCATCAGTGATCTTGTTGACTTTCTCCAAATGTTAATGGCTGTGAACAAAAAGGTCTAATTAGTTTAATCTGTCCACATGACTTTGTTCCAGAAGTTTTAAGGATTGTCTCTGTGCTGGTTGGCATATTGTAAGCTGAATGCTTTCTAAGAGTGTATTTGGTCAAAGTTAGGTTCAGGCAAGTTCTTAAAGCAAAGGTTAGGTTTAGGGTAAGGGATTGGGCAGGGGTCGGGAGTTCTATCCCACCAGATGATGAATCCTAGGGCGAGGTTAGGTTAACCATCTCTGCGCATGTGCAACTGGGGGGCGTGAGAGTGCAGCCCTGGGACTGCTGCCTGCAGGAGAAGGGTCTGTCTGCGGCCCGCAAGACGGAGGCGTGTCATGTAGTGGGCGTGTCGCGTAATGACGTAATGACTACACGACACGCCCCATAGCTAAGATGGAAATCACGGAAAACCACGCGAGACACTGTTAAAAGTTTATAAAAAGGAAGAAGACGAAAAATAAGAGGGAAAAGACCGTTTGGTCTGTGGTTTGTCTTACACAAATAAAACCTAACGTCACCCATCTGCTAACCCTTAACCTAACCATCACTCTTTTAGTGCTTAAATCTAAGTTTCCCCTTGAATATAAATATACATACATACACATACATATATGTATGTATGTATGTATTTTAGCTCATTAATTCTTGTCCCGAGTTGTTTAATTATTATTATTATTTCGTGGCAGAGTCAAACAATATTAACATTTCAATGCTTTTAAATCAATTCATTATAATGCAACAAGCAAAACAGTATTTAGTGTAGAAACAGAACAGAACGTTCAAACTTTAAATGCTTCCCGGGCTCATATCTCTTTAAGAACAGTATAGTGGGTTCTGTCACATAGTGACGTCACTACACGACACGCCCACTACGCGACAGAACCCACTACAGGACACACACGCTACAGGACACGCCTCCGTCTTGCAAGCCGCAGACAGATACACTTGGCCTGCAAGGCTGCAGCAGGACCCTACTCCCTATTTCTGCGGTCCTGCAAAGACAACTCCAATTCACTTTGTGGCACTGTTGCAAAAAACTGACAGTCCTGAGAGTGCAGACATGAGAGTGTGGTTGCTCTTGAGAGTGCTGCCTGTGAGCCTGCAGCAGGATACTATTGCCCTGATGTGCTGTTACACTCAATATTTTACTTTCAAATATTTATTTTGTATTCGGTTTTGGATATTTATCCCCACACTGGATGGGTTATTCGAAAATCGAATATAAAGTGACAGCCCTATTTCAGAGAGTTGTCAGCAGCTGATCAAGCCTGGATGCAAGTCAGAAAGCTGCAGTCGATGCAAATGCTACTGCTTTGATCCAATCTGCACGGCACTGTGCAGCTGCAGATGTAAAGCTGTGGGGCATTGTGGTATAAGCCTACTTACCCAGGTAGCAACACAACTACTGAAAAACAATATGTCTTCCGACTTACATGTGGAAAAAAATAAAAGGAAAAGACAAAAAATGGAAAGACAAGAAAAAAGGGAAAAGACAAAAAAAACTGCCTTGATGGGATCATCACCTTATCATGGTGTGGCAGTATGACTGTCTCCATGACCCCGAGAACAATGGTAGCAGGAGTCTAGTATTTATTATTGGGCAATAAAAATTGCCGGATAATAAAATATATAAATACAGAAATAAATATTTGGATAAACCGTGGATGACAAGGGGAATTCAGAATGCATGCAAAAAGAAGAATATGTTATATAAGCAGTTTATTATAGAAAGAACAAAAGAATCTGAGCAAAACTATTAAAGGTATAAAAATAAACTTAATATTATTAGGACAAGTAGAAAGACTTACTATGGAAAATTAATTGAGGAAAACAGACATTAAGGGAATATGGAATGAAATAACTAAGTCTGAAAATAAAGTGAGTCACCCAGACCACTTTGTTGTTAATGGCAAAGAGGTCTATAGTAAATCTAAAATAATGGATGGATTTAATAATTTCTTTGTTGAAGTGGGGCCAAAGTTGATGAGACAAATTAATAATGCTGAACAGTCTGTTGCTGATGCAGACATCTGTATTGACAGTGTGAGAGATTCAGTATTTCTGGGAGCAGTGACACAAAATGTCAAATTATTGAGACATTACCTGTGGTGTCCCACAAGGGTCAGTAATGGGCCCTAAGTTGTTTATTTTATATATCAACAATACATACAAAGTGTCTGACTTATTAAAATTTAATGTGTTTGCTGATGACACCAATATCTTATGTACTGGAGAAAACATCGAGCAGCTGTTAGATATGGTCCAGAATGAATTGTGTAAGCTGAAATGTTGGTTTGACAAAAACAAACGATCACTAAATGTTACTGAAACACAATTAATGTTATTTGGAAATAGAAAGACGGATGGTATAATTGAGTTGGCAATTGATGACACACTTATTGATAGAGTCTAAAGTAAGTTCTTCGGTATTCTGGTTGACCATAAGCTGTGCTGGAAACCATACATAAAATATTTGTGCTCAAAAATATCAAGGAGTATTGGAATAATCAGCAAAACAAAATATTTACTACCACAAAAATCACTACGCACCCTCTACTGCTCCAAGATCCTGCCATAGCTCTCCTACTGTGCTGAAGTCTGGGGTAACACATATAAGACCAATCTACAAAAGATCTGCACATGACAAAAAAGAGTTATCCGGATCATAAATCATTCTGGATACAGTGATCACACTAACCCTCTGTTTTTACAATCAAAACTGCTAAAATATTATGACATAGTTAATCTGAAAACAGCTCAAGTGCTATATAAAGCACTGCACAATAATTTACCCGGTAATTTACAAAAAAAAAATCAAAACCAGAGAGGGGGGCTATAATCTCAGGGGTGATCCTTATTTTCATTTGTCCCATCATTCACTCAACTTTTAAAAGTTTGTACATTTCTGTTTGTGGAGTCAAACTCTGAAACAGACTGGATGTCACTTTAAAAATGTGCAGTAATATGCAAATATTTAAATTACACTATAGAAAAGTACTACTAAACTCATACAGGTAATTTAGTTATAACGTGGCCTTGGACAAAAACACTGATTACTATGAACATATGTAAGTAATTATAGTCAGTAACTTAAAATGTAGTTTAGAACAGATATACTACGGGGAATTTTATAGTATTATGAGATGGATGCTAACGAATACTGTTGGCATTAAAATGGTTTGATTACATAAACACTGTAGAAACAATATGTGGATTTGTATTATATGGAGATATAATGTATATAATGATTTCTCTGAAGTGCTTACTTATATTGAGGATGTTTGTTTGTTGTCGTGGTGATTAATATGAAGAAGGAGGTTACTATTACCCATGAATTTACATTGTTTCCATGAATAATGACAGCTGGTATTGAGTTATAATTTAGTATTTTATCTGATTTGTAATGAAGGGGCAGAACTAAATAAACTTTTTGCTTCTTTCTGTTCATTCTCAAACTGTTTGCTGTGCATGTGTTTGCACTCTCATGCTTAATTTGTTAATGTACTGTAACAGTACAGTTGGTTTACAGATTACTTGTTGGATTGGTTGTTGTTGTTTGTTATTTCTTTATTTCCTTTTGTTTTCTTTTTAAGTTTGAGATGAATAAATAAATAAAAATAAATAAATAGTACACCTGGCAGGGTTTCCCAAGCTGAACAGGCCTAAGAGCAGACACTAGACAAAGAGTTATCCCACAGTGCTATTACTACATATAATCTACACTTCTTTAACTGATGCTGGGCTTATTACACACCACTGATTTATGGTACAAGGAAGCCAGTGATTAAGTCCATGGGTCCAAATTCAGATTCTACAGTGAAAAATGTATGATTAGACACCAATATCATTCAAATATGATATCTGTGCGATTTAATTGCAAAATTCAATATTACTGTATATTTTAATGGCCGCCATCTTAAAAAATGGCCACCATCAAAAATTTGTAGATGGCTAATGGGTTTTTATCAAAAAGCAATCCCCAAGGAGTATGTGTGCCATTATTGGTGCTTGTCTCCACAAATGAATGATTATTATACTGATCTGCCCCACTAACCTGACTGTGGTTGGGTTCAACAGAATTCCTAATTTACCACGTCTTAATTAGAGTTTGAACTCTGCTGATTTGTATTCTCAAAGCCTTGGATATCTTTTTATATCCCTGTACTGTTTCCCTCAGATCAAACACTTATTCCCACAGAACCTTTGACAATTCTTTTGGTTTCCCCATGACTCAACATGCAGAAGTGTCTGAGCAGCACTGGATAAAAGATAAAGGGTGAGTGAGGAATTTTTCTGTTTTTAACCCTTCTTTAGCTGAAATAAATCTTTTCTTTATGCTCATGTGTGTTGCTATTTAGGGGACCTTTTTGAACTGATTGAAATTTTGTTTTCCCTCCTATGGCATGTTGACAGGCACAGAAAGGAAACCTTTGTATACAGATGCTGCTCTGAGCAGGGCAAAAACAGAAGCTGTTAAAAATCCCCAGCCCAAAGATGCCTTGACCAAGTGTCTCAGAGACTTTGTTTGGGCCCCTGAATATCAGCCCCAGAGTGTTCCAGCTCTTCAGCTCAAGAGGTTTATGTCTGAGGACCAGCAGACACCAGACCCTCCCTCTGTGAACCTGGTGGATACCCTGCAGTTATCGTTATAAATTAAAGGATGCATGTGTGAAAATGGCTCTTAAGACAGTCAGCTGAGAGCCGTTATCCAACAACTGTGATCCTCCACTAGAGGGCCACATCATCAAGAAGGAACTGAGCTACCTCAGCACTGACATCAATCTTTCAGTAGAAGATAACTGCTGCTGTGAGGACAACTTTCCTCACACTGAATGTTGAACATCAGCTAGTTCCTCCTGTTGATCTAAACCTTGTTGTAGAGATGGAACATTGGCTGTGGATCATTCTGACTGCTCTGTTATCTGGTGAGACTGATAACTTCTTTTAAAAACATTTTTCAGAAATATTCTTGTGTCTGACTCTCTAGTTGTGAAACATCTTAATACAATACTCAGTACTTTCATCAGTGACTATAAACCTTATTCCTTCATCTCTGTCGTCTCCTCCAGGGTGTGAAGGACAAGACAAAGTATTTCAACCAGCTGAAGATATCACCGAGTCTGAAGGCGGAACAGTCACACTTGGATGTACATTTGAGACAAGTGATAACTACCCCTACTTGTTCTGGTACAAACAAAATATTGGTGAATTCCCAAAGTATATGATGAGATGCTACTCGAAAGATGTCTCTAAAGCCCCCGAATTTGACAACGACAGATTTACCGCTGAAATCAACAGGACATCAGTTCCTCTGACGATCCAGAAGCTTCATGTGTCTGACTCTGCTGTGTACTACTGTGCTGTGAGGCCCACAGTGACAGGAAACACCAAAACTCTGAACAAAAACCTCTGGAGGTAGGACTCCACAATACTCCACAACATCCACTAGAGGGAGTCCCATCCTCTCTAACTCCAGGTGAACATATCAAAGAAGTCTTGACTGATGTCACCTAAAACACAGCTCTGATGAACCACTCCATCATAACACTGCAGAGGAGCCTCATCATCAACTTATTTAGTCCATCTTAGGAGACGACAAATCACTCCCAGCACGGAGCAGAGACTGACTCACTGTCACCAACACTCAGCATTTAGGTATTCAGAAGTTTAGAACCAGCTCACCTGATGTCTACAGACTTACTCTTGGTCTCTGATAACATCTCTACAGCCTCAGGGTTTGGTTAGCAAAGCAGATCATTTGGACCTTTTTACTGAACACCTCCATGGCTGGAAAGAAAACAGGAGCACCTCAGACAAAACTGTCACAAGCAGACACACACTGCTTCAAACTAACAGACACACAACCTACAACCACAGAAACACACGTCCCTGACATGCTCCACTCTGTTATATACTCATTGGAGTATTTTTAAGGACAATCTCTCATTACATATAAAAACTTTACCTGTTCCAAAATTAGGTCCTTTGTGCAAAAACATACTGAAATTGGTCACTAAAATCAGTCAGAAAAGCACTCAGAGAGCACAGATCTCCACCAAGCAGCTCAATTCCACCCAAAAATTGTGACTTCCATCAAACATTGTAGTCAAATTTATTTTTTATAAGCACACTGAGGAAGGAAACTAATCGATCAAGAAGTGGGATTATTGTTGATTAAAAGATCTTCAGAGTGGCCTAGTTTGTTGTTGGTCTTGTAACTTGTTGACTAAATCAATCAGCTGCGGTGCTTCCAGAGAGTGATGTCACCAGCAGGTCAGATGGAGCAAGTCCACAGCGCTGTGGTGGGATTTAATGGGATTTGATTTTTTAAACATTATGTTGCTTTGTGACCCAATTTATATGAGATCAGCACTAAAATCTAATGTTTTCTTCCTTGGATCAAATGACACTTCTGAGAAATTTTTAAGGGAAATTCATCCAGGAGTTTTTGCATAATCTGTCTCACAAACAAACAAACACACAAACAGACTCTGGCAACAATATAACCTCCTTTGTGGAAGTAATTACGTGAACACAAAAACAGCCATCTCTGGGTTCCTGGTTCATGTTTGATTTTATTAGTGAGAGATCAGTCAATGTACCAAAATCAAACAAGGAAACAGAACTGATATCAGAAAAATATTGAGACTGGACGTCAAACACTGAGATCTGCAGACCAGAAGCTGCTCCAAAGGTCATTTAATAAAGAAAATCTCCACAGATGTGACACTAATGATCTATCATCAGAAACCTTGATGGTTTGTCATCATGAAGACTTGACTGTTTCACTGAGACACTGAATCAATCCAACATCTGAGTCTCCTCCCTCTGACTGCAGAGATGTTTGATGACAGAGAACTGATTGAGCTGAGAACATCAGAGCAAACTAAAGTGATTCATACTGATCCTTCAGTCTCACCATCTCACCTCTGCACACATGGACAAACTCACTCTGATACTGATCTTCTCAGCTCTCACAGGTATGTGGATACATGTTTTCATCCAAACATCAATGGACAGATTTTCAGGATTATTATGTTGTTTGCCTCCTCTCCTCTGTCTTACAAGAATTCAAGAACCAACTTCATGATAACGTCCTGTGACAGGAACATCAGAAAGACTTCATTTAAAATCAAATCACCTTGTTGTTTCTCATGTCGTAGGTATCATCTGTGAGGAGCTCACTCCAGTCAAAGATGAAGTGATCTGTGCAGAGGACAGCTCTATAACTCTGTCCTACACATACCACAAGACCATTTCTAGTAGTGATCATTTCTTCTGGTATCGACAATATCCACGAAAATCTCCAGAATTTCTCTTCTATATCTCTGGACTGAATTCTTCAAGAGCAGCAGAATCTCTGGGATCAGACTCAAAGTTTTCTACCAAGTTGTTTGGAGAGAATCGTCTGGACCTGCAGATCTCCTCTGCTGCTCTGTCTGACTCTGCTGTGTACTACTGTGCTGTGAGGCCCACAGTGACAGGAAACACCAAAACTCTGAACAAAAACTCAAACTGACACACAATCAGCTGAGAGCCTTTATCCAACAACTGTGATCCTCCACTAGAGGGCCACATCATCAAGAAGGAACTGAGCTACCTCAGCACTGACATCAATCTTTCAGTAGAAGATAACTGCTGCTGTGAGGAGAACTTTCCTCACACTGAATGTTGAACATCAGCTAGTTCCTCCTGTTGATCTAAACCTTGTTGTAGAGATGGAACATTGGCTGTGGATCATTCTGACTGCTCTGTTATCAGGTGAGAGAGAATAACTTCCTTTGGCAAAAATGAATTCATTTCAACATTTAAGTGTGTCTAAATCTCTGAATGTGTAACATCTTAACCTGAAGATGTTCATCATTAACTGGTTCACTTGTCCTGACATGTTCATCTTATTATTTTCTCCAGAGTGTAAAGGACAAGACACAGTGAACCAACCACCAGGAGATATCATTGCTTTTGAAGGAGAATCAGTCACGCTTGGATGTTCATTCAAGACCACTACAGCTGCAACTGATTACTTGTTCTGGTGCAGACAGGACATTGGTGATTCCCCAGAGTACATGCTGAAGTGTTATTCAGATCAGTTGGAAAATAGTGATCAATTTAAGAAGGACAGATTTACTGCTGCAATCAATGGGACAACAGTTCCTCTGAAGATCCAGAAGCTTCATGTGTCTGACTCTGCTGTGTACTACTGTGCTCTGAGGCCCACAGTGACAGGAAACACCAAAACTCTGAACAAAAACCTCTGGAGAGGAGAAAACAATGCACCACAACATCCACCAGGGGGAGTCAGTCACCATAGAACTTTACTAAGATGTAATCAGTCAGAATCTTCAGGTTGTCCATCAGTCTGTCTGTAATCTTTTATGCATATTCTGTTTTGGTTGTCACGGAGATGAAACCTGTCCCTGTTCTGTGGAAAGAAATGGGAAAAAAAGTGATTTAGTAATTTGATCATCAGAAGTCTCAGGAACAACACTGAAGCCAATCCATGGAAACAATCTTATGGTTAAAATCCTCTAAACTAAACTTTGGATCAACCTACTGACAGAGAGGCTGAGTTCAGACAGGACTTTCCATTATCTCCAAACAGTCCTCCTGCGCACCATCCAGCCCTCATTGTGACTTTGCCCAGACCAATGGCACGTGTCAACACCCACTGGGTGCATTGTTACAGCACTGCTCAGTGGTGTGCAGCTCTAAACAGCCTGAAAGACAAGATCAAGAGAGATCTTCAGTTTCAGGACATACCTGTGACATCAAGAGACAGCAGGAAGAGCAACATCTGTCTGGTTTGGGTTAAATTCCTTGATGGTGACTTATGGGGGTTGAAAATGGCATCTGCTCAAAATACTTGTGCCAGATAATTCCAGAAAACCAGTACCATTACCAGCACCTTGTGGCCCAAGGTACATTTTATCAGTCAAATTCCTGGGTATAAAAGACACAAGCAAAAAAAAACATGCTGTATTTTCACAAACACAACAACCAGGCAACTGTTATATCGTTTATAAGCCCTGTACTGTGTGAAACATTTCCTTTTATTTAGAACAAATGCATTTTGGGAGAGGCAATGCAATGAAAGTCCGTTTGTCTATGCCTGTCAGACCAGGATCTTTATTTTGAAGGGCATCGCAATGGTGGACATCAAACTCCCGCCCACCACTGAAACAATATATTGAGTGGTACTTTCATTTTTTTGATGAATGTGAAAAGACAAAGAAAAACTACTGTTTTCTGTTTTTTTATTTTGTTGCATAACACGGCAAAATGTAAAAATAGCTTGTTTGTTGTGCCAGCTTGTGTTTTTTATACCCAGGAAACAGACTGAAAAAAAATATCTTGGTCATTGTGCTGCAGGTTCAGGCTGGAAATGGACCAAGACACAGAATGTGGAAACCAACTGATTGATAAGACTTGGAGCAGATTGCTGCAGAGAGGGCAGCTGGTACTGAACACTACCCAGGTGGACTACATGGAAACAGGTGTAAGGGCTGCTTGACCAAAAGCTAGACCAAACTGGATAATACCCATGTCCATCATGTCCAAAATAAAAAGTCCTTAAAATATTTAAAGTGAATCTATTAAAAAAAAAAAAAAACTCCTCTCCTCATTGAGTGAGAGGCATTGAATTTGTTAAAGAACACTGACCAAGACTGCTTGTTGAAAAAGGAAGTGAAGATCATTATTTAGGCTGAAAAAAAATGCCTGTCTCCCCTGACATACAAATCAATCTCTCTTGGGCTCTCAAGGAGCTGCAGGTGTTTCCACATTATGAAGTTTACAGAGAGGACCTGAGCACCCAAGTTTCAAAAAAGAGACCATCTCACTGTGAGACATCATCTGAACCACTGAACTTCCTGCTGTAGATTCAATCAAGAAAAAGCAAAGAAAAAAATTATGCTTAGAAATATTGTGACAGATATACAGATGGAAATAAACCATTTGTTGATAATCTTTCAATAAAGAAAAAATCATAACCTGAGAAGTATAGTTTCACCCTCTGGCTCCTCCCACTGATGATAACCTAACCAATGAAATGATCCTGATCTGTGAAGTGGAGATAATGAAGGTTCTCAAACTGAACTATCAGCACAATCAGCTCAGTGTTGAGGATTCACAGCTGTGAAGAACAGCAGCTGCTTTGCTCTGATTTGATTTCAGAGGAACAACATTTCACATCTTCAGTCTGATTGGCTGGAACATCTCCAAAGACATGCTGATTCACCTCTTTATATTCATCTCTTATTTTATAGGTGAGTCTTCATATTGATATAGATCTATCATTTCAACCAGCTTTTCACAACAACTCATCTGTCCAACATTTCACAAGAACAGCTTTATCTCTGTGAGCTCAGATTTACTGGGACAGAAACAGACCATTTTCTTTAATCCATCTCAAAATGATAAAGGCTGAGCCATGAACCAGAGGACCTCTTCTCAGCCTGTTGATGAGGGAATCTCCTGCAGAATAACTGACACAATCATCCTCATTTTACAGCCCTGGGCTCCATGAACACCATCAACCAAGAGGGAGCTGAGGAAAATGTTGCAGAGGGACAAAACATCAACCTGACCTGCACATATGAGGGTTTGATCAACAACATCCAGTGGTACAGACAATACCAGAGATCCAGACCAGAGTTCCTGCTCTACATCACAGAGGATGAATCCATTTATCCAACAGTTTCTGATTTCACAGCTCACATCAACAAGGAGAAACAAGTGAAACTAGAGATCATCTCTGCTGCTCTGTCTGACTCTGCTGTGTACTACTGTGCTCTGAGGCCCACAGTGACAGGAAACAGCAAAACTCTGAACAAAAACCTCTGGACTTGAAGATACTCTGGAACATCCACTAGAGGGAGTCATGCTCTGCTAACCAATGGTATTTTGGGATTCAGGCTTGATCTTCATCATTTGACAAAACAAAGCAACTCCATCTGAGTCTCCTCCCTCTGACTGCAGAGATGTTTGATGACAGAGAACTGATTGAGCTGAGAACATCAGAGCAAACTAAAGTGATTCATACTGATCCTTCAGTCTCACCATCTCACCTCTGCACACATGGACAAACTCACTCTGATACTGATCTTCTCAGCTCTCACAGGTATGTGGATGATGATCAGTGTTGGATGATGTTTGATGACAAACTTTCATTTTAGTTCAGTCTAAAAAATGATATAAAGCCTGCAATGAAGCAGGAATCTCTGTCCTGATCACGATTTTTTTTATGAAGATCATCAGTCAAAACAATCAGAACAAAGTAATGTCTTCTCTTGAACCTTGTTTGTCTCATCATTTCTTTTTCTCGTCCACTTCAGGACAAACAGCTGCAGACAAAATCTCTCCTGTGGACAAAGAAGTCAGAGGAACAGAAGAAGAATCTGTCACTTTTAGATGTCACTATGAGACAACAAGAAATAAGGTTTGGCTTTCCTGGTACAAACATCACTCTGACCTTCAGGCACCTCAGTTTATACTCTGGGAAGGAGCACGATCACGGAGTACAGAGAGATACATCCCAGACCAACGATATAGATCCCAGACCTCCAGCAGCTCCACTGAGCTGACCATCACAAAGCTAACCCTGGCAGACACAGCTCTCTACTACTGTGCTTTAGACACACAGTGATACAAAGTGTAGAAGAGGCTGTACAAAAACCTGAACACAGATATCTGACTACTCTTCAAAGAGGAGGGAAGTGGGATTCAAACCACAGCTTCATGTCAGATGGATTCTGATGATTCCTGTTTTATCAGACTCTCTGTGGTCACAGCTGCTGTTCAGACTCTGTTGATCACTGTTGAATATAAACCGTCAGTCATTTGAATAAGACAGTGGTGTGAATGACAGGTGTCTGTGTGATCAGCCTCCTCCTCTAATCCTCCATCTTAGTGTTGATGTGGACCAAACAGAGACCACAGCCTTCTTCATCTTAAGACTCTTGTGCTCAAACTACATCCTTCAGTCTGAAACCACCTGAGTGCTCACACTTTACAAGAGAAATCAGGATGAAAAATGATGAAGGTGAATCTGTCATATCAGTAATCACTATTTTACAGCCCAAATACACACAGACAAAAAATGCTGCAGCTCTGGACCCAGACCTACATACAGCATCAGCAGCTAACACAGGGAGCAGGTATCATAAAATACTCCAGTGTCATCTGCAGATCTGTTCTCTGAAAAACTCAAAAACTTTAGAACAGGTAATAAATCAAGATTTCTGTCTCTATTTTCACCTGTTCTGAGAGTTATGGCTCTGTCCTGGAACATTTCTCTGTTTTAAAGCAGCCTTTTCTGATCAGAGGGGCTTTCAAGAAGAAGCTGCAGACTTTTAATTCATAAAAAAACAATTTTACTCATGATCAACTTAAGGGCCCAAAGGTGAGCTGCTGTGTCAGGTGTTGTGTTTCCAGCCTGGAAGCATCGTTTTTTAATGACTGACTTCTTGTCTGGTTAAGTCATTTTAAAGCTTTAAGTAGACTTTAAGGAGTTTATTAAAGCAAACTTGATCACTAAACATTTCTTCAGCTCATTTTGGTCACTTTGATAAGTTTTAATAAAGCAGAGGTGAGGTTTATCTAAGTGGTCCTGTCTTTAGATGTTCATGCTCCTGCCCTCAGAAGAACAGTTTGGACTCCCAGGCTGTAATCAGAGGTGTAATGATCCATCAATTGGTTAAACAACCATCCAATCAAACTGATGGAAACTCAAAACATTGATCAACAGTGACATCTTGAAGATAAGCTTTTATTTTGGAGTTCCAACTGGATATTCATTTCACTTTCCACCTTCGTTCTAAAGTTTCCAGTGCTTGCATTTTGTTTGTGTCACACAAATTTGAACCTTTTCATTCTCTCATACACCTGAACTCGTATTTCTCACACACTAAAATTCACTATGTAGCGCCTACAGAGTAACACCTCTGTATGTGCTCTGGAACATGTAGCAAGACACTCTGAGCATCACAGTGCTCAACGGGATCTGGACATATCAGCCAATCAGAAAATAGTTCTGCTGTATCCAGGTAAGATACGATTGATCTGACAGCAGAGGTGCAAACTGCATGCACACATCTGGAGTGCCAAATACCACGAGTACAGTAAGATATCACATCATTTGATTTTGTAACGCACTGATAAAGAACATACGCATTATACAAAAGGAACAGTGAGAGCTTACTGTTATTCTTCCTCCACACCAACGATTAAACAATGAAGCAAAGACTAATCACACTGATGAACAAACTGTGGTTACCAGGCATCACAGTAAAACCAGTTATCAGTTTTGAGCTAGTAAAAGGTTCATTTTGAACATGAGAAATATTTGGCTTTAAATAAAATTAAAATTACACATTTAGTTATAAAGTGAATGGACACTTGAATTTTTATTATTTTTTTGCATCATACCTTGATGAAATATATTTAGATAACAATAAGACCCAATAGGTAATTGTAGGGGCAATAAAGCACCTGACTACCAAACAACCCAGTTTCAGTTTTAAAAAACTATAGATAGATGGTCAATCCTCTAAACAGTACACTATCATACCCAAAGGTCAGCCCATTGTTTCACATTTCAGCAATAAAATTGTCAAAACATCAAAGTTGTGTTGTATTTCTTTCTTGATTTAGGGGGAAATGTAGGTGATTGTGTTAAATATGTACATGACATTGTCTTAAATCTTTCAAAGGCCCCTGAATCAAATTGAATCAAAATGGAACCGTGGAAGGTGTTGTGATATCTGGAAACGTTTTACTGCTTTTCAAAGAATCAATGTTGCATGGTATCATCATGAAACTGGTGATTTACACCCCTACCTGTAATCTGGTTGTAGAGACAAGCTTCAAAACAGAAGATCAACAATGTGAAGATTCTGGATGATCACACTGCAATACAACGACTTAGGTATCCACCTGAGGGCGCCCTCGAGATCAAGACAATGAACTTCCTGAACACTGAACTAAACCTCACTTTAACAAAATCTCTCTCTAGGTCTTAAAAGTACCCCTGTAGCTCCATTACATTCCACATTAAATCCACCATAGAGGAATCAAGGGAATGGCCTGTGGGCATGGCTTGAAGCAGAGTCAAAGTCTGAAATATTGTGTGGGTATTCAGGCCAGTGAGATGAACTACTACTTCAATTTTTAAGGGTCCAGCCCCCATGGTATGTCCCCTTGTTCCAGCCATGAGGAGACTAAAGGTGATTAAGTAAATGTAAAAATGAGGCCACCTACGAATTGGCCATTCATGTCCGTGTCCTGCCTCCACCCAGGCTGAAGGTAGGTTGATCTAAAGTTTGACTGAATTGTTGGTTACAGCATGGCTACTTTCATGGAATAACTTTAACAGTGTTCCAGAGCCTGGGCTGATCATCAAACAGCTGACATTCACATCACTTTGTCCCATTCTTCTTACAGTCAAAGCTCAGGATGAAGGCACTTCATGTCAACGATAAGGACGGAAAGAGACATCACATCTTTGGATCACAGGACATTCAGCAACAAAAAAAACTCTGATCAGGTGACATAACATTTTACCTTTCTTAACAGGGAATCATCTGATACATTAGTGATGAAATTTATCAACAAAGATCAAAACAACAACAACAATAAAATTTCATTCATTATGACGGACTCAATGTGAGATTGATTTCTGTTTGAAAATGCAACAAATTCTCACAAAAAAAGCTCAGGATGAAAATGTCTCATGTGGAGACACAACAGAACAAAAGTAGGAGGAGCCAGATTGATTTAAGACAGAGAAACTGTTACTGAGATGCAGAGAACTGAGCTTGAGTGTTCAGCAGACTGAAACACAGACAGAAACAATAATCATCTTTAATATGCAGTCTCTGAATCATTGGCTCCATTCTCTGATATATCTTTGGATTCTTTCAGGTATGACAGAGTAACAACAGGAAAACAATGTCAGTACATGTCAGTATACACTGACTACTGATGAAAAACCTTGAAGCATGAACCAAAGTGTATTTCTCTTTCAGGTGTCAGCTGTGAAGATCTCACTCCAGAGAAGAATGAAGAGTTCAGTTTCGAAGACAGCTCTGTTACTCTGTCCTACAGATACTCCAAACAAGCTGCTACTGATGATTATTTCTTCTGGTATCGACAATATCCAGGAGAGCCTCCAGAGTTTCTCCTCTCTCATTCAATATCATCATTACTATCCAGTCCAAGACCAGGTTGGTCCCACAGTGTGAGTGAAGATAAAAAAGTCATGGACCTGAAGATCCAGAAGCTTCATGTGTCTGACTCTGCTGTGTACTACTGTGCTGTGAGGCCCACAGTGACAGGAAACACCAAAACTCTGAACAAAAACCTCTGGAGAGGAGAAAACATTTCACCAACAACATCCACCAGGGGGATTCAGTCACTGACAAATTTTAACCAGATGTGATCAGTCAGAAGGTTTCAAACAGGAGACCTTCTGACTGAGTATCACTGATACCTGCACCACTGTGCTGCCTGCTTCAGATGAAATCAACAGAAAAGCAGAGCCACAGCAGGACAGTTTCAGCCTTTCAGAGATCTACACTGTCAGGGATCAAAAGCACAGAGGGGAGTCCTCGGACCTCAGACCTCCTGAGTGTCATCACTTCAATGACAAGTCAAAATGGACATTTGTTCAAAATGAATGACAGAAGTACAAAGTGAGTTCTGATCATGAAGGGATGGGAACTGCTAAGCTTTTATTGATCCCACTAACAAATCTGCCTTCAGGTCTGGTTCTTTACTGATTCTGTGGACCTTCTGTCTGGGCTAAAGTCAGCCTCCACAGGTTTTTACCACCAACAATGATTTTTAATGTTTGCTGCATGGACGACTTGAAGAGGGAATTGTTCATCAGACAAATCAATTCAAATCCTCAGACTCATCAATTCTCAGCCTGAACTGAGTTTTATTCTCATCCCTGATCATGAGGCCCAATTATTTTCAATATCTGTTTAAAATCATATTTATTCATCCTTGAGTAAAAGTTGACATTTGTGTACAAAATGAAAAAGATGCACTGTGTTTTTGAGACATAGCATTCAGAAGCAGTAAGTGACCATAATGACAGATAACCTTTGACCTCATAAATCCAATCAGGTCATCCGTCAGTGTGAGAGGAAAAATGTGAAAAGTTAAAAACAAAACTTTTATACTATTCTAAAAATACATCAGTTAATCTCTGGATGACCTCCATGACCTTTACCTGCAAAGTCTTTTTAGTCCAAACTGATTTCACAGTGGATGTTGGTGGGAGCTTGAAGGACAAATACATGTTTTTGAATCAACCAACATCCATCCTCTATATTTCATAAACTTTATAGATATTAATGTCAATATTAGAACAATCTCTCTGTCCATGTTTTTATTGATTATATCTCAAATAAAAAAAACCTTTATAACCATAATCATATGAAGACACTCTCATAACAAGATGCCACATCTTAAACTTGAATTTATCTGTATTCTGCAGAGACAAATATGATGAGGACAGATTTATGATAAACTGGAACTGGCTTAACTTAATTCCTGACATTGATGCTGCATGGGATTATTTCTATTCTGAGGTGCTGCAAGTTATTGACAAACATGCCCCATGGAAATTCATTGAGGTTAAAGGTCATCATCTGCCCTGGGTAAATGGAGATCTTTTTAATCTTTTCAAACAAAGAGATAGGGCTTGGGTTAAACATAAGCATACTCAACTTTCGTGTGATTGGGAGGAATACGATTAAGAAATATATGCACTACTCAGACATGAAATGCTAAGGCCAATTATTATCGAAATAGCCTTTCAAATGATCTCAATAATCCTAAACAATTCTGGAGGAAAATTAGTTATTTAGTTGGTAAATCTGATAATACTATTAATAATATGGCAATTAATAATGAGATAACAAATGATCCTGTTGCGATTGCCAGTGCTTTTAGTTTGCATTTCTCCCAAACACCAAAGGTACATCCTTCACTCTCTCGTGCTCCCTTCATTTCAAACTTCAGCCTTGTAATAGCTCTTTCACATTTGGGCAGGTCAGCCCAGCAGACGTCTTGCAGGCCACTGGCAAGCTGTCTGCTAACAGTGGACCTGGACCTGATGGCATTGAGGCTAAATTTTTAAAACCTGCTTCTTCTGTACTCTCATTCCCATTGGCAGTTCTTTTCAATCTGTCATTTGATACCTGTGAAGTGCCTATTGCTTGGAAATGCACTAAAGTTATCCCACTGCATAAAGGAGGTGATATACAAAACTTGAACAATTATAGGCCTATTTCAATAATTAACTCTGTTGTGAAAATCTTTGAGAAAATTATTTTTGATCAATTATCAAACTATCTTTTTTGTAATAACTTATTGTCTCACTGCCAGTCAGGTTTCAGGAAACATTTCTCGACGACCACTGCTCTCATGAAATTTACAAATGATATATTTTCTAGCTTTGACAATAATATGAGCACTTTTCTTAGATCTTTCTAAAGCATTCGATTTAGTCGATCATTATTTGATTTGGGATAAACTGCATGCCATTGGCCTCTGTAGATCATCGCTCCTATGGTTTAACTCTTACCTCCACCAGTGTGTATCCTATAGGGGCAGTCTGTCGAATTTTGCAAGCATTGACAAAGGCATTCCTCAAGGCTCCTCTCTTGGGCCCTTACTATTTTCTATCTTTATTAATGACATGCCACTTTACTGCTCAGACTGTGATATTCATCTATATGCTGATGATACAGTTATCTACTGCTCTAAACCAATTATCTCTGATATAAATGTTTCCTTACAGCATGATTTTGACTCTGTGCAGCAGTGGCTGTCAGTTAATAAATTACTTCTGAACAAATCTAAATCTTACTCCATGCTGTTCCAGAGAAATGCCATGACCTCAGGTGAAAATAATCTTAAATTGCAATTTCCAGACTCCTCTCCTCTTGAATCAGCTGAGACATTTAAATACCTTGGTGTTTGGTTGGAAACTGATCTCTCTTTCAAAACTCACATATGTGCTACTACCTCTAAGCTCAATTATCGTTTAAAAACTTTATATCAATCTATAAATTGTTTTAATTTTCAGGTCAGGAGGAGAATAGTTACCCAACTGTTGCTTCCTATTCTGGATTATGCTGATGTCATTTATGTTAATACTACTGACTCCTGTCTACACTCCATTGATGTCGTTTTCAACAGTCTATGTCGTTTTGTCCTCCGCTGCCCTTATAGGACACACCACTGTGTCATGTATGAGCAACTGTCCTGGCTCTCACCCTCTGCCAGAAGACAATATCAATGGCTGCAATTTATTTTCAAAAGTATTTATCTTAATTTTCCCAATTATTTAAAGCAACATCTAGTGCTCTATAACTCGCAGCATAACCTACGACACGATGAACAAATGTTCTTCATAGTTCCAAGAGTTAAGCGAGAAGTAGGTAAACATGCATTTCATGTTCGGGCCCCTAATGACTGGAACAATCTTCCTGTATTTATTCGCCCTATAACTTCATTAACTTCATTCCGTAGGGCTTTATTAACACATCTTCAAAATACCTGTCATTGTTTCTAGTTTGCTTGAATGGCCTTAAATGACTTTTACTGATTTTTAACCTTTGTTGCCATTACTTTACTTTGTATGACCATAAAAGAACTTGTTCATGTGATTTTTCACTTTTGTTGTAATTACTTTACTTTGTACGACCATAAACAAAAAGGTTTATGTGATTTAACTTTTGTTGTGATTACTTTTCTTTGAAAGACTATAAATGATTGTAATAACATCATTACTGTAATTTTTTTCAGGTAATGTAATGTGACTGTAATGTCAGTGTTAGGTTGAACATACAGAGCTGGTTTATGTGTATGTGTGTGCGGCTGCTGTTACGTTTTTGCTTATTTTTGCTATCTTGTAGCTACTCTGCTCTTTATTGTGTTATGAATCTGAGGATCCCCTCGAAAACAAGATAACTTATCTCAAGGGGTTATTCCTCGCACTAAAGAACTGTTAAATAATAATTTATGATCTGGGTGTCTGTGAATCAGCTGCTATCATAAACTTTTTTGGTCCTGTTGTCTCTGTCCACCTCCATAAACCCACCCACTCACATCCTAAATATGGCGTCTGATTAAAAATTTGATGAAAATACTCTCAGTGATTCTTGAGGTATTACATAAACGAGCAAAAAAAGTGTACAAGACTCCATGATCTTGACTGTGGACTTTCAAAGTCAGCTCAATAACACTGTATCCAGCTCAGCACTTGGTCAAAGTTTGAAGAAACTTCCAAGATGATTTGTTTTTAAGATCTTGGTGAAAGTGACGATGACCAATATGGACGGACAGATGGACAAATTATCACAGTCTAAAAACATAACACCAAAAATATAAGAGACAAAAGACTACATAAAATATATATGAAACATGATGTTGGAAAAATAAAAAAGCATCACATAGGGAAAAAGGTTTCACCCTCTGGCTCCTCCCACTGATGATAACCTAACCAATGAAATGATCCTGATCTGTGAAGTGGAGATAATGAAGGTTCTCAAACTGAACTATCAGCACAATCAGCTCAGTGTTGAGGATTCACAGCTGTGAAGAACAGCAGCTGCTTTGCTCTGATTTGATTTCAGAGGAACAACATTTCACATCTTCAGTCTGATTGGCTGGAACATCTCCAAAGACATGCTGATTCACCTCTTTATATTCATCTCTTATTTTATAGGTGAGTCTTCATATTGATATAGATCTATCATTTCAACCAGCTTTTCACAACAACTCATCTGTCCAACATTTCACAAGAACAGCTTTATCTCTGTGAGCTCAGATTTACTGGGACAGAAACAGACCATTTTCTTTAATCCATCTCAAAATGACAAATCTTCATTTTACAGCCCTGGGCTCCATGAACACCATCAACCCAGAAAGAGCTGAAGAAAATGTTGCAGAGGGACAAAACATCAACCTGACCTGCACATATGAGGGTGTGATCAACAACATCCAGTGGTACAGACAATACCAGAGATCCAGACCAGAGTTCCTGCTCTACATCACAGAGGGAGGAACAATTCATCCAACAGATTCTGATTTCAGAGCTCACATTAACAAGGAGAAGAAAGAAGTGAAACTAGAGATCATCTCTGCTGCTCTGTCTGACTCTGCTGTGTACTACTGTGCTCTGAGGCCCACAGTGACAGGAAACACCAAAACTCTGAACAAAAACCTCTGGACTTGAAGATACTCTGGAACATCCACTAGAGGGAGTCATGCTCTGCTAACCAATGGTATTTTGGGATTCAGGCTTGATCTTCATCATTTGACAAAACAAAGCAACTCCATCTGAGTCTCCTCCTCTGACTGCAGAGATGTTTGATGACAGAGAACTGATTGAGCTGAGAACATCAGAGCAAACTAAACTGATTCATACTGATCCTTCAGTCTCACCATCTCACCTCTGCACACATGGACAAACTCACTCTGATACTGATCTTCTCAGCTCTCACAGGTATGTGGATGACGATCAGTGTTGGATGATGTCTGATGACAAAGTTTCATTTAAGTTCCTTCTGATAAATAAAACAAAATCTGCAGAAAAGACCAGGAATCTCTGCCCTGACCAGGATTCTTGTTCTATAGATAATCAATAACACAATCAGAACAAAGTAATGTCTTCTCTTGAACCTTGTTTGTCTCATCACTTCTTTTTCTCATCCACTTCAGGACAAACAGCTGCAGACAAAATCTCTCCTGTGGTCAAAGAAGTCAGAGAAACAGAAGGAGAACCTGTCACACTTTGGTGTAACTATGAGACAACAGACAATTACATTTACCTTTACTGGTACAGACATCACTCTGACCTTCAGGCTCCTCAGTTTATACTCAAGAAAGGAGCACGAGATTGGGATGGAAGAGAGCACATCCCAGACCGACGATATGGATCCCAGACCTCTGACAGCTCCACTGAGCTGACCATCACAAAGCTAACCCTGGCAGACACAGCTCTCTACTACTGTGCTTTAGACACACAGTGATACAAAGTGTAGAAGAGGCTGTACAAAAACCTGAACACAGATATCTGACTACTCTTCAAAGAGGAGGGAAGTGGGATTCAAACCACAGCTTCATGTCAGATGGATTCTGATGATTCCTGTTTTATCAGACTCTCTGTGGTCACAGCTGCTGTTCAGACTCTGAGGGAGGATTCACATCAACATTCAGACAAAGAAATTCAGTTAAACCTCACTCAGACTGCTTTTCCACAATAGAACTTCAGAAATTAAATTGTTTCTCTTCCTCCAAACCACTGACATGCCCTTTAGACTTGATCCAGACTGATATCAAAGGAGGTCTTTCCCTGAGTTTGTCCAGTCTCTTTCAAGTCAATCAATATATCTTTATCAACAGGTTATGTGCCACAGTCCTTTAAAGTAGCTGTATTGATACCATTTCTTTAAAAGCCCACCCTTGATTCGAGAACATCACCTAAATACAGGTCTAACCTTTCAAAGATCCTTCAGAAAGTAGTGGTCTATCAGTTTTGTGACTTCCTGCAAAAAACAACTTGTTTGAGGAGTATCAGTCAGTATTTAGAGTTTTTCACAGCACAAAGACTGCTCAAGTTAAAGTAACTAATAATTAAAATCATCTTTAGATGCTGGACTTCTCTCTGTACTTGTCCTGATAGATTTCAGTGCAGCTTTGTACACCACAGATCATAATATGCTTCAACATATATTAAAGGAATTACTCCAGATTACAGGGACTGCTTCAAATTGGTTCAAGTCCTATTTATCTGGCAGATATCAGACTGAACACCTGAAGAATAAGTCTTCTCTGGTCACTAAAGTCAGTTAAAAAGTTCCTCAATGTTCTGTACTCGGTCAGATTCTCTTCTTTGCATATATGCCTACTATTGGTGATGTCTTTCGGAACTACCCCACAAGTTTTTATTTTTATGCTGACTATACTCAAATGTACACCTCACTGAGGCCAGGTGAGAGAATTCAGTTATGAAAACCAGAAGCATGTCTAAAGGACGGAAGGACCGAATTGGACAGGGATTTAATTCTTCTCAACTCAGACAGACAGAGGTTACTGTGCTTATTCTGGTTGTTGCCGTCTCAGAAATTCATTTATGATTCTTCAGTTTGTTCAAACTGTTGATGCATGTGTCCTAACTCAAATACTCCTGCATTAGAGTCTCTGCACTGGCATCAGTGAAACCTGTAATACAATAAAAAAAATCCCTCTCTCCACTTTCAAAGGGGGGGGTATGACATCATCCTGTGTGACCGCCATAAAACAGGAAGAGAGAAACGTGACAGGATGGATCAAAACAACCACGGAAGTGTCTCTGACTGTAAGAGCAAAACACAAACTCAAATGTGCATCTGGACATCAGAAGAGTTGTTTCAACTAAATATCAGCAAAGTCTTGGAGGACATCTGCTCCAGAATGATCATCATTGGATCTCTGGTCTAATCAAAGAGCTGCTGTTGGATACAGAGATGAAACTCTGCAAGTTTCTGTTTCCTCTATTTTAGATGTGCACATAGTGACACCGTCATATTAGCTTCTAAGTGCTACAGTGCTCCTCTCAACTCTTCAGTTGATGCTACACGTAGTTTTAACATATACCGCTGATGGGAGGATATAAATTCTTCAACTTTCTCATGATGAACACTGACTTCAGCTGCATATGCTTGACTCCTTGTGCTTCCGGTCAGTGACCCCTGACCCCTCCAAAACTTTGCAGATCCAGCAGAACAACCCATGTCAGTGAATGACACGGGCAGGCAGCTCAATAAAATCAGGGCTGTATGTGTGAAAATGGGCCTGACAGACAATCAGCTGAGAGTCTTTATCCAACAACTGTGATCCTCCACTAGAGGGCCACATCATCAAGAAGGAACTGAGCTACCTCAGCACTGACATCAATCTTTCAGTAGAAGATAACTGCTGCTGTGAGGAGAACTTTCCTCACACTGAATGTTGAACATCAGCTAGTTCCTCCTGTTGATCTAAACCTTGTTGTAGAGATGGAACATTGGCTGTGGATCATTCTGACTGCTCTGCTCTTCTATGGTAAGAGAGAATGAACAACAATACCTCCTCACATTGAACATGGTTGTCAGTCGTATTCCTTGATTAAAACTGAAACAGCATTAAATACATAAACACATATGTTTGTGAAAAGAAAACAGTTTATCATATCAGACATTAATAACAGTCTTGATAGTCAGTCTTGATAGATGGTCTGAGATTTGAGAGGGATGAAATCTGAATGATCTCTTTAAATATTTCTTAAAAAGCCTTCAAGCATGAAGTCTAAGTATATTTCTCTTTCAGGTGTCAGCTGTGAAGATCTCACTCCAGAAAATAATGAAGAGTTCAGTTTAGAAGACAGCTCTGTCACTCTGTCCTACAGATACTCCAAACAAGCTGATGGAACTGATTTTTTCCTCTGGTATGGACAATATCCAGGAGAACCTCCAGAGTTCCTCATCTCTCACGATATCTGGAAAAATTACAGATTCTGGTCCACGTTGGACTGCAAGAATGAGTGAAGATAAATCAGTGATCCATCTGCAGATCTCCTCTGCTGCTCTGTCTGACTCTGCTGTGTACTACTGTGCTGTGAAGCCCACAGTGACAGGAAACACCAAAACTCTGAACAAAAACCTCTGGACTTGAAGATACTCTGGAACATCCACTAGAGGGAGTCATGCTCTGCTAACCAATGGTATTTTGGGATTCAGGCTTGATCTTCATCATTTGACAAAACAAAGCAACTCCATCTGAGTCTCCTCCCTCTGACTGCAGAGATGTTTGATGACAGAGAACTGATTGAGCTGAGAACATCAGAGCAAACTAAACTGATTCATACTGATCCTTCAGTCTCACCATCTCACCTCTGCACACATGGACAAACTCACTCTGATACTGATCTTCTCAGCTCTCACAGGTATGTGGATGATGATCAGTGTTGGATGATGTTTGAGGACAATATTTCATTTAATTTCCTGAACTAAACTCTGTTTCTTTGTCATCAATCCAACACTCACATGATTCTTTCACAGCTCACTGAAGCTTTTGTTACTGTTTTACAGAATGTTTGGCACAGAAAGAAAACGTGCTGCAACCAGAAGGAGAAGTGACTGCCACTGAAGGAGAGACAGTAACTCTTGACTGTCAGTACAACAGCACAGCAACAAATGATTATCTATTCTGGTACAAACAGGACGGAGACAACAGGCCAGAGTTCATCCTCAGCACATCTACATACGGAGATGGAGAAACAGTGAAGGAGTTTAAAGAGAGATTTTCATCCAAACTGGATAAAGCCAAAAAATCAGTTCCTCTGAAGATCCAGAAGCTTCATGTGTCTGACTTTGCTGTGTACTACTGTGCTCTGAGGCCCACAGTGACAGGAAACACCAAAACTCTTAACAAAAACCTCTGGAGGTAGGACTCCACAATACTCCACAACATCCACTAGAGGGAGTCCCATCCTCTCTAAGTCCAGGTGAACATATCAATGAAGTCTTGACTGATGTCACCTAAAACACGGCTCTGATGAACCACTCCATCATAACACTGCAGAGGAGCCTCATCATGAACTTATTTAGTCCATCTTAGGAGACGGATTCAAACTAACAGACACACAACCTTCAACCACAGAAACTGACATCCCTGACATGTTCATCTCTGTTTTCTACTCATTTGAGTGTTTTGAAGAGATGGAATTTAATTTTTTAAGACATACTGTCATTTAAAATAACACTAACTGTTAAAAAATAAGACCTTTTAGCAAGTGCATTCTGAATTTGGTCAAAAGTATCATGTATGTGAACAGAGAAACACCCATCTCTGAGATTCTGGTTCATTTTTGATCGTATTAGTGAGAGAGATCAGTCAATTTACTGAGTCCAATGAAGGAAACAGAACTGATATTAGGAAGTTATTAAGGTCCCATATTTTTTAACTTTCGTCAGTTTAACATGGATTGTTGATGTCTTCATGAAACAGAAACAGCAACATGCTTTGGTCCAAAAAGCCTGTGGATAAAACACGGCTGTATTCTGTCCACACTCATATAATCACTCTGTTCAGAAAGGCTGGTTTTGTGGGCGGTTGCCTTCTTATTCTAATGAGCCACAGGAGTGTACATACGGTAGTTTGCAATGATCCTTCCAAGTCAATTGCATGAAGTGGGCACTTCATCCACATTCACTCACAGTTCTTAAGACATTCAATGGACTGATTTATGCCGGTTACCACACACATGGTTAGAACAGTGACACCGGTCCTTCCAAAAATCACAGCCTAACACACAACATCATATCCATTCCTACCGTCTGGGCTAATGTTTGGAGAAACTAAGGGGGAATGGGGTGGGTTAAGGACTGATTGTATTCAGTCAGCTTCTCTTGACTAATGTTTTTGTTTTTGGGCTCTTTTTCATTGACAAAGTCAGACAAGCTCAAAAATACCGTCTCTCGTCATGGCTGGCTATGCTAACACAGTAACAGCTCATGGCAGTCAATCCAGTCCGGCTCAGTGGGCTACTTCTGGGTTATGGACGTATTTTAACGGATTTAAGTTCTGTGTTTATAAAACATTTTAAAACGTGTTTTCTTTCTTAAACCATTTGGATTTGACTTACACGCTGTATACTAATGCAAGGAGTATTTAACCATTTGAAGGAGTATTTCTCCAGCTTTTTGGTTTCAGCCTGACTCCTATTGACTTTTTGTGATGGATTGATGAACATGTGAAGTTACCCCTGCTGTTAACATTGGCTTATAGCAACTGGCAAAATAAATACGACGCAGCATTAAAATAATCAAATTTCCATTTTCTGGGTTGGTGATGGATTGTTGGTGCTGAGCCTGGATTTATGAAAAGACTAGTTCTCATTCCTGTGTTGAACTGACTGAAGTTGAAGAAGCAGTTGAACATGGAGAAACTGGCACACGCATACAGGTGTTAGCCAGCTGAAACTGCACATTCCCATCAAAAATAAAACTAGAAAAGCACTCTGAGAGCGCAGACCTCTCCCAGCGCCACAGTCCTGCCCCTTATTGTGATTTTCACCATAAATATTAGTCCTACCTTTATTTAATCTAAATATTGTTTATTTAATCTAAATGTTGTCATGTCAGATGGATTCTGATGATTCCTGTTTTATCAGACTCTCTGTGGTCACAGCTGCTGTTCAGACTGTGAGGGAGGATTCACATCAACATTCAGACAAAGAAATTCAGTTCAATCTTGCCTTGTGTCTGTTGTCTACTCCTCCAAACCATCAACCTGTCCAAAAGCCCAGTCCTAACTTAACTTTCTGAGGATGATTTTGTCTTAGTTTGTTCAACCTTTTTTGGAGACAATCAACATATAGTTGTGTTCGTACGTTTACATACAATGGCAGAATTTTTGATTTCTTCACCACTTTTCACAGAATATGAATGAGAACACAAAAACCTTTTTTTTCACCTGTGGTTATTGGTTGGATGAAGCTATTATGTAACAGGTGTTTTTTTTAAATCATAATGAAAAGAAAAACTAACCAAATGAACCTTGTAGCAATCAAAAACATGATAACTGTCAATAATGTAATAAGTACCAATAACCTAATTATTGTGGCCATTTTTAAATGTAATAAAGTCAATAATGTAATAACTTACCAATAATGTAATAAAACCTTTGATCCAATGACATAATAACTTTTTGCCATTAATGTAATAAGTTATTACCCTTACCATAGATTACCCTAACCCTAACCCTAACCCTCAAACCTCCTCAAAACTTAACAAACATCCTGAAAAGACACAAAATAGATTCAACACAACAGAAAACCACGACCAAGCACATACGACCAACATGAGAACCATAAAGAATCAACATCTTACACAACCAATTTAAAACAGGTAAAAACAAATAAAATAACTAATCTAACAAAGATCAAACCTCCTCAAAACTTAACAAACATCCTAAAAAGACACAAAATAGATTCAACACAACAGAAAACCACGACCAAACACATACGACCAACATGAGAACCATAAAGAATCAACATCTTACACAACCAATTTAAAACAGGTAAAAACAAATAAAATAACTAATCTAACAAAGATCAAACCTCCTCAAAACTTAACAAACATCCTGAAAAGACACAAAATAGGACTAACACACCAGAAAACCACGACCAAGTACATACAACCAACATGAGAACCATAAAGACTCAACATCTTACACAACCAATTTAAAACAGGTAAAAACAAATAAAATAACTAATCTAACAAAGATCAAACCTCCTCAAAACTTAACAAACATCCTAAAAAGACATAATATAAGATTACCACACTAGAAAAACCTCAGCCATCCACAACACACACCGACCCAAAAGTGCAACCACGAGTGAGAGAGGTAGCACAGACACAGACCCACTACACCAAATCCACCCAAAAGCATCCTTCCCTACACATCGCACCAGCAGACGCTCCTGAGACTCGATGAGCAGATTTGTAAATATACGCACTACACTCAAAATCCACATGTAGGGACCTATCATATCCAGCTTCTGGTGAGCGGTGTATGGACCACGAAGTCTGGAATTAAACTGGCTCAGTCTGCTGGAGACAGATGGGGCGTACGGAACAAAGAGCAGAGCCTGACAAGTTTCCCCAGCAGAAGGGCAGGATCCAGACTCTGCAGCCCTAACCAGTCTGACCAGGGATACCTTGCGGTGCTAACGAATGGTCAAAACTGGTCAGGGGGTAAGTGTGCGGCCCCCCGTGTTCCGACTACAGGACAGCACTACGGGAAAGGCGGCCCAGGGTTTCAGGGCCTTAAACGTAACCCAGTCTTCTATGAGGAATAGCCTCACCCACACACCAGTCCATACTATACTACACACGCTTCAATTTGAAACACCCAATTAACCAAAACTGGACTCCTTCAAATTGCCACCTACCCTCAAACACCACATCCATTGATCCAGCCGAGGGATCAAGCCGAGGATGCAACAGGACCCGAGGGAGCAATTTATAAACACCTATTTAACAATATTTGTGAAAATTTCACAGCACTGAATGTAACTCTCAGATAAATCCCCTCAATCGAACAAAAACTCCTCCTCAAGTACAACAAACCCCCCCCCACTCCATTTTTTACTAGAATAGCCACCTTATTTTCCCCTCAATAAACCTATTTTTTTCCTACCAAATTTTATTTCCACAAATTACTTATCTACACAATTACTTAGAATTATATAAAAAAAACTTTATCAGAATTAATCTTCTAATCCAAAAAATTTCTATCAACATTTCACAGAACATTATAACTTCAAAAATCTCACAAAAATGATCAAATTGGCTACAGAATACACACGGGACCTGATCTAACCCGTGGGGCCTTCCTTGAGTGAGGCTGTCTAGTGATAAATGGCCGAAACAGTCAATGATCTCAAGGTACACTACTGAGGACGTGTTCTGAAATTTAGTCTTCAAAACAATCCAGCGCTGGACCAATGTAAAGATATAAATCATTAATAAACTTTCTACTTCAAAAGACTTAAACTAAACAACCTTACCTTTTCCCTAAAAAGAATCTGAAATTTCACTCCACCCATCCACTCTGGCTCATTACATATTGGACTTAACACTGACCTCAAACCTAAGCCTCCACTTTATCAAACACCTAAATCTCACACAGAGTCTTAACCAATTTTGAAACGGCACAAATATGTTCTCAATCACAAACCTATCTCAAATCCTGCCCCCAATTTACACAAATAAATCTAATTGAATATCACCCATCTACTAGCCCTTAATCTAACCATACCGGCTTATGGCCTAAACCGAAGCCTCGCTTCTAATGTTATCAATAACTTCACAACTATAATCCTAAAGTCACCCATTTACTTGCCCTAAACCTAACCATACCGGCTTATGGCCTAAACCTAAGCCTCGCTTCCAATGTTATCGATAACTTCACAACTATAATCCTAAAGTCACCCATTCACTAACACTAAACCTAACCATACCGGCTTATGGCCTAAACCTAAGCCTCGCTTCCAATGTTATCCATAACTTCACAACTATAATCCTAAAGTCACCCATTCACTAGCCCTAAACCTAACCATACCGGCTTATGGCCTAAACCTAAGCCTCGCTTCCAATGTTATCCATAACTTCACAACTATAATCCTAAAGTCACCCATTCACTAGCCCTAAACCTAACCATACCGGCTTATGGTCTAAACCTAAGCCTCGCTTCCAATGTTATCCATAACTTCACAACTATAATCCTAAAGTCACCCATTCACTAGCCCTAAACCTAACCATACCGGCTTATGGCCTAAACCAAATCTAATGCTATCCATAACTTCACAATGATAACCTTAAGTCACACATACATATATTGTGTATGCATTAACTCCAGTTCAGGATGATGTCACAAGTGGATTCATAAATGGACACGCCAGGACAGAACACCAAAGCAGTCCCCCCCCCACACACACACACACACACACCTCTTTCTACCCACACTCCTTTCTCTCCCTCCCTCTCACCCCTGTCTTATCTATTTTTCAAAGAGGGATAAGGTTATTGACAAGGAACCATGGATAGACAATACGCGCCGGCCCGTGCAAGCCCTTGACATACCTACTCAACCGGCCAGTCGATGGATGAACCGGGGGTTGTCACTGTAAAGTTTCCTAACCTAACCCTACCCATACCATACCTTAGTTAATACCCTTACCCTTTTATTACATTATGGGCAAGTTATTATATTTTTGGCTTTATTACATTTTAAATGGCCAATATTATTACATTATTGGTTTTTATTACATTATTGGCCGTTATTACGTTTTTGGTTGTTACAAACCTGACACGAACTTTTCATACCTCAGTTCTCCAAATGTTAATGGCTGTGAACAAAAAGGTCAATATTGGTCTCATCTCTCCATATGACTTTGTTCTAGAAGTTTTGAGGATTGTGTCTGTGCTGGTTGGCATTTTGTAACCTAAATGCTTTGTCACATTTGTGTAGTAATTGTTTTCTACTGGCAACTCCACCATGCAGCCCATTTTCCTTCAAGGGCCTCCTTATCGTAAATTTTGAAACAGCCACACCACTTTATTTAAAGTGTTCTGTATTTCAAGTTAGAGTTATTTCTGTCTTTGTCTTTTCATCCCAAATGATTTTCCTGGCAGTTGTGGCAAAAACTTTTGTTGATCTACCGGACTGTGGTTTATTTTCAACAGAATCCCTCATTTTCCACTTCTTATTTAGAGTTTGAACTCTGCAGATTAGCATTTTCAATACCTTGGAAATCTTTTATATCCTTTTATTGTTTGCATAGTTCAAACACTTATTCCTAGAGATCCATTTACAATTCGTTTGGTTTCCCCATGACCCAATATCCGGAAATGTTAGTGAATGAAAGATTAAGGGTCTGTCAGGAATGTTCATATTTGATCCTCCATTAGCTTAAATCAAGCCTTTTTATGTTAATGTCCTCAGTTGGGTCCTGTTCATTGTTTCTCTTCGTGCACTTTTTACTCCCCTGAAAGAACTTACTGACCCAACAATGGACACAGCAATTTGATTATTGATGAGAAACTTTTTGAACTCATTGATTTTTTCAATTTCCCTTCTGAATGCAAAGACAGGAAACTTTAGTAAACTTTTGCTGCTTTGGCGTTGTGTTTCCTGCCCTACCCTCGTTGTGTGAATTTCTGATTATGAAACCCTTCACCTGTGTGATTGTCTCACCTGTGCCTTGTCTCTCACACCTGTCAAATTAGCCCTGTGTATAAAATCTCTCAGTTCATCCCTGCCTCGACGCTGATTGTGTCTCTTATATTCTGAGTTATTGAGCCTGTTCTCTGTGACTCCTCTTGTTTTCTGCTCTGCTGTTTCTTCGAGCTCTCCAGTGTCTTTGTAAGCTTACTTTGTGTTTTCTGTGTTGTGGAATTTTATTGAGGGTTAGATTTTAGTTTAAGTCTACGGATGTGTTAAAAAAAAACTTTTAATGGTATAATCTGCATTGGGGACCTGATCCATGTTTTCTTAGTTTTGTTTAGTATCAGTGGCAGGGTGAGCCTGTGTGCTGACGGTCAGTGATCACACTGTTTCCTAAACAACTTAGCCCATCCAGTAGTACAAACTATGGTAAAAGGAGCAAGTGTCTACAGCAATGTCAGTAACTTACCAGGGCAGGCAGTTATCCTGAAAATACCAGGCTGCATAAGTGAAAATGGCTCTTCAGACAATCAGCTGAAAGCCTTTATCCAACAACTGTGATCCTCCACTAGAGGGCCACATCATCAAGAAGGAACTGAGCTACCTCAGCACTGACATCAATCTTTCAGTAGAAGATAACTGCTGCTGTGAGGAGAACTTTCCTCACACTGAATGTTGAACATCAGCTAGTTCCTCCTGTTGATCTAAACCTTGTTGTAGAGATGGAACATTGGCTGTGGATCATTCTGACTGCTCTGCTCTTCTATGGTAAGAGTCTACAAACAAAACCTCATCACATTGATTATGGTCGTCAGTCTGATCATTACATTAAAGCTGAAACATGTGACACAGAAACACAATTTATCATGTCAGAAAGTAAAAATATTTTTGATGAATAAAGATTGTTGCCTAAATGACATCATTGCTGGATGGTCAAAAACTCCATTTTAGACCTTGCTCACAGATTTGAGATAGTCTAAATATTTTCTGTAACCACTGACTACTGATGAAAAACCTTGTAGCATAAGTCTAAGTGTATTTCTCTTTCAGGTGTCAGCTGTGAAGATCTCACTCCAGAGAAGAATGAAGAGTTCAGTTTAGAAGACAGCTCTGTTACTCTGTCCTACAGATACTCCAAACAAGCTGCTGGAACTGATTATTTCTTCTGGTATCGACAAAATCCAGGAGAGCCTCCAGAGTTTCTCATCTCTCATTCAATATCATCATTACTATCCAGTCCAAGACCAGGTTGGTCCCACAGTGTGAGAGAAGGTAACAGAGTCATGGACCTGCACATCTCCTCTGCTGCTCTGTCTGACTCTGCTGTGTACTACTGTGCTCTGAGGCCCACAGTGACAGGAAACACCAAAACTCTGAACAAAAACCTCTGCACTTGAAGATACTCTGGAACATCCACTAGAGGAAGTCATGCTCTGCTAACCAATGGTATTTTGGGATTCAGGCTTGATGTTCATCATTTGACAAAACAAGGCAACTCCATCTGAGTCTCCTCCCTCTGACTGCAGAGATGTTTGATGACAGAGAACTGATTGAGCTGAGAACATCAGAGCAAACTAAACTGATTCATACTGATCCTTCAGTCTCACCATCTCACCTCTGCACACATGGACAAACTCACTCTGATACTGATCTTCTCAGCTCTCACAGGTATGTGGATGATGATGATCATGTTGATGACAAACTTTCATTTCAAATATGTCTGCATGTCGAATCTCTGTCCTGATTCTTTCTGTGAAGCTCATCTCAAAACAATCAGAACAAAGTAATGTCTCTCTTGAACATTGTTTCTCACTTCAGGACAAACAGCTGCAAACAAAATCTCTCCACTGTCAAACAAGTCAGAGAACAGAAGGAGAATCTGTCACACTCAGATGTCACTATGAGGCAACAGACAAGATAGTTTACCTTACTGGTACAGACATCACTCTGACCTTCAGGCACCTCAGTTTATACTCTGGAAAGGAGCACGAGATAGGAAAGCTCACATCCCAGACAAACGATATGGATCTCAGACCTCTGACAGCTCCACTGAGCTGACCATTCAAAGCTTACCCTGGCAGACACAGTCTCTACTACTGTGCTTTACACACAGTGATACAAAGTGTAGAAGAGGCTGTACAAAAACCTGAACACAGATATCTGACTACTCTTCAAAGAGGAGGGAAGTGGGATTCAAACCACAGCTTCATGTCAGATGGATTCTGATGATTCCTGTTTTATCAGACTCTCTGTGGTCACAGCTGCTGTTCAGACTCTGTTGATCACTGAACATTCAGACAAAGAAATTCAGTTAAGCTCCTCAGGTGCTTTTCCTAATAGAACTTCAGCAACTCTTTGTGTTCAGGCTTCCTCCAAACCATTAACATCCCCTTTAGTCTTGATCCAGAAGAAGCTATTAAAGGAGGTCTTTTCCAGTTCAGCCTCTTTTAAACAAATATCAATCATCAGGTTCGTGCTATAGTTCTCTAAAAGCTGCAATCATACCACTTCTTCAAAAGCCTACCCAGTTTGGGGTCACTCAGATGAAACCTTCCAGATCCTTCAGTTGTGTCTATCAGTTTGTGACTTCTTGCAAAATAACAAGATTTGAGGACTTTAGATGCATAGAGCTCAGCTAACAAGAGTTAAAGTAACTAATAATTAAAATCATCTTTAGATGCTGGACTTCTCTCTGTACTTGTCCTGATAAATCTCAGTGCAGCTTTGTCACAGATCATAATATGCTTCAGGCATTAAAGGAATTACTCAGATTACAGGGACTGCTTCTAATTGGGTAAAGTCCTAATTATCACAGATATCAGACTGAACACCAGAAATAAGTCTCCTCTGGTCACAAAGTCAGTTAAGAGTTCCTAAATGTTCTTAGTAGGAATTATCTTCTGCATATATGCTATCTTTTGGTGATGTCATTCAGAACTACAAGTTTTTTATTATGCTGACAATACTCAAATGTATCACTGAGGAAAAGAAAATTCAGTTATCTAAACCAGAAGAATGTCTGAAGGACATAAGAATTGAAATGAGAGGATTTAATTCTTCCTCAGACAGACAGAGGTTACTGTGCTTATTCAGATTGTTGCTCTCAGAAATTCCTATATTCTTCAGCTGGTCCAAACGGCTTGCTGCCTGAACTAAAGGACATTACACCTGTATTCGAGACTCTGCACTGGCATCAGTGAAACCTAGAATACAATAAAAAATTCTTCTTCTCACTTTCAAAGGGGGGTTGATGACATCATCCTGTGTGACCGCCAAAAACAGGAAAAGAGAAACTTGAAAGGACGGATCAAAACAACCAAGGAAGTCTTTCTGACTGTAAGAGCAGAACACAAACTCAAATGTGCATTTGGACAACAGAAGAGTTGTTTTAACTAAATATCATCAAAGTCTTGTAGGACATCTGCTCCAGAATGATCATCAATGGATCTCTCGTCTGATCAAAGAGCTGCAGTTGGATACAGAGATGAAACTCTGCAAGTTTGTGTTTCCTCTATTTTAGACGTCAAACCATGTCAGTGAATAACTCAGGCAGAGTGCTCAATAAGATCAAGGCTGTATGTGTGAAATGGGCCTGACAGACAATCAGCTGAGAGCCTTTATCCAACAACTGTGATCCTCCACTAGAGGGCCACATCATCAAGAAGGAACTGAGCTACCTCAGCACTGACATCAATCTTTCAGTAGAAGATAACTGCTGCTGTGAGGAGAACTTTCCTCACACTGAATGTTGAACATCAGCTAGTTCCTCCTGTTGATCTAAACCTTGTTGTAGAGATGGAACATTGGCTGTGGATCATTCTGACTGCTCTGCTCTTCTATGGTAAGAGAGAATGAACAACAAAACCTCATCACATTGTACATGGATTAGATGGTTAGCTGACCTAACTTAATGGACTGTTTTCTGTGGTCTGATCATCAGTTCTTACCTTACATGTTCTCTTTAATCCAGAGTGTGAAGGACAAGACAGAGTGAACCAACCACCAGAAGATGTCATTGCCTCTGTAGGAGACTCAGTCACACTTGGATGTAAATTTGAGACCACTAACACTAACCCATACTTATTCTGGTACAAACAAGATGATGGAGATGTTCCCAAGTACCTGTGGAAAGGCCGCGCAACATATGTAGAAAATACTGAGAAGTTTAAAGCTGAATTCAACCAGAAATCAGTTCCTCTGGAGATCCAGAAGCTTCTTCTGTCTGACTCTGCTGTGTACTACTGTGCTCTGCAGCCCACAGTGACATGAAACACCAAAACTCTGAACAAAAACCTCTGGACTTGAAGATACTCTGGAACATCCACTAGAGGGAGTCATGCTCTGCTAACCAATGGTATTTTGGGATTCAGGCTTGATCTTCATCATTTGACAAAACAAAGCAACTCCATCTGAGTCTCCTCCTTCTGACTGCAGAGATGTTTGATGACAGAGAACTGATTGAGCTGAGAACATCAGAGCAAACTAAACTGATTCATACTGATCCTTCAGTCTCACCATCTCACCTCTGCACACATGGACAAACTCACTCTGATACTGATCTTCTCAGCTCTCACAGGTATGGGAATAAAATGTATTCATCGCTAAACAAGAATAAACGCAACAAAAGTTATCATGTTGTGTGCCTCCTGTGCTCTGTCTTACAAGAATTTCAAAAACAGTCTTTGCTATAAAGTTTTGTTAGAGGAACATAATCTTTTTTCTTTAAAGTAAATCATCTTGTTTCTCGTGTTGTAGGTATCTTCTGTGTGGAGCTCACTCCAGTTATGGATGAAGTGATCAGTCCAGAAGACAGCTCTATAACTCTGTCCTACACATACCAGAAGACCTTTTCTGTTGGTGATGAATTTTACTGGTATCAACAACATCCAGAAAAACCTCCAGAGTTTCTCTTCTACATCTCTGGGGGTAATTCCACAAGGGCAGCAGATTCTTTGGGATCAGACTCAAAGTTTTCTACCAAGTTGTTTGGAGAGAATCGTCTGGACCTGCAGATCTCCTCAGCTGCTCTGTCTGACTCTGCTGTGTACTACTGTGCTGTGAGGCCCACAGTGACAGGAAACACCAAAACTCTGAACAAAAACTCAAACTGACAGACAATCAGCTGAGAGCCTTTATCCAACAACTGTGATCCTCCACTAGAGGGCCACATCATCAAGAAGGAACTGAGCTACCTCAGCACTGACATCAATCTTTCAGTAGAAGATAACTGCTGCTGTGAGGAGAACTTTCCTCACACTGAATGTTGAACATCAGCTAGTTCCTCCTGTTGATCTAAACCTTGTTGTAGAGATGGAACATTGGTTGTGGATCATTCTGACTGCTCTGCTCTTCTATGGTAAGAGAGGATGGACAACAAAATCTCATGTTGAACAGGGATAGTCTGACTTTTGGTGATTTAACTTAATGGACTGTTTTCTGTGGATTGATCATCAGTTCTAACCTTACATGTTCTCTTTTAATCCAGAGTGTGAAGGACAAGAAAGTGTGAACCAAACACGAGAAGAAATCGTTGCCTCTGAAGGAGACTCAGTCACACTTGGATGTACATTTGAGACCACCTATGGGACCCCTACTCTGTTCTGGTACAGACAGGACATTGGTGATTTTCCAAAGTACATGCTGAAGTGTTATTCAGATCAGTTGGAAAACAGTGATCAATTTAAGAAGGACAGATTTACTGCTGAAATCAAAGAGAAGTCAGTTCCTCTGAAGATCCAGAAGCTTCATGTGTCTGACTCTGCTGTGTACTACTGTGCTCTGCAGCCCACAGTGACAGGAAACACCAAAACTCTGAACAAAAACCTCAGGACTTGAAGATACTCTGCAACATCCACTAGAGGGAGTCATGCTCTGAAAAGCTTCAACAGATGTGAAGAGTCAGAAGTTTCAAATTCTCCAAAAACTTTCAAGGATCTATCTCAGTTCTGTTTTTCCTGTTTGGGCTGCAGTGGAGCTGAGGCCTGTCCCAGGGAGTCATCCACAGTGTTGCTCAGCATCAGACAAACTTTATTATCCAAATGCTCATTATCTAATCTCTTCTTGAATTGATTCTAATTTCCTGTACCTCATCATGAGGCCCAATTTCTTTTTGTGCACATTGAAAACATACTCATTTATCACTGAGCTAAAGTTGACAATCTTGTTTTAAAAAAAAACAACTGCAAGTTTTTTTTTTGAGATTTGGCATTGAAATAATGTATGTGACCATACTTGTATTTAACCTTTGACCTACAATATCCTATCAGGTCATTTAACAGTGTATGGAGAAAACTGAAAAGACAAAACAAAACTTTTGAAGATTTCTTGTTACACAGAAATAAAACTAAGGAAGACCTTCACAACCTTTAAAGAATCATCTGCAAAGTCTTTTTGGTCCAGACTTATTTAAATCCACACAAAGTAAAATTCGGGTTTTCAGCTCACTAGTGCCCTCTATGGTTGTTTAGTGTAGCTGCACTATCATACACCAACATGCATTTGTTGACGTACAGAGGGAGGAGAGGCCAGCTGACAGGATGTCCCTGGAGACAACTAAATCATGCGGACTGATGAGGTTCAGTCAGATCATGTTTCTTTACTTATCAATCATCACGCACTCAAAAGTCCAACAATTACAGGCTAAATAAAGATTGGTCAAACATCCCTCCTCTTCTGTCAACTCACGCCAGTCAGTGAACGCTGGGCCAATGTTTATCTCTGTCTGAGCACTTAGCTTGTTACTCTCCCACTTCCATTCTTTCGTCTCCCACAATGAAACTTCTTTTCCCCGGGTTTTTCATTTTGATATCAACGTTACATTTAGCTATCGTCTTTTTCTTGTTCAACTGCGGGTGGAATCCAAGGTCAGAGGAGCTATACCACCACCTACTGTGCAGGAGTGTTGTATTTCCATGAGGAAAATAAGAGTATATTTACTATAAACTAAATTCTGTTCAATGTTTTCCAAATTTTAAAAACTTCTTTATATTCTCCTTTTTCCAACTTTAAACTTTTGCCACAAGAGGGAAGTAACAAATGCTGTAAAGCAGTCAAAGCAGTAAATTTGTAGTTTATTAGTGTGAAGTGTTCCTACCATCCACACTGAAGCTCCATCATGCTCGTGAAGGTGAAACGGACCCCCTCAGACCATGACAGAGGTGTCATTACACCTGTTGTAAGGTGATGTACCATCAACTACATTCTAGAAATATTATATTATCGTGGAAAACTACATGGTGCTTGTTTAACAGTGGAGGTTGGTGGAGAGATTGAAGGTCATACTTTAAAGCATTTCTGTGGTATCAGATTTCACAAATTGCAGTTCAGATTGTTTTTGAATAAACTAACATATAGACGTGTTAGCTAATACATTTTATAGATTTTAAAGTTAATTAGAACAGTGTCTCGATCCATGGTTGTAATTGATTATACCTCCATAGGAAAAACCACCATAGTCCTGTCAACTCTGCCAAACTCCCTAGTGATGCCAGCTCTCATCCCAAAAATGGTTAAGTACATAAATATTTATACATGAATTACAATACTGAGTATGGTCTCAACTTGTTCTATTGTGCAGTGTCTTGAGAAAACATTTGGCATGAATGAAATTACACAAACAAAGATTGATTGTTGTCACCACAAAGACAAAAGAAGAAAAAAAGACAGAAACATATTTGAAATGTGTCAGAAAACACAAAGATGTTAAAAAAGTGTTGGCAGATATTCTTTCAATAAAATAGGAATCATAACTTGAGGAGAATAGTTTAACCCTCTGACTCCTCCCACTGATGATAACCTAACCAATGAAATGATCCTGATCTGTGAAGTGGAGATAATGAAGGTTCTCAAACTGAACCATCAGCACAATCAGCTCAGTGTTGAGGATTCACAGCTGTGAAGAACAGCAGCTGCTTTGCTCTGATTTGATTTCAGAGGAACAACATTTCACATCTTCAGTCTGATTGGCTGGAACATCTCCAAAGACATGCTGATTCACCTCTTTATATGCATCTCTTATTTTATAGGTGAGTCTTCATATTGATATAGATCTATCATTTCAACCAGCTTTTCACAACAACTCATCTGTCCAACATTTCACAAGAACAGCTTTATCTCTGTGAGCTCAGATTTACTGGGACAGAAACAGACCATTTTCTTGAATCCATCTCAAAATGACAAATCTTCATTTTACAGCCCTGGGCTCCATGAACACCATCAACCCAGAAAGAGCTGAAGAAAATGTTGCAGAGGGACAAAACATCAACCTGACCTGTACATATGAGGGTACGATCAGAAACATCCAGTGGTACAGACAATACCAGAGATCCAGACCAGAGTTCCTGCTCTACATCACAGAGGACAAAACCATTCATCCAACAGTTTCTGATTTCACAGCTCACATCAACAAGGAGAAGAAAGAAGTGAAACTAGAGATCATCTCTGCTGCTCTGTCTGACTCTGCTGTGTACTACTGTGCTCTGAGGCCCACAGTGACAGGAAACACCAAAACTCTGAACAAAAACCTCTGGACTTGAAGATACTCTGGAACATCCACTAGAGGGAGTCATGCTCTGCTAACCAATGGTATTTTGGGATTCAGGCTTGATCTTCATCATTTGACAAAACAAAGCAACTCCATCTGAGTCTCCTCCCTCTGACTGCAGGGATGTTTGATGACAGAGAACTGATTGAGCTGAGAACATCAGAGCAAACTAAACTGATTCATACTGATCCTTCAGTCTCACCATCTCACCTCTGCACACATGGACAAACTCACTCTGATACTGATCTTCTCAGCTCTCACAGGTATGTGGATGATGATCAGCGTTGGATCATGTTTGATGACAAACTTTCATTTCAAATATGTCTGATTAATAAAACAAAATATGTGAACAAAATCAAGAATCTCTGTCCTGATTAGGATTTCCGTTCTGAAGCTCATCAATCAAAACAATCAGAACAAAGTAATGTCTTCTCTTGAACATTGTTTGTCTCATCTCTTCTTTTTCTCGTCCACTTCAGCACGAACAGCTGAAGACAAAATCTCTCCACTGCTCAAACAAGTCAGAAGAACAGAAGGAGAATCTGTCACACTCAGATGTCACTATGAGACAACAATCAAGAGAATAACTCTTCACTGGTACAGACATCACTCTGACCTTCAGGCACCTCAGTTTATACTCTGGAAAGGAGCACGAGGATACACAAGCTCATATATCCCAGACAAATGATATAGATCCCAGACCTCTGACAGCTCCACTGAGCTGACCATCACAAAGCTAACCCTGGCAGACACAGCTCTCTACTACTGTGCTTTAGACGCACAGTGATACAAAGTGTAGAAGAGGCTGTACAAAAACCTGAACACAGATATCTGACTACTCTTCAAAGAGGAGGGAAGTGGGATTCAAACCACAGCTTCATGTCAGATGGATTCTGATGATTCCTGTTTTATCAGACTCTCTGTGGTCACAGCTGCTGTTCAGACTCTGAGGGAGGATTCACATCAACATTCAGACAAATATGGAGTTAAAGCTGAGTCAGACTGTTTTTCCACAATAGAACATCAGAAATTAAACTCTGTTGTCTCCTCCCCCAAACCAGACCAAAGAAGGAGGTCTTTCCCTTTGTTTGTTAAGCCTCATTGGAGACAATCTACATGTCTTAATCAACAGGACAATCTATGTGCCACAGTTTTTTCAGTAGCTGTAATCAAACCATTTCCTCAAAAACCTACCCTTGATTAGGGAACATCACCTAACTACAGGTCTAACCTCCCAAAGATCCTTCAGAAAGTAGTGGCCTATCCGTTTATTGACTTCCTATCAAACAACAGCTTATTTGAGGACTTCAGACAGCATTTAGAGCTTTTCACAGGACAAACACTGCTGTACTTAAATTGACCAATTATTAAAATCATCCTTAGTTGCTGGACTTCTCTCTGTACTTGTCCTGCTCAATCTCAGTGCAGCTTTGGACACCAAGATCATAATATGCTTCAACAACCATTAAAGGAATTACTGCAGATTACAGGGACTGCTTCAGATTGGTTCAAGTCCTATTTATCTGACACATATCAGACTGAACACCTGAACAAAAGTCTTCTCTGGTCACAAAAGTCAGTTAAAGAGTTCCTCAATGTTCTGTACTTGGTCAGATTCTCTTCTTTGCATTTATGCTTACCTTTGGTGATGTCATTAGGAATTACTCCTGAAGTCTTTATTGCTGACAAAACTCAAATGTACACATCACTGAGGCCAGGTGAGAGAAAAAAAGAGGTTACTGTGCTTATTCTGGTTGTTGCTCTCTCAGAAATTCCTTTAATATTGTTCAGCTGGTCCAAACTTTTGACGCAGGTCCTAACTCAAAATAGGAGAAGAGAACACATTACCACATTACATCAGTGAAATCTAGAATACAGTAAAAAATCCTTCTTCTCACTTTCAAAAGGGGTTGATAACATCATCCTGTGTGATGGCCAAAAACAGGAAAAGAGAAACTTGACAGGATGTATCAAAACAACCACAGAAGTTTCTCTGACTATAAGAGCAGAACACAAACTCAAATGTGCATTTGGACAACAGAAGAGTTGTTTCAACTCAACATCATCAAAGTCTTGAAGCACATCTGCTCCAGAATGATCATCAGAGGATCTCTGGTCTGACCAAAGAGCTGCTGTTTGATCTAGAGATGAAACTCTGCAAGTTTCTGTTTCCTCTGTTATAGATATACACATAGTGACACCGCTTCATACTATTTGTTGATGCAGCAGGATGACCCATGTCAGTGACTAACTCAGGCAGGGAGCTCAATATAATCAAGGCTACATGTGTGAAATGGAACAGAAAGACAATCATCTGAGAGCCTTTATCCAACAACTGTGATCCTCCACTAGAGGGCCACATCATCAAGAAGGAACTGAGCTACCTCAGCACTGACATCAATCTTTCAGTAGAAGATAACTGCTGCTGTGAGGAGAACTTTCCTCACACTGGATGTTGAACATCAGCTAGTTCCTCCTGTTGATCTAAACCTTGTTGTAGAGATGGAACATTGGCTGTGGATCATTCTGACTGTCCGCTCTTCTACGGTAAGAGAAAATGAATGAAAAAAATCATTAAATTGAGCATGGATTAGATGTTTAGCTGACCTAACTTGTTTTCATTGATCTGATCGTCTTTACTAACCTTACATGTTCTCTTTTAATCCAGAGTGTGAAGGACAAGACAAAGTGAACCAACCACCAGAATATATCATTGCCTCTGAAGGAGACTCAGTCACACTTGGATGTAAATATGAGACCACTAATGCTAACCCATACTTATTCTGGTACAAACAAGATGTTGGTGGTTTCCCAAAGTACCTGTGGAAAGGTGCTGCAACATATTTGGAAAATACTGAGAAGTTTAAAGCTGAAATCAAAGAGAAATCAGTTCCTCTGGAGATCCAGAAGCTTCATGTGTCTGACTCTGCTGTGTACTACTGTGCTCTGCAGCCCACAGTGACAGGAAACACCAAAACTCTGAACAAAAACCTCTGGAGGTAGGACTCCACACTGCTCCACAACATCCATTAGAGGGAGTCCCATCCTCTCTAACTCCAGGAAAACATGTCAATGAAGTTGATGCAGTAGCAACTGATCTCACCTAAAACACAGCTCTGATAAACCGCTCCATCATAACACTGCAGAGGAGCCTCATGATCAAGAATTATGTACAGGAGTAGTTCAACATTTTTTTTTCATGTCTTGTCTTGATCCCATATGGAAGACCGTTTTTACCACTTAAAAAAATAGAATTTAGAGAACTAAAAAGATAAATAAAAATAAATAAATACTAAGACATGAACATGAGATAAAAAGTCAAAATAATAAGATAAGGTAATATTTATGACATATGAAGTCATAATTATGATAGCATTAATGCGTGTGCACAACATCCATAGATGTTCCTCTAGCCACACACCTTCAAAACACTTATCTTTCTACAAGAACATGCAGTTATTAAAAGACTAGGAATTGATGTTGTTTAGAAATCGCAACTCATTCTAACCCACGGGCACACCCATTTCTTTGCATTGCATGCTGGGTTGATGACATTCATTGCTTGAATTTTGCCCAGCCACTATTGTTTTTGCAGTGTTAACTCACAGGCTTTATGCAGTGAGAATACCCTAACAATGCAACATTGTGCTGCATTTGGGTGCAATTTTCTGTCAACGGAAAACAAGAGAAGTGATTTAAGACTACACAGCCTCTCAAGTGACAGGTGGAGAAGAAAGGAGTGGAAATTGGCTGTGGACCAGCGGCTATGTTCTCATCACTTCTCTCCAGGTGCATTTGATGCCTTTAACTGAGCCAAGCTGCTGAAAGAGCTCACGTGTTGCTAGTTACAAACATAGACTAAACCCAAATGCTGCACCTAATTTTCTCACACCAACAGGCAAAACACCTTTGGGAAATGAGTGAAGTCCGCTTGAGGTAACAGCATAGGCAGGACACACTGGAGGTTCTCCTGTGAAGATGTCAGTTACTCGCTCCTGCAGATGTATCCTCTGATGACGAAGATTTGAACACAACCACGATCACGGAGGAAGCTCACGACAAGTCACCCAAACAGTCATTACAGCAGTGGGTATAACACGGACTGTGAAAGCTTTCTCCCTGATCACGGTCGTGGTCAATGGCTCTGCTAATAGCCAGTGAGTAGACAAAGCCACTGGTAGCTGGGCATAGTTCAAACAATGATGTGCCCTTAGGTTAGAATGAATAGCAATTTCTAATGAAAGAGCAATTCTTTGTGCTTTTTTGACAGCACATCTTAGCATAAGAAAAGCATAAAAGTTTGTCCTCTCAGTCGAGGTTCCTTCTAACAGTGCACAGAAGGCATGTGGCTGGAGAAACATGTATGGATGTGGTGCACATGTGCAAATGGTATCATAGTTTTGACTTTCTATCTCACAGTTATAACTTTGACCTCTCATTATTTCATCTTTTCATCTCATATTACTTGTTATGTGCCTGCGGCCTGCGGCTCAGTTTGAACTTTAACATGAAAAAACATGAAACACAGAAACACAATCATAAAAACTAGATAAAACACTGACACGGGTGAAACACAGGCAAGTATTTCTTTAAAAACATTGCATATGATGCTAATTGAAGCCTAACAGATGGTGTAACATCACATGGTAATCAAAAAATAAAACAAGCACACAGGTCTTTCTAGAGTTATCTGATAACTGTAGGCAGAGGCAGGCTAAAGGATTACCCATATACTACTCCCAGCGATTGAGCTCTGCTACCTAGAAGCTAGCGATCTTTGTCCATCACTTCCTTGTTACTGGACACTCAGTCAAATGAATGGTGTCTACCTGTTTGCCATGAACTCTGGAGTGAGGTAAGACCTGACCACAAAAAAAATGTCTGAGCGTCCCTTTAAGTCCAGCTTGGATGGTACAACAGGTCACAGCTCGTATAGCCCTTCATTTACAGCATCTGAACTCACAACCTGAAGAGGATGGCCAACAACTTTGGGGCCTCATGTGGAAATGGGCGCTGCAGCCATCATAAAAACCCAACTAAGCGAGAAGGGTCTGTCTGCGGCCCGCAAGACGGAGGCGTGTCATGTAGTGGGCGTGTCGCGTAATGACGTAACAACTACAAAACACGCCCACTAGCTAAGATGGAAATCACGGAAAACCACGCGAGACACTGTTAAAAAGTTTATAAAAAGGAAAAAGACGAAAAATAAGAGGAAAAGAATGTTTGGTCTGTGGTTTGTCTTACACAAATAAAACCTAACGTCACCCATCTGCTAACCCTTAACCTAACCATCACTCTTTTAGTGCCTAAATCTAAGTTTCCCCTTGAATATAAATATACATACATACACATACATACATATATATACATATATGTATGCATATATGTATTTTAGCTCATTAATTCTTGTCCCTAGTTGTTTAATTATTATTATTATTTCGTGGCAGAGTCAAACAATATTAACATTTCAATGCTTTTAAATCAATTCATTATAAGGCAACAAGCAAAACAGTATTTAGTGTAGAAACAGAACAGAACGTTCAAACTTTAAATGCTACCCGGGCTCATATCTCTTTAAGAACAGTATAGTGGGTTCTGTCACGTAGTGACGTCACTACACGACACGCCCACTACGCGACAGAACCCACTACAGGGCACGCCCACTACAGGACACGCTACAGGACACGCCTCCGTCTTGCAAGCCGCAGACAGATACACTTGAAATAAGCCCATTTGTCCCAAGGCAGAGCGCTTTAAGAGAGGAGACGACAAATCACTCCCAGCATGGAGCAGAGACTGACTCACTGTCACCAACACTCAGCATTTAGGTATTCAGAAGTTTAGAACCAGCTCACCTGATGTCTACAGACTTACTCTTGGTCTCTGATAACATCTCTACAGCCTCAGGGTTTGGTTAGCAAAGCAGATCATTTGGACCTTTTTACTGAACACCTCCATGGCTGGAAAGAAAACAGGAGCACCTCAGACAAAACTGTCACAAGCAGACACACACTGCTTCAAACTAACAGACACACAACCTACAACCACAGAAACACACGTCCATGACATGGTCGTCTCTGTTTTCTACTCATTTGAATATTTTTAAGAGATGAAATGCAGATTTTAAAGATAAAGTTGAACGTAGTATACAAACTACGCCTGTTAAAATGTGATTTTTTGTGCAAATACATACTGAATATGGTACCAAAGATCACTTATGTGAACACAAAAAAAGTTACCTCTAAAACTCTTAACAATGAAAAAATAATATTAGTTGGATTCTCTCCATTGCAGTCAAAAATGTGTCTTAAACTGCATTATAATAAAAGAGCATCCACTTTGGAAAGAACGATCTGGGGGAGGATCATCAGACCTCCATTAGATTGTCTTACACAGTTGTGTTTAAAGCCTCTGGTGTCCCTGCATGAGGCCAAAGGGTTAAAACCAGATTCTAAAACATACATGCTGAACTTTAGAAGAAGCAGTCAGATGTACATTAACTGGAGACATCAAAGTTCTCCACAAAAAGGTGAGACAGAGAAAAATTCTGTTGACCTAGGTTACTGTTTCATATTTGATTATATTAGTGAGAGGTCAGACCTCAAACACAAACTGAACACCAGAAGCTGCTCCAAAGTCAATTTAAAAATGATAATCATCACAACTGTGATGTTTTTTGGTTCCTGACCTTCATCAGACACCTTGATGGTTTGTCATCATGAAGACTTGACTGTTTCACTGAGACACTGAATCAATCCAACATCTGAGTCTCCTCCCTCTGACTGCAGAGATGTTTGATGACAGAGAACTGATTGAGCTGAGAACATCAGAGCAAACTAAACTGATTCATACTGATCCTTCAGTCTCACCATCTCACCTCTGCACACATGGACAAACTCACTCTGATACTGATCTTCTCAGCTCTCACAGGTATGTGGATGATGATCAGTGTTGGAGGATGTTTGATGAGAAAGGGTCATTGCAGTTCAATCTGATAAAAAAATATAAATACTGAAGATAAGAGCAGGAATCTCTGTCCTAATCATGATTTTTGTTCTGGAGATCATCAATAAAACAATCAGAACAAACTAAATTCTCCTCTTGAACCTTGTTTGTCTCATCATTTCTTTTCCTCATCCATTTCAGGGCAAACAGCTGCAAACAAAATCTTTTCAGTGCACAAAGAAGTCAAAGGAACAGAGGGAGAATCTGTCACACTCAGATGTCACTATGAGACAACATCAGACTATGTTCACCTTTACTGGTACAAACATCACTCTGACCTTCAGGCACCTCAGTTTATACTCTGGAAAGGAGCACGATCATGGAGTGCAGACAATTATATCCCAGACAAACGATATACAGTGATACAAAGTGTAGAAGAGGCTGTACAAAAACCTGAACACAGATATCTGACTACTCTTCAAAGAGGAGGGAAGTGGGATTCAAACCACAGCTTCATGTCAGATGGATTCTGATGATTCCTGTTTTATCAGACTCTCTGTGGTCACAGCTGCTGTTCAAACTCTGAGGGAGGATTCACATCAACATTCAGACAAAGAAATTCAGTTAAACTTCACACTGGCTGCTTTTCCCAATAAAATTTTATCAGTTAAATTCTCTTCCTTCAAATTATTCACCTGCCCTTTAGACTTGATCCAGATTAAGCTATTGAAGGAGGTATTTTCCTTAGTTTGTTCAGCCTTTTTGGAGACAATCTACATATCTCAGTCAATAGGCTCTGTGCCATGGCTCTTGAAAGTAGCTGTAATCAAATCACTTCTTCAAAAGCCTACCCTTGATTCGTTAACATGAGCTAACTCCAGGCCTACATCAAACCCTCCAAAGATCCGTCAACAAGTAGTGACCTATTAGTTTTGTGACTTCCTGCAAAACAACAGCTTATTTGAGGAGTATCAGTCAGTATTTAGAGAATTTCACAGGACAAAGACTGCTGTACTTAAATGTACTAGTAATTGAAATCATCTTTATTTGCTGGACTTCTCTCTGTACTTGACCTGCTCAATCTCAGTGCAGCTTTGGACACCAAAGATCATAATATGCTTCAACATAAATTAAAAAATTACTCTTTAACAGGGATTACAGGGACTGATTCATATTGGATAAAGTCCTATTTATCTGACATATATCAGATTTAATAGCTAAACATTAAGTCTTCTCTTTTCACCAAAATCAATTAAAAAGTTCCTCAATGTTCTGTACTCGGTCAGATTCTCTTCTTTTCATATATGTCTACCAGTTGAAGACATCATTTGGAACTACCCCACAAGTTTTTATTGTTATGCTGACAACACGCAACTGTACTCATCACTGAGGCCAGATGAGAAAATTCAGTTATCTAAACCAGAAGCATGTCTGAAGGACATAAGGACTGAAATGGACAGGCATTTAATTCTTCTTAACTCCGACAGAAAGAGGTTACCATGCTTATTCTGGTTTTTGCTGTCTCAAAAATTCACTATTTCAGGTGGATCAAAATGCCACAGCACGTATACTAACTCAAACTAGGAGTAGAGATCACATTACTGCTGTATTAGCGTCTCTGCACTGGTGTTCAGTTAAGTGAGTGAGGGGAAGATAGATTCTTTCTCTCACTTACAAAGCTCTCAATGGGTATTCATCAATTTATCAAACATAGCTTAATATTACTCTCCAGAAATTCTGGCCTGCTCATGGTACATCCATCTCTAAATGTAGTGTGGGAGGTAAAGTCTTTAGTTATCGGGCTCCTCTTTTATGGAACCACTGACTGACCATAGTTCAGGAGGAAGACATCCTCTCTACCTTTAAGATTAGACTTGAAACTTTCTTTAATGACAAAGCTTTTAGTTAGGAACCAGCTGTTAGTTAACTGAAATAGGTTTAGACTGCAGGGTGGCACACTGAAGTCCTATCTCTCTGTTTCTCTGAAACTCTCTGTCTCTGTTTCATTTTCATTCCTCTCACATTTGCAAACGAACTCCAAATTATCCAGACACCATCAGGGCGAAACGTATGCATGATCACAAACAGCCAAACTAATGGACTCAAGATATAATGTCCCTTGCACAATAATGATTAGATTAGGGTACAGTCTAGGTAGGCTCATGTGAACACATCATCCTGTGCGACCACCATCAAACAGGAAAAGAGAGACTTGAAAGGACGGATAAAAACAACTACTTAAGTCTCTCTGACTGTTAGGGGAGAACACAAACTCAAATGTGTGTCTGGACATCAGAAGAGTTTTTTTCCACTAAACATCATCAATCTGTTCCAGAACGATCCCCATGTGATCTCTCGTCTAATCAAAGAGCTGCTGTTGGATACAGAGATGAAACTCTGCAGCTTTCTATCTTCTCTGTTATAGTCGTGCACAGAGTGACACTGCTTCATATTCACTTCTGTGTGCTACAGTGCTCCTCTCAACTCTTCAGTTGATGCTAGAGACAAAGTTCTTTACATATATCACTGAAGGGAGAGCATAAATACTTCATCCACTGTCAAACTATTAAAACTGACTTCAAGATATACTTGATCCCGTGTTCTGTCTGTCAGTGACCCCTGAACCCCTCCAACACTTTGCTGATTCAGCAGGACAAAACATATCAGTGAATAACCCAGGCAGGGTGCTTGTTAAAATTATGGCTGCATGTGTGAAATGGGCCTGACAGACAACCAGCTGAGAGCCTTTATCCAACAACTGTGATCCTCCACTAGAGGGCCACATCATCAAGAAGGAACTGAGCTACCTCAGCACTGACATCAATCTTTCAGTAGAAGATAACTGCTGCTGTGAGGAGAACTTTCCTCACACTGAATGTTGAACATCAGCTAGTTCCTCCTGTTGATCTAAACCTTGTTGTAGAGATGGAACATTGGCTGTGGATCATTCTGACTGCTCTGCTCTTCTATGGTAAGAGAGAATGAACAATACCTCCTCACATTGAACATGGTTGTCAGTTGTATTCCTTGATTAAAACTGAAACAGCATTAAATACATAAACACATATGTTTGTGAAAAGAAAACAGTTTATCATATCAGACATTAATAACAGTCTTGATAGATGTTCTAAGATTTGAGAGCGATGAAATCTGAATGATCTCTTTAAATATTTCTTAAAAAGCCTTCAAGCATGAAGTCTAAGTATATTTATTTTTCAGGTGTCAGCTGTGAAGATCTCACTCCAGAAAATAATGAAGAGGTCAGTTTAGAAGACAGCTCTGTTACTCTGTCCTACAGATACTCCAAACAAGCTGTTGGTGAATCTTTCTTCTGGTATTGACAATATCCAGGAGAACCTCCAGAGTTCCTCATCTCTCACACGATATCTGGAAAAATTACAGATTCTGGACCACGTTGGAATGCAAGAATGAGTGAAGATAAATCAGTGATACACCTGCAGATCTCCCCTGCTGCTCTGTCTGACTCTGCTGTGTACTACTGTGCTGTGAAGCCCACAGTGACAGGAAACACCAAAACTCTGAACAAAAACCTCTGGACTTGAAGATACTCTGGAACATCCACTAGAGGGAGTCATGCTCTGCTAACCAATGGTATTTTGGGGATTCAGGCTTGATCTTCATCATTTGACAAAACAAAGCAACTCCATCCGAGTCTCCTCCCTCTGACTGCAGAGATGTTTGATGACAGAGAACTGATTCAGCTGAAAACATCAGAGCAAACTAAACTGATTCATACTGATCCTTCAGTCTCACCATCTCACCTCTGCACACATGGACAAACTCACTCTGATACTGATCTTCTCAGCTCTCACAGGTATGGGAATACATGTTTTCATCCAAACATCAATGGACAGATTTTCAGGATTATTATGTTGTTTGCCTCCTCTCCTCTGTCTTACAAGAATTCAAGAACCAACTTCATGATAACGTCCTGTGACAGGAACATCAGAAAGACTTCATTTAAAATCAAATCACCTTGTTGTTTCTCATGTTGTAGGTATCATCTGTGAGGAGCTCACTCCAGTCAAAGATGAAGTGATCAGTCCAGAAGACAGCTCTATAACTCTGTCCTACACATACCACAAGACCATTTCTAGTAGTGATTATTTCTTCTGGTATCGACAATATCCAGGAAAATCTCCAGAGTTTCTCTTCTATATCTCTGGACTGAATTCTTCAAGAGCAGCTGAATCTCTGGGATCAGACTCAAAGTTTTCTACCAAGTTGTTTGGAGAGAATCGTCTGGACCTGCAGATCTCCTCTGCTGCTCTGTCTGACTCTGCTGTGTACTACTGTGCTGTGAAGCCCACAGTGACAGGAAACACCAAAACTCTGAACAAAAACTCAAACTGACAATCAGCTGAGAGCCTTTATCCAACAACTGTGATCCTCCACTAGAGGGCCACATCATCAAGAAGGAACTGAGCTACCTCAGCACTGACATCAATCTTTCAGTAGAAGATAACTGCTGCTGTGAGGAGAACTTTCCTCACACTGAATGTTGAACATCAGCTAGTTCCTCCTGTTGATCTAAACCTTGTTGTAGAGATGGAACATTGGCTGTGGATCATTCTGACTGCTCTGTTCTTCTATGGTAAGAGAGAATGAACAAAACAAAATGTCATTATGTTGAACATGTTAGTCAGTCTGATCTGTGGATTAAAACTGAAACAGCATTAAATGCATTAACACATATGTATGTGAACAGGAAACACAGTTTATCATGTCAGCAATTAAATTATGCTTGATGGGTCAAGATTGTCCCCCACCTGCAATTTTGACTGGATGGTCAAAAAGTCAATTTTGGACCTTGTTCACAGATTCGAGAGAGATAATCTAATTATTCCCTGTTACCACTGAATTTTGATTGAAAAACCTTTAAGCATAAAGCAAGGTGTATTTCTCTTTCAGGTGTCAGCTGTGAAGATCTCACTCCACTGAAGAATGAAGAGTTCAGTTTAGAAGACAGCTCTGTTACTCTGTCCTACAGATACTCCAAACAAGCTGCAGGTGGTGATTATTTCTTCTGGTATCGACAATATCCAGGAGAACCTCCAGAATATCTCGTGTCTATCTCAGGGTTTAACATCAAAGGAACATATGAGGCTCTGAAACAGGAGACACGTTTCTTGACTGAACTGTCTGAAGACAAGCAGCGAGTGGACCTGCAGATCTCCTCTGCTGCTCTGTCTGACTCTGCTGTGTACTACTGTGCTGTGAAGCCCACTGTGACAGGAAACACCAAAACTCTGAACAAAAACCTCTGGAGAGGAGAAAACAATGCACCACAACATCCACCAGGGGGAGACAGTCACCATTTAACTTTGATAAGATGTGATGATACAGTCACAATCTTAAGGTTGTCCATCAGTCTCTCCATGATCTTTAATTAATTGGGTTGTGAGGGAGATGAAGTCTGTCCCTGTTCTGTGGAGCCCTTCCAGTCTGGTCTTTGCCTCCATCAATGCATGAAACAGCACTCATTAAAAACACTAACGACCTCCTTACTGTAGCTGATTCTTGTTTCTTGTCCATCCTTATCTTCCTTAAACTGAGTGAATTCTTTGACACCATTTCTCACTAGGGATGGGAATCAAAAAACAATTCCAGTTGAGAATTGTTAACAGCTCCATCAAAGAATCAATATCATTCATTTTTTTGCTATTCAATTCCCTTATCAATTCCATCCACTGACAGGGTTCAGAAACTGCAGAATTGTGACCTAACTTTAATTGCACCTACTACGCAACCTTAAGTGAGTGGACACACCAGCAATTTGCAGAAGTAGTGTTTGTGCTGTGACAGGTGTTTGCCATTGTTAGCACTGAAAATCAGACCAACATTTTCCCACATGGAAAATCTGCAGGAATCGATAAGGGAATCATTAAAGAACTGGATCAATTAGCACCATCGTTAACAGCATTGGTATTGATAAAATCTTATCAATTCCCATCCCATTTTTTCTCACCCCATGCCTCTCAGTCGACTCTCCTCTATTGGTATCACCCACATCCCCCTCAGTTGCTTTGACTCTGACCTCACAGGCCCCACTCAGTTCATTCAGGTACTATCAATCCATTTATATTAATCTCCAGTCACTTCAGGTGTGCCCCAGGGCTCCATCCTGGTGCCACTTCTCTTCAGGACCTACCTAGTCCTACATGGACACATCTTTCATAAATTCAACATTCATTACCACTTCTTTGGGGATGACATCCAACTCTACCTCTTCTGTAAACCTGCCTCCATACTCTGACCTCCCTTCCTTACCTCATGCTTATCTGACATCAAATCCTGGTTCATCTCCAGTTTCCTCAAATTTAACTGTGATTAAACCAAGCTCCTTCTTATTGGCACTAAATCCACAATCTCTAAGGTCCACAGCTTCTCACTCTCCATCGACAACTACTCAGTCTCCCCTTCCCTCAGGTATAACTTCACCCAGTCACCTACTCCCACCTCAGTAACATCAACTGCCTCCGGCCCTCCCTCACTCCTCACAGTGAATCCATTCTAGTCCACAGCCTTGAAACATTTTGCATCAATGACTATAACTCATGTCTCTTTGTCTCTCAAAAGTCCCTCCATAAACTCCTGGTCCAGAACTCAGCTGCCTGGATCTTTACTAAGACCCCCTCAGACCATCAAATCATCACCATTCTTCAGCACCTCCACTGACTACCAGTCAAGCATTGAATAGAGGGTTAAATCAAATCCAAATGTAAAACCCACCTGTTCAGGACTGGATGTCCAACTTGACAATAACATACCTCCACGTCTACATAAGTGTCAGTATCTATTATGCTTTGCTTTTGTTGATTTTACATCTGTCCAACATTTCACAAGAACAGCTTCATCTCTGTGAGCTCAGATTTACTGGGACAGAAACAGACCATTTTCTTTAATGCATCCCAAAATGATAAAGGCTGAGCCATGAACCAGAGGACCTCGTCTCAGCCTGTTGATGAGGGAATCTCCTGCAGACTAACTGATACAATCATCTTCATTTTACAGCCCTGGGCTCCATGAACACCATCAACCCAGAAAGAGCTGAAGAAAATGTTGCAGAGGGACAAAACATCAACCTGACCTGTACATTTGAGGGTGTGATCAACAACATCCAGTGGTACAGATCGAGGTGTAACGAAATCGTCAACTCACGGAACGATACGAAATACGAAACAGGGCTCACGATACGAAATAAAGATTAAGGAAAATCTCCAACGGTAGGAAGTTGTGTAAAAATCTCATTTTCTTTAATTTCTTCCTAATGCAGACATACAAAAAATATTGCTGCATCAGTGCAAAATAAATGTTCTTTGAAAAAAATAAAAATTAAGTTTTTCCACTTGTTTAGACCAGTGGTTCTCAACCTTTCAAAGTTGCGACCTCCAATTTAACGTTCAGTACTGTCCGCGACCCCCCTCCCCCCAGAACGCAATGAAAATTCGCTGTCCGTGGTGCTGAAACAACACCCGATCAATAAAACGTATGTCGAATATACAAATCAGTAATTGATTTTGAGTAATAAAATGCCTGTTTGAGACCTATCACTTGTTGTCCTTTAACGTCCGGTCGGAAGTCACACTAATTTTGCGCATTTATATTTTTCCTAAATGATTTGGCGACCCCCAGAAATCATCTCGCGACCCCAATTGGGGTCGGGACCCCAAGGTTGAGAATGGCTGGTTTAGACTACAGTGCAAATACAAACATAAAATATCACTAAAAACTGCTTTGTTGTTGTAACAATCAGGATAAGTACATTCTTGAATGAAAAGGAAAACAAATAGCAGTCCTCAGAGCTGCAGTTTAGACCTATAAATGTCTGAACTGTGAACTATAAAATTTAGCCTATAACAGTGCATATACTTCTGATCTTCAAGTATGATCAAATTCTGTCAACTCAACAGTAGATGCAAAAATCAAATATTGTTTTTTTATGCAGACTTACACAAACATACAGTAGCAGTTCTACTGTTTGTCATGTGTTCAATGTGGATTTTAATGTTTCCTATAAATTGACGGTCAATGAAGGGGCCAGGTAGGCGGGGCGAGCGGGTCAGAGTTCAGAGGAGAGAGTTAGTGTGTGTTAGCGAGGAGGGAGAGAGCCCTTAGCAGGAGGTTAAGAGATGTTTGATGACAGAGAACTGATTGAGCTGAGAACATCAGAGCAAACTAAACTGATTCATACTGATCCTTCAGTCTCACCATCTCACCTCTGCACACATGGACAAACTCACTCTGATACTGATCTTCTCAGCTCTCACAGGTATGTGGATGATGATCAGTGTTGGATGATGTTGGATGACAAAATTTCATTTAAATTATTTCTGATAAATAAATCAAAACTTGCACATGAGAGCAGGCATCTCTGTACTGATCAGGATTTTGTTCTGAAGATCATCAATTAAAACAATCAGAACAAAGTAATGTCTTCTCTTGAACCTTGTTTGTCTCATCACTTCTTTCTCTCGTCCACTTCAGGACAAACAGCTGCAGACAAAATCTCTCCTGTGGAAAAAGAGGTCAGAGGAATAGAAGGAGAATCTGTCACACTCAGATGTAACTACGAGACAACATACAACAATATTGCTCTTCACTGGTACAGACATCACTCTGACCTTCAGGCACCTCAGTTTATACTCTGGAAAGGAGCACGAGGAGAACAGGATCATACATCCCAGACAAACGATATAGATCTCAGACCTCCAGCAGCTCCACTGAGCTGACCATCACAAAGCTAACCCTGGCAGACACAGCTCTCTACTACTGTGCTTTAGACACACAGTGATACAAAGTGTAGAAGAGGCTGTACAAAAACCTGAACACAGATATCTGACTACTCTTCAAAGAGGAGGGAAGTGGGATTCAAACCACAGCTTCATGTCAGATGGGTTCTGATGATTCCTGTTTTATCAGACTCTCTGTGGTCACAGCTGCTGTTCAGACTCTGAGGGAGGATTCACATCAACATTCAGACACTTCAGTATGAGGAGACACAGATCAAACACAAACAACACAAATAAAGATCTCCGATGGTCCATAAAGTGACCTTACCTAGACTTCTTTTCCACAATAAACTGTCAGAAACTAAATTCTGTTATCTCCTCCAAACCATTAATCTGTTCTTTAGACCTGATCAGGACTATGCTCTCAAAGGAGGTAATTTCCTTAGTTTGTTGAGCCTCTTTGGAACCATCAGTATATCTTAATCAACAGGCCATGTGCCACAGTCCTTTAAAGTAGTTGTATTCATGCCACTTCTTCATTAGCCTACCCTTGTTTCAGGGGCATTAGCTAACTAAAGGCCTTTATCAAACCTTCCATGAACTTCAAAGTTCCTTCAGAAAGTAGTGGCTTATCTACACACTCCTGATCAAAATCTTACGACCAGTTTAAAAATTGACAGAAATGACCTTTTGCATTTTTGGATCTTAATGAGGTTTTAAATAGAGCTACAAAAAGCAAGAAGGGGGAGTGTGACAAAAAACACTTTGAAAAAGTAATTTATTGAAAACAACAAGTAAACTGAAATAGGCTGTTTATAAGCTGATCAAAAGTTTAAGACCATCGCTCAAAAAGTGACAAAAAACTCTCCAAACCAGAACAAAAATGTTTCTCAGTAGGACTCAGTCATGAGCAGCTCCACCGTTCTTGTTAATCACTTCAAAAAGTCATTTGGGCATGCTTGATGAGAGTGTTTCCAGGAAGCTTTTGGGAACATTGCTCCAAGTGGTGAAGATGGCTTCATGAAGGGCATCAACTGTCTGGAACTCCATTTTATAAACTCCCTTGACCTCCATCCCCAAATGTTCTCTATGGATTTAAATCAGGGAACATGTGGGATGGTCCAAAAAGATGTTCTTCTCCTGAAGAAGTCCTTGGTCAAGCGAGCATTGTGAACTGCAGCGTTGTCCTGTTGAAAAACCCAGCTGTTACCACACAGACGAGGGCCCTCAGTCATGAGGGATGCCCTCTGCAACATCTGCACGTAACCAGCCGCCGTTTGACGACCCTGCACCACCTGAAGCTCCAGTGTTCACTGAATGAAAAAGACCAGATCATGATGGTCATTGTGTTGGGCCCCAAACACCTGAGAGAAACCTGTTCTAGTAATATGGATGCCTTAGATGGCATCAGTCTTGCACCAAGAGTGATAGTTAGAAATCTTTCTATCAGGATTTATCCATCAACTCAGTCTTTTCATTTTTGTAACATTGCAGTATAAGGATCAGCTTGGTTTCTTTGCCTGATTATGATTCAAGGAAAAAAGCTTCTGAAAGTACTTGTTTTAAGTTTGTTTTGTATTCAAAGTCAAAAATGTTTTTCAAAGTAACTTTTTAAATAATGGGTAAAATATCTCAACAATGAACTTCTCCCAGCTGTAGATTTAATTCATACTTCAGAGTTTTTTCACATAATTTTTCCCACCACTAAAAAATTCTCAACACAAATTCTGGAGAATCAGTCCTGAAATACTTGATTTAATTTAACCCAAAACCAAAAGGACAAAAACCTAAACACAAAATGTCCTCAAAGGTAATTTTAAGTCTGTCTCTGGCAAAAAAACAGAAAATGGTACAATCCAGTGCTCTAAACTTAAAAATTCAAAACAGTCTCAGCTCCAAGTTGAAAAGTCAATTAAAAAAAAAGAAAAGACAAAGAGCCATGCATTGGAAAAGTGTACAAAAAAAAGAAGGAAAATGACTCAAAGGGAACAACTCACCGTCCAGGACACTTCCTACTCAAACTGGAGCTCAGTTCTCAGTTGTCCTTTTACCACATCCCAGCACCTGTATGGAGATGTTTTTCTCTGATCAAAAATGTCTTCCTTTAATTTGACTGGTGGAAGTTCAGAGACCAAAAGTTTCTTCAGAATCTCAGCTGAATCTCCTCCAAACATTTCTCCTTCTCCTCTCGTTGTTCCACTCAGTTATCCAAATCAACTTGGCTGCAGCAGGTCACCTGACCAGGAACCTGAAGCTAAACAGACTTTTCACAATAGGAGCAGCAGTGTGTCTTTGAGGGTGAGCAAAGGATCATGAGGATTTTTATTTATTGTAAATCCTCAACTCAACACAAAAATGTCTCCCAAAAAACCCACTTTATGGTAATGTCACAGCAGAAATCAGGCCGATCCTGTCTCAGAGCAATGCTCAGAAGACTTGTTGTTTCATTAAGTCACATAAGATGCTTCAGCTGTTTCAAAATGCTGCAGCATCTTGATGACAAGAACAAAAATCACATTAGTCCTGTATTAGCTTCTCTGCATTGGCTTCAAAAAATTCTGGAATAGCATTTAAGATTCTTCTTGTCACATATAAAGCTGTAAATGGGCCAACAGTTTATCTCAAAGAGATGTTCTCTCTAATTGTGTTTTCTGCTTAACTCATTTTCTCCAGTGTCTTTCAGTTTACTTTGTGGTTTTATTTTTTCGTTGTGCTCAAAATGGATTTGATTTTAGAGCATCTTCTAGTCTATACACATCATTTTTGTAACTACCTGCTGTTGGGTGCTGTTTTTGGTTTTTCTTGTACCTTTTTTCCACTGGCCAAAAATCCCATTCTAATGTGGTAACAATCAGCTCCTGTCAGCAGTGATAAAGGGTCTAATCAGCATTTAGACCTGCGATCTGACCCCCAAGTGACACAGGTTTTATCAGCTCACCTCTCATTAGTTCAGAAACATCACACCTGGATGAAACCACTAAATTATGAGAGGATGTTTCACTTGCCTAGGGCACAATATTGTGCTCTTCTCCGTTTGAAACTCCAACTCTTTGCAAAGGCAACAAATTTGATCTGACTTTGTGTCATCACGATCAAATGTGTTCAGTCTATGCCGATTTGTGCAGTACTAAAGAGACAAAAGAACAAAATACAGAAAACAGATGACCACCATGTCCATGACTTCCAACTCAGAGTATTCCACTGTTTATGGTCAAGATTCAGCTGATGATGTCATTAACCAATGACATCAGTTTGATGCACCAGAGGAAAAAAAAAAACAACCCGCGCATCTGCTCTGATTATGTAAAGTCCATCAATCTGGATTGACACATGGACTGGTTAAGCAATGATGAAATCAAATCAAATGGAAATTCACAGCATCGATCAAGATCATTAACTTTATTAAACAGCTTTATTTTGAAAATCTGACCGAATATCTGCATCACAGTTTCTGCCCAAACTTGTTCTGAAGGTTAAAGGGCTCTCAAATCTCACATGTGCAGTTTATGAGACAAACACTCTAACTTTTTGTTCTCTCAAACAGCAACACCAGGTATTTTTCTTTTAAAATGTGTTTTGTAGAAAGCATAAAGTAATTCTGCTGGAACATGTAGAAGACACTCAGAACATCAGGGTGCTATACAGAAGCTTGACATATCAGCCAGTCAGAAAATAGCACTGCTGTACCGGGAAACAGTTCATTTGACAGGAAAGGATGAATAAAGCATGCACATCACAGGAGTGCCTAATCACATGCTCCTTCAAGCGTCCCCCATCCAGCAGGACAAACTGAAATGAGCAGGTGTAATCAGGTATGTCAGTAACTTACCTGGGCAGACTACCCTGTAGTTCTCTTGAAAATTAAGACTACATTTGGGAAAAGGACCTGAAAATCAGCTGAGAGCCTTTATCCAACAACTGTGATCCTCCACTAGAGGCCACATCATCAAGAAGGAACTGAGCTACCTCAGCACTGACATCAATCTTTCAGTAGAACATAACTGCTGCTGTGAGGAGATCTTTCCTCACACTGAATGTTGAACATCAGCTAGTCCCTCCAGTTGATCTAAATCTTGTTGTAGAGATCGGACATTGGCTGTGGATCATTCTGACTACTCTGCTCTTCTATGGTAAGAAGAATGGACAAAACCTCATAACATTGATCCTTTGTCAGTCTGATCATTAAATTACTGAAACATTTGACACAGAAACACAGTTTATCATGTCAGACAGTAAAAATATTTTTGATGGATAAAGATTGTGCCCTAAATGACATCTTGGCTGGATGGCCAAAAACTCTATTTTGGACCTTGCTCACAGATTTTAGGTAGTCTAAATATTCTCTGTAACCACTGACTATTGTTGGAAAAAACTTTAAGCATGAAGTCTAAGTGTATTTCTCTTTCAGGTGTCAGCTGTGAAGATCTCACTCCACTGAAGAATGAAGAGTTCAGTTTAGAAGACAGCTCTGTTACTCTGTCCTACAGATACTCCACACAAGCTGATGGTTATGATTATTTCTTCTGGTATCGACAATATCCAGGAGAACATCCAGAGTTTCTCCTCTCTCATTCAATATCATCATTACTATCCAGTCCAAGACCAGGTTGGTCCTACAGTGTGCGTGAAGATAACAGAGTCATGGACCTGGAGATCCAGAAGCTTCATGTGTCTGACTCTGCTGTGTACTACTGTGCTCTGAGGCCCACAGTGACAGGAAACACCAAAACTCTGAACAAAAACCTCTGGACTTGAAGATACTCTGGAACATCCACTAGAGGGAGTCATGCTCTGCTAACCAATGGTATTTTGGGATTCAGGCTTGATCTTCATCATTTGACAAAACAAAGCAACTCCATCTGAGTCTCCTCCCTCTGACTGCAGAGATGTTTGATGACAGAGAACTGATTGAGCTGAGAACATCAGAGCAAACTAAAGTGATTCATACGGATCCTTCAGTCTCACCATCTCACCTCTGCTCACATGGACAAACTCACTCTGATACTGATCTTCTCAGCTCTCACAGGTATGTGAATGATGATCAGTGATGGAAGATGTTTGATGACAAACTTTCAGTTCAGCTCTTTCTGATAATGAATATAAAATTTGTTGATAACAGCAAGAATCTTTGTCCTGATCAGGATTTTGTTCTGAAGATCATCAATAAAACAATTAGGACAAAGTAATGTCTTCTCTTGAACCTTGTTTGTCTCATCACTTCTTTTTCTCACTTTCAGGACAAACAGCTGCAGACAAAATCTCTCCACTGGTCAAAAAAGTCAGAAGAACAGAAGGAGAATCTGTCACACTCAGATGTCACTATGAGACAACAAGAAATAATGTTTGGCTTTACTGGTACAAACATCACTCTGACCTTCAGGCACCTCAGTTTATACTCATGGAAGGAGCACGAGGAAACACAGACTGGTATATCCCAGACAAACGATATGGATTCCAGACCTCTGACAGCTCCACTGAGCTGACCATCACAAAGCTAACCCTGGCAGACACAGCTCTCTACTACTGTGCTTTAGACACACAGTGATACAAAGTGTAGAAGAGGCTGTACAAAAACCTGAACACAGATATCTGACTACTCTTCAAAGAGGAGGGAAGTGGGATTCAAACCACAGCTTCATGTCAGATGGATTCTGATGATTCCTGTTTTATCAGACTCTCTGTGGTCACAGCTGCTGTTCAGACTCTGAGGGAGGATTCACATCAACATTCAGACAAAGTAATTCAGTTTAACCTTGCCTAGATTGCTTTTCTCCAGTAGACCATCTGAAGCTACCCTCTGTTGTCTACTCCTCCAAACCATCAACCTGTCCAAAAGCCCAGTCCTAACTGGCTTTCTAAAGGTGTTCTCACCAGGCGCTGCATGTACTACCTCGGCGATCACTCACCATTCAAAGTCAATGTACAGCAGCTGGGCGCTAACCCTCCTGCGATCGACAACCACGTGAAGGCATCGCTTCACTCTGTCATGACAAAGTTAAAAAAGTTGATCTATTCAGGCGATCTTTGGCTGTGCAGCAACAGCCAATCAGCGGTGTGTGTACTAGTGGCAGAAGACTGTTATTCATCTGACTACAGAGTCGAGGTCCGTCTAGCGAACTAATTTCAGTGAGGACATTAATTCTGCCTAGATGGACCCTACACAGATAATGCTGCTGCATCATCAGCTGCAGTGTTTTGTCTTTGATAAGTGAATGAAAAGGATCAGCTGGAATAATGTCCACTTATTTGTCCATTGTATGATTATGATATGATTTGAAACTCAGCCTCTCTGACCAGCGGCAGTAGCTTACCAAAATGAATTTGTTATGCATACGCTTCATCAGTAAGCACTTTTTGCTGGGTTGCTTATTGTGAGCTACGTTAGGATGTTTTTCCCTTAGTCTGTTCAATCTTTTTGGAGACAATCAACATACAGCTATGCTCATAAGTTTATATACAATGGCAGAATTTTTGATTTCTTCACCACTTTTCACAGAATATGAATGAAAACACAAAAACCTTTTTTTCTACCTGATGTTATTGGTTGGATGAAGTTATTATGTAACAGGTGTTTTTTTAAATCATAATGAAAAGAAAAAACCTAAATGAACCTTGTAGCAATCAAAAACATGATAACTGTCAATAATGTAATAAGTACCAATAACCTATTTATTTTGGCCATTTTTAAATGAAATAAAGTCAACAATGTAATAACTTACCAATAATGTAATAAAACCTTTGAGCCAATAACATAATAACTTTTTGCCAGTAATGTAATAAGTTATTACCCTGACCATAGATTACCCTAACCCTAACCCTAACCCTACCCATACCATACCCTTGTTACTACCCTTACCCTTTTATTACATTATGGGCAAGTTATTACATTATTGGCTTTATTACATTTAAAATGGCCAAAATTATTACATTATTGGTTGTTATTACATTATTGGCCATTATTACGTTTTTGGTTGTTACAAACCTGTTAAGAACTTTTCATACCTCAGTTCTGCAAATGTTAATGGCTGTGAACAAAAAGGTCAATATTGGTCTCATCTCTCCATATGACTTTGTTCTTGAAGTTTTGAGGATTGTGTCTGTGCTGGTTGGCATTTTGTAGCCTAAATGCTTTGTCACATTTGTGTAGTAATGGTTTTCTACTGGCAACTCCACCATGCAGCCCATTTTCCTTCAAGTGCCTCAGAACATCTTACAGCCCACCACTTTATTTAAAGTGTCCTGTAGTTCAAGCTAGAGTTATTTCTGGGTTTGTTTTTCATCCCAAATGATTTTCCTGGCAGTTGTGGCTAAAACTTTGTTGATCTAGGACTGTGGTTTGTTTTCAACAGAATCCTCATTTTCCACTTCTTATTTAGAGTTTGAACTCTGCAGATTAGCATTTTCAATACCTTGGATATCTTTATATCCCTTTATTGTTTGCATAGTTCACTTATTCCCAGAGATCCATTTACAATTCGTTTGGTTTTTGACTCAATATCCAGAAATGTTAGTGGATGAAAGATTAAGGGTCTGTCAGGAATGTTCATATTTGATCCTCCATTATTTTAAATCAAGCCTTTTTTATGTTAATGGGCTCTGATTTCTGAACCAGCGCAACATGCACCTGCCCTGCGGCCTTGACGCTTGGACAGTGTGACCAGCGCCTTTTTAAGTTTCCTGCAGTGCCAAGAGATCAAGCGGAACTGGCGAGACCATCGCATCACGCCTCCTGCCAGCTCAGCGCATATCCAGAGAGGAGACACGTGGTGAGTTTATAATCGTTGTCTTCACATCAAATGAGCGCCTCTCCTCGCCTTTAAATGCTCTGCGGCCGAGGCACAGCGTCTGATTGGTCTGAATGATCCCCGCCACCGTGGAAACAGTGTGCTGGAAAGACCCAGCAGCGGAGACAGTCAGAGCCGCTGTCCCTTCAGCAGGAGAATGGACAGCGGGGCGCGTCACCGTGTGGGCCAGCTCCCAGGACAGATGTAATCTTTTCCTTTGTCATTAATAGGAGCAAAAAAAATAAGAGAGTTTCACACCCGCTGGCTTATCCATTCATAATGCTTGTGATCCACCTGCACTCCTGGTCCGTCATCACCAAAGAGCAGAGCCTTTAGTGATATACTGTATACCCTCCTGGTGTCTCCTCCTCATCCTCCTTACAATAATGTACTCCATCTTTTTAGATCACATTAAAAATAAAGACTAAAATAGAGAAATATGGGAAATCACGGGTAGATCCTGAGTGACAGACATTTATTTTCTTTTTTTTTTCTTCGTCTTTTTTCTTCCTCTTTTCTTTGAATTTAATGAAATGAGAGAAGTCAGATATATACTCAGTATCAGATGTTAAGGCTGTTTATTGTTGACTTGTAAGATGTGCATCAAATTTCCAGCTGCTGTCAGGTTAAGTTTCCCTGATGACAAACGGCTTTAATCCAACATCAGATGTGACGGGACAATTAATATAGATATAAATGTATCTACTGGTTCAGACGGCTACATTAAATAGTGATTGCTGTGATTGTTTATTGCATTAAAATGTGCCTGACACTCTGGAAACCTGCCTCTGAGGCGTGCGCACATGTGCGCTTGTCACCAAATTACAGCTGCGGAGGGTGCGCTCCGCCCTGCACTGAAGACAGACCAGGTTGGAGCTTGCGAGCTTTCAGTGCAACTTCCGCACAGTTTTTTGGCACAAAATTGTAACTGTGCCAACATTTATCTGTCGACACCTCCCCTTGGTGCCCCTTCACACCCATCTCTGTGCAGAGGGTCTGCCAAATTGTCAAACTGGCAGCGCACGGCGTCCCCTGCGCTGCGCCACGAAATTAGGGCCCCATGTCTGCAGTTGGGTTCTGTCCATTGTTTCTCTGTGTACTTTTTACACCCCTGAAAGAACTTACTGACCCAACAATGGACACAGCAGATTTGATTTTTGATGAGAAACTTTTTGAACTCATTCAATTTTTATTTCCCTTCTATGGCGTGTGGAAATGCAAAGACAGGAAACTTTTGTAAACTTTTGTAAACTTTTGCTGCTTTGGCGTTGTGTTTCCTGCCCTACCCTCGTTGTTTGAATTCCTGATTATGAAACCCTCAACCTGTGTGATTGTCTCACCTCTGCCTTGTCTCTCAAACATGTCAAATTAGCCCTGTGTATAAAATCTCTCAGTTCATCCCTGCCTTGACGTTGATTGTGTTTCTTATATTGTGAGTTATTGAGCCTGTTCTCTGTGACTCCTCATGTTTTCTGCTCTGCTGTTTCTTCGAGCTCTCCAGTGTCTTTGTAAGTTTACTTTGTGTTTTCAGTGTTGTGGAATTTTATTGAGGGTTAGATTTTAGTTTAAGTCTACAGAAGTGTTAAAAAAAACTTTTAATGGTGTAAGCTGCATTGGGGACCTGATCCATGTTTTCTTGGTTTAGTTTAGAATCAGTGGCAGGGTGACCCTGTGTGCTGACGGTCAGTGATCACACTGTTGCCTAAACAACTTACCCCATCCAGCAGTACAAACTCTGCTGAGAGGAGCAAGTGTACACAGCAATGTCAGTAACTTACCAGCAGCTGCCCCAGTTATCCTGAAAATGGCAGGCTGGCTCTTAAGACAATCAGCTGAGAGCCTTTATCCAACAACTGTGATCCTCCACTAGAGGGCCACATCATCAAGAAGGAACTGAGCTACCTCAGAACTGACATCAATCTTTCAGTAGAAGATAACTGCTGCTGTGAGGAGAACTTTCCTCACACTGAATGTTGAACATCAGCTAGTTCCTCCTGTTGATCTAAACCTTGTTGTAGAGATGGAACATTGGCTGTGGATCATTCTGACTGCTCTGATCTTCTATGGTAAGACTCTAAAAAAAGAACCTTGTAAAATTGAACATGATATTCTTGATTGGTGAAAAAGTCCATTTAGACCTTGCTCACAGATTTGAGATAATCTAAATGATCTCTTTATCCACTGACTATTGATGGAAAACCTTGAAGCATGAAGTCTAAGTGTATTTCTCTCTCAGGTGTCAGCTGTGAAGATCTCACTCCACTGAAGAATGAAGAGTTCAGTTTAGAAGACAGCTCTGTTACTCTGTCCTACAGATACTCCAAACAAGCTGCTGATTATTTCTTCTGGTATCGACAATATCCAGGAGAACCTCCAGAGTTTCTCCTATCTCATACAACATCAGCGCCAATTTCAAATCCAAGACCAGGCTGGACCTTCCGTGTGAATGAAGAACAATCTGTTGTAGATCTGCAGATCTCCTCTGCTGCTCTGTCTGACTCTGCTGTGTACTACTGTGCTCTGCAGCCCACAGTGACAGGAAACACCAAAACTCTGAACAAAAACCTCTGGACTTGAAGATACTCTGGAACATCCACTAGAGGGAGTCATGCTCTGCTAACCAATGGTATTTTGGGATTCAGGCTTGATCTTCATCATTTGACAAAACAAAGCAACTCCATCTGAGTCTCCTCCCTCTGACTGCAGAGATGTTTGATGACAGAGAACTGATTGAGCTGAGAACATCAGAGCAAACTAAACTGATTCATACTGATCCTTCAGTCTCGCCATCTCACCTCTGCACACATGGACAAACTCACTCTGATACTGATCTTCTCAGCTCTCACAGGTATGTGGATGATGATCAGTGCTGGATGATATTTGAGGACAAACTTTCATTTTAGTTCCGTATCTGAACTCTGTTCCTCCATCATCAATCCAACACTCACATGATTCTTTAACATCTCACTGAAGCTTTTGTTACTGTTTTACAGAATGTTTGGCACAGAAAGACAACGTGCTGCAACCAGAAGGAGATGTGACTGCCACTGAAGGAGAGGCAGTAACTCTTGACTGTCAGTACAACAGCACGACAGCAACAACAAATAATTATCTCTACTGGTACAAACAGCACGGAGACAACAGGCCAGAGTTCATCCTCAGCAGATTTACATTTGGAGATGGAGAAACAGTGAAGGAGTTTGAGAAGAGATTTTCATCCACACTGGATAAAACCAAAAGATCAGTTCCTCTGAAGATCCAGAAGCTTCATCTGTCTGACTCTGCTGTGTACTACTGTGCTCTGAAGCCCACAGTGACAGGAAACACCAAAACTCTGAACAAAAACCTCTGGAGAGGAGAACACAATACACCAAAACATCCACTAGGGGGATTCAGTCACCCATAAACTTTAACCAGATGTGATCAGTCAGAAGGTTTTAAATAAGACACCTCCTGACTGAGCAGCACTGATACCTGCACCACTGTGCTGCCTGCTTCAGATCCAAACCAACAGAAAAGCAGAGCCACAGCAGGACAGTTTCAGCCTTTCAGAGATCTACACTGTCAGGGATCAAAAGCACAGAGGGGAGTCCTCGGACCTCAGACCTCCTGAGTGTCATCACTTCAATGACAAGTCAAAATGGACATTTGTTCAAAATGAATGACAGAAGTACAAAGTGAGTTCTGATCATGAAGGGATGGGAACTGCTAAGCTTTTATTGATCCCACTAACAAGTCTGCCTTCAGGTCTGGTTCTTTACTGATTCTGTGGACCTTCTGTCTGGGCTAAAGTCAGCCTCCACAGGTTTTTACCACCAACAATGATTTTTAATGTTTACTGCATGGACGAATGCTCCTGAGAGCTGTTGCTGTTTTCACTCATGCAGAATAAAGTGGAAAGAACTGAAGAGAGAATTGTTCATCATCAGAAATATTAAACTAAATCCTCACACTCGTCATCAATTCTCAGCCTGAACCGAGTTTTATTCTCATCCCTGATCATGAGGCCCAATTATTTTCAATATCCCTTTAAAATCAAACTTATTCATCCTTGAGTAAAAGTTGACATTTGTGTACAAAATGAAAAAGATGTGTTTATTGAGACATAGCATTCAAAAGCAGTAAGTGACCATAATGACAGATAACCTTTGACCTCATAAATCCAATCAGGTCATCCATCAGTGTGACAGGAAAATGTGAAAAGTTAAAAACAAAACTTTTATACTATTCTAAAAATACATCAGTTAATCCCTGGATGACAAATAAATGTTAAATAAATCCACACTCGTCCTCTTCAGTTCACAAACTTCACAGATACTGAAGTCAATATAACAAAGATCTTTCTGTCCATGTTTTTATTGATTATACCTCAAATTAAAAAATACCTTCATAACCAAGACAAATATGATGAGGACAGATTTATGATCTGGGCATCTATGAATCAGTTGTAATCATAAACTTTATTTTTCCTGTTGTCTCTGCCCACCTACTCACATCCATAACATGGTGTCTTATTAAAAAAATGATGAAGACACTCTGAGTTATTCTTGAGGTATCACATTAACAAACAAAGAAAGAAAACAAAGAACAAGACTCCATGACATTGGGCTTGGACTTTCTAAGTCTGCTCAATATCACTGTATCGAGCTCAGCAGCTGGTCACAGATTGAAGAAACTTCCAAGACAATTTGTTTTTAAGATCTTGTTTAAAGTTACGTTGATCGATATGGATGGACAGATGGACAAAGTATCACAGTCTAAAAACATAACACCAAAGATATGAGAGACAAAGACTATGTATGACATTCATGTAACATTGCAATGGAAAAAATAGAAATAATTGTTTGGGTTGAAAAGTTTCACCCTCTAGCTCCTCCCACTGATGATAACCTAACCAATGAAATGATCCTGATCTGTGAAGTGGAGATAATGAAGGTTCTCAAACTGAACTATCAGCACAATCAGCTCAGTGTCGAGGATTCACAGCTGTGAAGAACAGCAGCTGCTTTGCTCTGATTTGATTTCAGAGGAACAACATTTCACATCTTCAGTCTGATTGGCTGGAACATCTCCAAAGACATGCTGATTCACCTCTTTATATTCATCTCTTATTTTATAGGTGAGTCTTCATATTGATATAGATCTATCATTTCAACCAGCTTTTCACAACAACTCATCTGTCCAACATTTCACAAGAACAGCTTTATCTCTGTGAGCTCAGATTTACTGGGACAGAAACAGACCATTTTCTTTAATCCATCTCAAAATGACAAATCTTCATTTTACAGCCCTGGGCTCCATGAACACCATCAACCCAGAAAGAGCTGAAGAAAATGTTGTAGAGGGACAAAACATCAACCTGACCTGCACATATGAGGGTTCGATCAGAAACATCCAGTGGTACAAACAATACCAGAGATCCAGACCAGAGTTCCTGCTCTACATCACAGAGGACGGATCAACTTACCCAACACATTCTGATTTCAGAGCTCACATCAACAAGAAGAAAGAAGTGAAACTAGAGATCATCTCTGCTGCTCTGTCTGACTCTGCTGTGTACTACTGTGCTCTGAGGCCCACAGTGACAGGAAACACCAAAACTCTGAACAAAAACCTCTGGAGGTAGGACTCCACAATACTCCACAACTTCCACTAGAGGGAGTCCCATCCTCTCTAACTCCAGGTGAACATATCAATGAAGTCTTGACTGATGTCACCTAAAATACAGCTCTGATGAACCACTCCATCATAACACTGCAGAGGAGCCTCATGATCAAGAATTATGTACACGAGCAGTTCAACATTTTTTTTCATGTCTTGTCTCGATCCCATATGGAAGACCATTTTTACTTCTGTAAACCTGGTGGAAACCCTGCAGTTACCATGATAAATTAATGGCTGCATGTGTGAAACTAGTCTGACAGACAATCAGCTGAGAGCCTTTATCCAACAACTGTGATCCTCCACTAGAGGGCCACATCATCAAGAAGGAACTGAGCTACCTCAGCACTGACATCAATCTTTCAGTAGAAGATAACTGCTGCTGTGAGGAGAACTTTCCTCACACTGAATGTTGAACATCAGCTAGTTCCTCCTGTTGATCTAAACCTTGTTGTAGAGATGGAACATTGGCTGTGGATCATTCTGACTGCTCTGATCTTCTATGGTAAGAGAGATTAACTTCCTTTAACAAAAATGAATTCATTTCAACATTTGAGCGTCCAAAACTCTGAACGTGTAACAACTTAACCTGAATATTTTCATCAATAACTGGTTCACTTGTCCTGACATGTTCATCTTATTATTTTCTCTAGAGTGTAAAGCACAAGACACCGTGAACCAACCACCAGAAGATATTATTGCTTCTAAAGGAGACTCAGTCACACTTGAATGTTCATTTAAGACCACTACAGCTGCAACTCCGACCTTGTTCTGGTACAGACAGGACATTGGTGATTTTCCAAAGTACATGCTGAAGTTTTATTCAGATCAGTTGGAAAATACTGATCAATTTAAGAAGGACAGATTTACTGCTGCAATCAACGGGACAACAGTTCCTCTGACGATCCAGAAGCTTCATGTGTCTGACTCTGCTGTGTACTACTGTGCTCTGAGGCCCACAGTGACAGGAAACACCAAAACTCTGAACAAAAACCTCTGGAGGTAGGACTCCACAATACTCCTCAACATCCAGTAGAGGGAGTCCCATCCTCTCTAACTCCAGGTGAACATGTCAATGAAGTCTTGACTGATGTCACCTAAAATACAGCTCTGATGAACCACTCCATCATAACACTGCAGAGGAGCCTCATCATGAACTTATTTAGTCCATCTTAGGAGACGACAAATCACTCCCAGCACGGAGCAGAGACTGACTCACTGTCACCAACACTCAGCATTTAGGTATTCAGAAGTTTAGAACCAGCTCACCTGATGTCTACAGACTTACTCTTGGTCTCTGATAACATTTCTACAGCCTCTGCACTCTCTCATACATATAAAACTTTAACTGTTCCAAAATAAGACTATATGTGCAAATACATCCTGAAATTTGTCACTAAAATCAGCTAGAAAAGCACTCAGAGAGCACAGATCTCCACCAAGCAGCTCAATTACAAACAGGAATTGTGATTCCACCAAACATTGTAGTTCTACATTTTGTATAAGCACATTGAGGAAGGAAAAATATCAATCTGCAAGAAGTGGGATTATTGTTGATATAAAGATTATCCATCAGAGTGACCTAGTTAGTTGTTGGTCTTGTGTCTTGATGACTGAACCAATCTTCTGCTTGTACAGATGTTGTTGTTTGTTCTTTGGCGCTTCCAGAGAGTGATGTTACCAGCCTGTCAGTTGAAGCAAATCCACATTGTGTCGTTGCATAACACGCTCCCTCTTTGTGGATTTTAGGGGGATAGGTTTAGACACTCACACAGACTCATGCTATGATGGGCTTCTTCCATACTGACATTATCAGCAGCCTTATTTTGTTTGTAACAGTCACGTTCGTAGGGGCTGTGAGCAAGTTGAGCTGCCATGTCTCTTTCTATAACGTTAATGGGCTCACAGTAATGTTTCTCTTAGATGTGAACGCAGACAGAGAGCTGTGTAGGACTCCTTCAATGGCATTGCAAGGGAAGCTGGGAAATGTGACATAGGCTTGAAAACTTGACGTCAGCTTACAAATGGACTAAAACTACCATAATGCCGTCAACAAATGGAGTTTGCTTTTACAAACAATGTTGTGTTGTGACCTCAATCTACATCAGATCAGCACCAAAATCTAACGTTTTCTTCCTTGGACCAAATGACACTTTTGTGAAAATTTTCAGGTAAATTGATTTAGTAGTTCTTGAGTAATCTTTCTAAAAAACAAACAGACTCTGGCAACAATAAAAACTCCTTTGTGGAAATTGTAGTTTCTTGATGGTTGATGTGTAGATGCAGATGATGACGAAGCTTCGCCAAAACAGACTTGTTTGCATATAAAAGAAGTTTATTTACAAACCAAGCAAGTGTCTGAATCAGGCACTCCGGACAGCCTGAGAGGCCCAAGCCAAGTGAACCTCTCAAGCATTGTAAGAGGACATGTATTTATACCAGACTCATTGCTTGACTTATACAAAGACATGCATGTAGAGTGGACTCTCATTGGACCGGGACATGCTAGATAAATGACCAGTGACCAACAGGGCAAACCCATGATAGGCTGCAGTGAGGGTGCTTTAACCTTTAACCCAGTGTGTATCACCTTACGTATCAGTCCTTGGCTATTTACCTAACCCCAGGGGTTAGCGTCCTGGGCGTGCATCTGGCCATCTGTATATTGAGTGAAACCGGGCCAAATTCAGTCTACTCATGAGCTCACCCCCAAGGCCACCTATTTGTCATCTAAAACATTCACATCAGATACATCAAAGTAATTACATGATCACAAACACAGCCATCTCTGGATTACTGATTCTTTTTTGATTTTATTACTGAGAGATCAGTTAATTTACTGAGATCAATGAAGGAAACACAACTGATATCAGGGAAATATTGATACTGGACGTTAAACACTAAGATCTGCAGACCAGAAGCTGCTCCAAAGTCCATTTGATGAAGATAATCATCACAGATGTGACGTTTATGATCCTTCATCAGACACCTCGATGTTTTGTCATCATGAAGACTTGACTGTTCCATTGAGACACTGAATCAATCCAACATCTGAGTCTCCTCCCTCTGACTGCAGAGATGTTTGATGACAGAGAAGTGATTGAGCTGAGAACATCAGAGCAAACTAAAGTGATTCATACTGATCCTTCAGTCTCACCATCTCACCTCTGCACACATGGACAAACTCACTCTGATACTGATCTTCTCAGCTCTCACAGGTATGTGGATGATGATCAGTGTTAGATCATGTTTGATACAAAAGTTTCCTTTCACTTCTTGAACAAAACTCTATTTCTCCATCATCAATCCAACACTCACATGATTCTTTAACAGCTCACTGAAGCTTTTGTTACTCTTTTACAGAATGTTTGGCACAGAAAGACAACGTGCTGCAGCCAGAAGGAGATGTGACTGCCACTGAAGGAGAGGCAGTAACTCTTGACTGTCAGTACAACAGCACAACAGCAAATGCTTTTCTATTCTGGTACAAACAGGACGGAGACAACAGGCCAGAGTTCATCCTCAGCAGATTTATAATTGGAGATGGAGAAACAGTGAAGGAGTTTGAGGAGAGATTTTCATCCACACTGGATAAAGACAAAAGATCAGTTCCTCTGAAGATCAAGAAGCTTCATGTGTCTGACTCTGCTGTGTACTACTGTGCTCTGAGGCCCACAGTGACAGGAAACACCAAAACTCTGAACAAAAACCTCTGGAGGTAGGACTCCACAATACTCCACAATACTCAACAACATCCACTAGAGGGAGTCCCATCCTCTCTAACTCCAGGTGAACATGTCAATGAAGTCTTGACTGATGTCACCTAAAACACAGCTCTGATGATCCACTCTGAGTATTTTTCAGAGATGAAATGAAAAACACACATTTAATATAAACTATTCCTGTTTAAGTGCAAATAAAAACTGAATTTGGTCACATTATTCATGTAAACACACAAACAGACATCTCTGGGTTACTGGTTCCTGTTATTTCTGTAGTTCAACATGGATCGTTGATGTCTTAATGAAATATTAAAACTCTTTGGTCCTCAAATCTTGTGAATAAAGCACAGCTAAATTCTTTCCACACTCACAAGACCCTCCTGTTCAGAAAGGCTGGTTTTGAGGGCGGTCGCCTTCATATGTTGATGAGCCAGAGCAGTGTACATGTGGACATACATTGCAGTCCTTCTGTGCTAAAACATTCTAACCATTGATTTATACCAGTTACCACACACACAGTTACAAAAATGATACTGGTCCCCCTTAAAAGGTGACCACACAATATGCTAACCACAGTACGACTGCTGCAAATTAGCCTACCTTCCCCGCTAAAGTTAGCAGAAACTGAGGCGTAAGTGGGTGGGTAAAGGACCGAGTATATTCAGCTAACTGTAAAACTTCTCTTCATGAACACACATGAACCCTGAATTCATGCTGGTTACCAGATAACCACCAGTTGATTCCCCGCACACATCACAGTAAACATGATAACCTAGCCTTCCATCTGGGCTACCATGAGCAGAAACTGAGGGGTAATGGGGTGGGTCAAGGACTTAATATATTCAGCCAACTGTTAAACTGCTCTTGACTAATGTAGGAATGTTAAAACTTAAAAGTTTACTCTTCAGACTTTCAACAAGTAACATGAACACTGACAATCACGTGAAGATATCCCTGCTGTTAGCTTTACCTCATAGCAATGAGCAAAGTAAAAACTACACGACATTGAAATACATTTCCAATATCAGATTTGTTATAGAATTGTTGGTACTGAGCCTGGAATCAGGAAAGGTCTAATTCTCATTCCTGTGTTGAACTGACTGAAGTTGAAGAAGCAGTTGGACGTGGAGTGACTGACACACATATTCAGGTTTTAGACGACTGTAGCTGCTCATTCCCATCAAAAATAAAACGAATCCACTTGACCCTTTGGCCCTCTGAGGCTGGTAGCCTACATGAGGACATTTTCTTGGAAGTTTTACCCTGAAATACAGACTTCCTGCTGGCCGACATGGTTTTATTTCCTTTGCAAAGAAAAGATCAGTCAACACATGAGTTGGTCGAATGAAGAAGGACCCAGACTCAAGGGAAGATCAGGGTTGAAGTACCTTAGGAGACAAATAGGATGCACCAAATGGGAGACACCAAATAGGAAGAGGTACACTGTCCAGACATGGTAAAAACAATAGCAGACAAAAGACTTACTATTTACATGGAGATGTCAATGATCTTTGATCAAGGAAACAAGGATGGGTGGGGTCAGCCTGAGCTGAAGGTGTCAGGAGGGGAAGCAGATCTGAGGGACTAAGGTAGACCTTGGTTGCTGAGGGAGACGACACAAATTTCCATCACAACATCTATGTGGCTTTTAACACCCAACAAGTGAGCAGTGACAGCTTCTGAGCTTAAACATGCTGAACACCAATTTCTCACTAAGAATATAAACAACATGGCTGCACATTGCAGAGAAATCTCTCCAGCTGGGGGGGGGGGGGTGTTACTCAGGTAGACAAATCAGGTCAGGTACATATATCAAAATATAATGTTATGTAACAGTATATCCACAGACTCAACAGCTGACCAAATACCAAGAGTTCACATTCATACAGCCTGATAAATAAATAAATAGGTTTTGTTGTCTTACATTACATCTTGTGACTGTGAGGAAGGCCAAAGACCCAAAAATATGTTCAAAGCCTTACAAAAGAGGTTTTTTCATTATATGTTCTCATTTGTGATGGGCTTCAAACACTAAGGTCTGCGCACCACAAGCTGCTCCAAAGTCCTTTTGATGAAAAAAATCAGATGTGATGTTTATGGTCCTTGACCTTCATCAGACACCTTGATGGTTTGTCATCATGAAGACTTGACTGTTTCACTGAGACACTGAATCAATCCAACATCTGAGTCTCCTCCCTCTGACTGCAGAGATGTTTGATGACAGAGAACTGATTGAGCTGAGAACATCAGAGCAAACTAAACTGATTCATACTGATCCTTCAGTCTCACCATCTCACCTCTGCACACATGGACAAACTCACTCTGATACTGATCTTCTCAGCTCTCACAGGTATGTGGATGATGATCAGTGTTGGATGATGTTTGATGACAAAGTAATGTCTTCTCTTGAACCTTGTTTTTTCTCATCACTTCTTTTTTTCATCCACTTCAGGAAAAACAGCTGCTGAGAAAATCTCTACTGCGGTCAAAGACATCAGAAGAACAGAAGGAGAATCTGTCGCACTTGGATGTACCTATGAGACAACATCAAATTTTGTTCGTCTTTACTGGTACAAACATCACTCTGACCTTCAGGCACCTCAGTTTATACTCTACAAAGGAGCACGATCATGGAGTGCAGACAATTACATCCCAGACCAACGATATGGATCCCAGACCTCTGACAGCTCCACTGTGCTGACCATCACAAAGCTAACCCTGGCAGACACAGCTCTCTACTACTGTGCTTTAGACACACAGTGATACAAAGTGTAGAAGAGGCTGTACAAAAACCTGAACACAGATATCTGACTACTCTTCAAAGAGGAGGGAAGTGGGATTCAAACCACAGCTTCATGTCAGATGGATTCTGATGATTCCTGTTTTATCAGACTCTCTGTGGTCACAGCTGCTGTTCAGACTCTGAGGGAGGATTGTCATCAACATTCAGACAGAAAATTCAGTGAAACTTCACTCTGACTTCTTTTCCTCAATAAAACTTCAGAAATTAAATTCTGTTTTCTCCTCCTCCAAACCATTAACACCTCCTTTAGACTTCATCCAGACTGACATCAAAGGAGGTCTTTTCCTTAGTATGTTCAGCCTCCTTTAAGACAATCAGTAGATCTTAATCAACAGGCTATGTGCCACAGTCCTTTAAAGAGGACATATCATGCTTGTTTCTCCTTTTCACTATGCCAGACTAGGATGCCTGTAAAGCATTTCTGCCCTCAGTACAAGTCATTTAGTTCCTTCATTGCCCCACAATAGCGTTCTCAAAATCCTCATTTTAGGCCACTAACAAAGTCTTGTTGAGACGCGTCAAGGAATGACCTAAAGTTACCTCACAACGTCACAGTCCTTTGTGCTCTGATTGGTCAGTTCTACTGGGGGTAGAGCCAGCCTGTCCTTCCTCTTCTAATGTGTTTTCCAGCAGGCTCAAAGCAGTGACCGTGTATTGAGTCCCCCTACAGGTCAGAGCTGGTAATGAGTGAGTTTGAGCTAGGGATCTATATACCCCTGCTGGTGGATGTGTTCCTCGGTGAGGGTTTTGTGGCTAACGGACATCACAGAGGAGGAAGTGTTTTATCAGATTACTCCAATAAAAAGAAAGGTACCTCGTGATGTCATGACGTTTGAAATCTCGTGGACATCTCACAATGACCTATTTTCAGAGGCATCAAATCTCGTTCTAGGATATCAGAAAAAATACAATATCTCTTTTTTTGAAAATTAAGGGGGTGTAAGGTCTTGTTTTCAAATTTATTATGTTATATGTAAGTATTAAATCATGCATCAGCATGATATGTCTCCTTTAACTCACAGGCTTTATGCAGTGAGAATACCCTAACAATGCAACATTGTGCTGCATTTGGGTGCAATTTTCTGTCAACGGAAAACAAGAGAAGTGATTTAAGACTACACAGCCTCTCAAGTGACAGGTCGAGAAGAAAGGAGTGGAAATTGGCTGTGGACCAGCGGCTATGTTCTCATCACTTCTCTCCAGATGCATTTGATGCCTTTAACTGAGCCAAGCTGCTGAAGGAGCTCACGTGTTGCTAATTACAAACATAGACTAAACCCAAATGCTGCGCCTAATTTTCTCACACCAACAGGCAAAACACCTTTGGGAAATGAGTGAAGTCCGCTTGAGGTAACAGCATAGGCAGGACACACTGGAGGTTCTCCTGTGAAGATGTCAGTTACACGCTCCTGCAGATGTATCCTCTGATGACGAAGATTTGAACACAACCACGATCACGGAGGAAGCTCACGACAAGTCACCCAAACAGTCATTACAGCAGTGGGTATAAATACGGACTCGTTGAAAGCTTTCTCCCTGATCACGGTCGTGGTCAATGGCTCTGCTAATAGCCAGTGAGTAGACAAAGCCACTGGTAGCTGGGCACAGTTCAAACAATGATGCGCCCTTAGGTTATAATGAATAGCAATTTCTAATGAAAGAGCAATTCTTTGTGCTTTTTTGACAGCACATCTTAGCATCAGAAAAGCATAAAAGTTTGTCCTCTCAGTCGAGGTTCTTTCTAACAGTGCACAGAAGGCATGTGGCTGGAGAAACATCTATGGATGTGGTGCACATGTGCAAATGGTATCATAGTTTTGACTTTCTATCTCACAGTTATGACTCTGATCTCTCATTATTTCATCTTTTCATCTCATAGTTATTATTGCTTGTTACGTGCCTGCGGCCTGCTGCTCAGTTTGAACTTTAACATGAAAAAACATGAAACACAGAAACACAATCATAAAAAACTAGATAAAACACTGACACGGATGAAACACAGGCAAGTATTTCTCTAAAAACATTGCATATAATGCTAATTGAAGCCTAACAGATGGTGTAACATCACATGGTAAACAAAAAAACAAAACAAGCACACAGGTCTTTCTAGAGTTCTCTGATAACTGTAGGCAGAGGCAGGCTAAAGCATTACCCATATACTACTCCCAGCGATAGAGCTCTGCTAACTAGAAGCTGGTGATCTTTGTCCATCACTTCCTTGTTACTGGACGCTCAGTCAAATGAATGGTGTCTACCTGTTTGCCATGAACTCTGGAGTGAGGTAAGACATGACCACAAAAAAAATGTTTGAGCGTCCCTTTAAGTCCAGCTTGGATGGTACAACAGGTCACAGCTCATATAGTCCTTCATTTACAGCATCTGAACTCACAACCTGAAGTGGATGGCCAACAACTTTGGGGCCTCATGTGGAAATGGGCGCTGCAGCCATCATAAAAACCCAACTAAGCCCATTTGTCCCAAGGCAGAGCGCTTTAAGAGAGGAGACAACAAATCACTCCCAGCATGGAGCAGAGACTGACTCACTGTCACCAACTCTCAGCATTTAGGTATTCAGAAGTTTAGAACCAGCTCACCTGATGTCTACAGACTTACTCTTGGTCTCTGATAACATCTCTACAGCCTCAGGGTTTGGTTAGCAAAGCAGATCATTTGGACCTTTTTACTGAACACCTCCATGGCTGGAAAGAAAACAGGAGCACCTCAGACAAAACTGTCACAAGCAGACACACACTGCTTCAAACTAACAGACACACAACCTCCAACCACAGAAACACACGTCCATGACATGTTCCTCTCTGTTTTCTGCTCATTTTAATATTTTTATGAGATGAAATGTTGATTCTAAAGAAAAACTTCAATAAATAAATGAACAATTCCTGCAAAAAAAGGCCTGTTGTGTGAATACTCTTAAGTTTGTACAAAAATATCAATCATGTGAACATAGAAGGCAAGTTGTTTTATAGAGCACAATTCTTATACAAGGCAATTCAAAGTGCTTTACAGTACAAGAAAAATGCATTAAAATCTCAATACAAAATAAAAACAACAATCATTATAAAATGAACTTTAAAGAGAAGAGTGCAGATCAGATCCTTTCAGTCAGATGCACAGTTAAACAGCTGTTTGAGCCATCATTTGAACATTGGCAGAGTAGAGGCCTGTCTCACATCTTCAGAAAGGCTGTTCCAGATTTTAGCTTCATAGAACTGAACCCTGATCCCCCATGTTTAGTCCTGGCTCTGGGCACCAGCATAAGGCCCGACCCAGAGGTCCTCCAAAGTCCCAGATGGTTCATATGGCTTTTAATATCTTATCATTTATCATGTCAGTGGTCTTATTTAAAGGCACTTGCCGTGAGCTTGTCTGCTTTTTAACTTGTATGTCTGATTGCTTGCTTTGCTTTGTTTGCTGATATTTTATGTATACATTTATACTGTGCAGCACTTTGGCTACCCCCGTGGTTCTTTTTAAATGTGCTATACAAATAAAGTTGTATTGTATTGTATTGTATCTGGCACTAACATGTCAGAGATGGACTTTGGTGCTCGGCTGCGGAGAGACTTGTACACAAGCAGAGCTGCTTTAAAGTCTATTATCTGAGCCACAGGAGGCCAGTGAAGGGACCTGAGCACAGGACTAATGTGCTCGTACTTCCTGGTTCTGGTCAGGACCTGAGCAGCAGCATTCTGGATGTACTTTGGCTCCTACAGCTCATTTGGAGGCCAGTGAGCAGGCCGTTACAGTAATCTAACCTACTAGAGACAAATGCATGGATAAGTCTCTCTAGGTCAGGTTTAGACACTATACCTCTGATTTTGGTAATGTTTCTTAGATGGTAAAAGGCTGCTGATATTATTGATTTGATGTGGCTGTTAAAGTTAAAGTCTGAGTCCATTATCACCCCGAGTTTTCTAACCTGATTTGTAGGTTTTAGAGAGAGAGAGACTGGAGGTGACTGCTGACACTTTCTCTGTGTTTCTGTGGACCAAACATGACGACTTCAGTCTTGCTGGGTCTAGATGGAGAAAGTTGTTTAGCATCCACACACTGACCTGTTGGATGCAGTGACAGAGTGAACCACTGGTCCATATTCACCTGCTGTCAGTGAGACATAGATCTGAGTGTCGTCTGCATAATTGTGGTAGGACACATTATTACTCTGAATTAATTGGCCTAAAGGCAGCATGTAGAGATTAAATAGTAGAGGTCCCAGGATTGACCCTTGGGGTACCCCACAAGTAAAGGCTATGTGGTCTGAGACACAGTTACCAATTTCAACAAAGTACTTTCTGTCTTCTTTAGGACTTCAGCCAAACATACAGAAACCTCTGGGCTACTGGTTCATGTTTGATTTTATTAGTGAGAGATCAGCTGGAATCAATGAAGGAAACAAAACATCAGAAAAATATTAATACTGGATGTCAAACACAAAATGAAACCCAGAAACTGCACAAAAGTCCATTTAATGAAGATAATCTCCACAGATGTGACGTTTATGGTCCTTGACCTTCATCAGACACCTTGATGGTTTGTCATCATGAAGACTTGACTGTTTCACTGAGACACTGAATCAGTCCAACATCTGAGTCTCCTCCCTCTGACTGCAGAGATGTTTGATGACAGAGAACTGATTGAGCTGAGAACATCAGAGCAAACTAAACTGATTCATACTGATCCTTCAGTCTCACCATCTCACCTCTGCACACATGGACAAACTCACTCTGATACTGATCTTCTCAGCTCTCACGGGTATGTGGATGATGATCAGTGTTGGATGATGTTTGAGGACAAAGTAATGTCTTCTCTTGAATCTTTTTTGTCTCATCTCTTCTTTTTCTCGTCCGCTTCAGGACAAACAGCTGCAGACAAAATCTCTCCTGTGGTCAAACAAGTCAGAAGAACAGAAGGAGAATCTGTCACACTCAGATGTCAATATGAGACAACAACAAATGGTATTTGGCTTTACTGGTATAAACATCACTCTGACCTTCAGGCACCTCAGTTTATACTCTGGAAAGGAGCACGAGGAAACACAGGCTCATATATTCCAGACCAACGATATAGATCCCAGACCTCTGACAGCTCCACTGAGCTGACCATCACAAAGCTAACCCTGGCAGACACAGCTCTCTACTACTGTGCTTTAGACACACAGTGATACAAAGTGTAGAAGAGGCTGTACAAAAACCTGAACACAGATATCTGACTACTCTTCAAAGAGGAGTGAAGTGGGATTCAAACCACAGCTTCATGTCAGATGGATTCTGATGATTCCTGTTTTATCAGACTCTCTGTGGTCACAGCTGCTGTTCAGACTCTGAGGGAGGATTCACAGCAACAGTGAGACAGAAAATGCAGTTAAACCTCACCCAGACTGCTTTTCCTCAATAGAAGTTCAGAAATTAAATTCTGTTTTCTCCTCCTCCAAACTATTAACACCTCCTTTGGACTTGATCCAGACTGATATTGAAGGAGGTCTTTTCCTTAGTTTGTTCAGCCTCTTTGAGACAATCAGTAAATCTTAATCAACAGGTTATGTGCCACAGTCCTTTAAAGCAGCTGTAATCATACCACTTCTTCAAAAGCCTAAACTTGATTCAGGAACATCACCTAACTTCAGGCCTAACCTCCCAAAGATCCTTCAGAAAGTAGTGGCCTATCTGCAAAACAACAGCTTATTTGAGGTTACTGATTACATTCATCTTGTCTTGTTGGAAACTAAGTGTTTTTACTGTTCTTTTATTAAGACAAAAACGGTATGGTTACCTTGACATGTTTCGACGTTGCTCTGCCGTTTTCTTTAGAAGTAGTCGTCCATGACTCACATACATTTGAACTTAGTACCTCCCAGTCTACCACCATGAATAGCATGAAGTACTTTTACTCTGTACTTTCCAAGTAATCCTTTGTCAAATCAAACAAAGGACAAGATTAAGGATATTTCCCCCAACTTTGATGTGAAATAAAAATCTTGTTTCCTATAAAGTCCATGATTCACATATACTGTTGGACTCACTATTCTCTAGACTACCAGCATGTATTTATGAAGTACTTTTACTGTGTACTTATCAAGTATTTGGGTACAAATTTGGGTGCAGTATTCTTAATCTTACTGTTTTGGATTTTTAACAATGGATTACTCAAAGTACATCGTAAAAGTACTTCATATTATACAGGTAGTCTAGAAAGTAAGTGAATAATTACTGTAGTATGGGTAGGATAGATAGATAGATAGATAGATAGATAGATAGATAGATAGATAGATAGATAGATAGATAGATAGATAGATAGATAGATAGATAGATAGATAGATAGATAGATAGATAGATAGATAGATAGATAGATAGATAGATAGATAGATAGATAGATAGATAGGCTTTATTTCAGACTCAAGGTCCATATGTAAAAATAGGTTAAAATAACACATAAGACAACAATAACAAACATAGACTAACAATTCATTTTTAAAAAGGCACTTATGCCAGTGCTCCAAAAACTGGGAAGTGCAGCGTATGTCACTGTACATGATATTCACCAGTGCCCAAACAATTTGATTCTCAGAATCATTTAATCTGCAGATGAACCTGTGCATGTTAACCAGAGAGATGCTGCTGCCTCTGGAGCTCGGTATAAAGTGACACTATCACCGGCAGGCCGGTGTGGCTCCGTTGGCGGTTAACCAGAGAGAGGCTGCTGCCTCTGGAGCTCGGTATGAAGTGAATATCACCGGCAGGCCGGTGTGGCTCCGTTGGCGGTTAACCAGAGAGATGCTGCTGCCTCCGGAGCTCGGTATGAAGTGAATATCACCGGCAGGCCGCTGTGGCTCCGTTGGCGGTTAACCAGAGAGATGCTGCTGCCTCCGGAGCTCGGTATGAAGTGAATATCACCGGCAGGCCGGTGTGGCTCCGTTGGCGGTTAACCAGAGAGATGCTGCTGCCTCAGGAGCTCGGTATAAAGTGACACTATCACCGGCAGGCCGGTGTGGCTCCGTTGGCGGTTAACCAGAGATGCTGCTGCCTCCGGAGCTCGGTATGAAGTGAATATCACCGGCAGGCCGGTGTGGCTCCGTTGGCGGTTAACCAGAGAGATGCTGCTGCCTCCGGAGCTCGGTATGAAGTGAATATCACCGGCAGGCCGGTGTGGCTCCGTTGGCGGTTAACCAGAGAGATGCTGCTGCCTCAGGAGCTCGGTATGAAGTGAATATCACCGCAGGCCGGTGTGGCTCTGGCGGTTAACCAGAGAGATGCTGCTGCCTCTGGAGCTCGGTATGAAGTGAATACCCCCGGCGGGCCGGTTTGGCCCCGCCAGCAGTAAACCAAAGAGAGGCTGCTGCCTCCGGAGTTCGGTGTGGCTCCATTGGCAGGCCGGTGTGGCTCCGTTGGCAGTTAACCACACAGAGGCTGCAGCCACCAGACATCGGTGTAAAGAGACACTAGCTCTATTAAAGCTGGGGTTGGCGATCTGATTTAGATACACTTTTTGTAATACTGGTTAAAATGGTCTTTATGACCCGATGGTAATCAACTCATAATGTGTTCTTAAAACAGAGCGAAAAATATCCGCTATCTACAGCAGGAGTAAAACAGTGAAAACACCGACCAATAATCTTGACGGGATACCTTCTTTTACACCAATCAAATCCGTCGCCATTCTGCGTGCCTGCTGCAGGTGCATTTTCCGGTGTGCACCGACAGTGCGTGTAGCATGTAGCGTGTAGCGTAGGGAACAGACTCCGCTGGAGAATGCTTACCTTTCAAGTTTTGTCTTTGAAAATAAGGGAAGTCCGCCAGAGCCGTCCTACAACCCCAACCAAGCTCCAGTCTCCCTCACATTTAAGACAGATGTACAAGAAATCTAAAATAAACTGTTTTTCTAAGTTTGTTCCGCTGTTGGCTCTAATCTCGCGAGAACTGCCGTCCATGCTACTGCATGTGGCAGTTCTCGCGAGACTTCGTCTTCTTCGGTGGTTGGCATCCATCATTTTGGAGCATTACCGCCCCCTTCAGGCTAGAGACAGACAGCTAGTTCTCCAAAATCGCCAACCCCAGCTTTAAGACAAGCTCCTCTTCCATCCTGGAAAACGCTTGAATTTATTAGCCGGCTGTGTTGTAGCAGCTATCCAGTGTAAACAGGAAATGATGTTAGAGTGATGCCTTATGTGATTCAGTTAAGCCAATCAGAGACAAGTAGCATGGACCTACCCTTTCCTGTTTCTTGATTGTTTGTCATGATCTCTGGAATGTTTTTGCAGATTGTGAGATATTAATGCATAAATTGTGAAATGTTTGTGCGCATTCATAAATGTTTTTGCGCATTCATAAATGTTTTTGAGCATTCATAAATGTTTTTGTGTATTTTGAAATGTTTTTGCGTATTACGAAATGTTTATTCTCATTGACCTTCAGGGCCACCGTACTTTATCACCCGGGAACATGCTTCAACATAAATGAAAGGAATTACTCCGTATTACAGGACTGCTTCTAATTGGTTCAAGTCCTATTTATCTGGCAGATATCAGACTGAACACCTGAACAATAAGTCTTCTCTGGTCACTAAAGTCAGTTAAAGAGTTCCTCAATATTCTGTACTCGGTCAGATTCTCTTCTTTTCATATATGTTTACCTTTGGTGACGTCATTAGGGAAACACTCCACACGTTTTTATTTTTATGCTGACTATACTCAACTGTCCTCAACACTGAGGCCAGGTGAGAGAATTCAGTTATCTAAACCAGAAGCATGTCTGACAGACATAAGGACCGAAATGGAGTGGGATTTAATTCTTCTCAACTCACACAGACAGAGGTTACTGTGCTTATTCTGGTTGTTGCTGTCTCAGAAATTCATTTAATATTCTTCAGCTGGTCCAAACTGTTGACTCACGTGTCCTAACTTGAACTAGAAGAGATCACATTACTCCAGTATTAGAGTCTCTGAAATGGCATCAGTGAAATCTAGAATACAATAAAAATTCCTTCTTCTCACTTTCAAAGGGGGGTTGATGACATCATCCTGTGTGATCGCCAACAACAGAAAAAGAGAAACTTGACAGGATGGATCAAAACAACCACGGAAGTGTCTCTGACTGTAAGAACAGAACACAAACTCAAATGTGCATCTGGACAACAGAAGAGTTGTTTCAACTAAATATCATCAAAGTCTTGGAGGACATCTGCTCCAGATTGATCATTATTGGATCTGTCGTCTGATCAAAGAGCTGCTGTTGGATACAGAGATGAAACTCTGCAAGTTTCTGTTTCCTCTGTTATAGACGTCCACATAGTGACGCTACTTCATATTAGCTTCTGTGTCCTCCTCTCAATTCTTCAGTTGATGCTACACGTACAGTTTTTACATATACCACTGAAGGAAGGATATAAATTCTACTTTCTCATTATGAACACTGACTTCAGCTGCATATGCTTGACCCTGTGTGCTGCCTGTCAGTGACCCATAAACCCCTCCAAAACTTTGCAGATCCAGCAGTACGACCCAGGTCAGTGAATAACCCAGGTAGGCAGCTCGATAAAATTATGGCTGTATGTGTGAAATGGGCCTGACAGACAATCAGCTGAGAGCCTTTATCCAACAACTGTGATCCTCCACTAGAGGGCCACATCATCAAGAAGGAACTGAGCTACCTCAGCACTGACATCAATCTTTCAGTAGAAGATAACTGCTGCTGTGAGGACAACTTTCCTCACACTGAATGTTGAACATCAGCTAGTTCCTCCTGTTGATCTAAACCTTGTTGTAGAGATGGAACATTGGCTGTGGATCATTCTGACTGTTCTGCTCTTCTATGGTAAGAGACTACAAACAATACCTCATCATGTTGGACATGTCAATCAATCTGATCTTTTAATTAAAACTGAATCTACATTTATGCATGAACACATGTGAATGTGACAAAGAAAAAAATGTAAGCTTGTCAGTCAAAAAATCTTCTTGATGAGTGAAGATTGTCCCATACCTGCCATCTTCACTGGTTTGTCACCACTGAGTATTAAATGAAAAACCTTGAAGCATGAATCTAAGTGTATTTCTCTTTCAGGTGTCAGCTGTGAAGATCTCACTCCACTGAAGAATGAAGAGTTCAGTTTAGAAGACAGCTCTGTTACTCTGTCCTACAGATACTCCAAACAAGCAACTGGTGGTGAATATTTCTTCTGGTATCGACAATATCCAGGAGAACCTCCAGAGTTTCTCCTCTCTCATACAATATCAACAGCACTATCAAGTCCAAGACCAGGTTGGTCCTACAGTGTGAGTGAAGATAAAAAAGTCATGGACCTGCAGATCTCCTCTGCTGCTCTGTCTGACTCTGCTGTGTACTACTGTGCTGTGAGGCCCACAGTGACAGGAAACACCAAAACTCTGAACAAAAACCTCTGGAGGTAGGACTCCACAATACTCCACAACATCCACTAGAGGGAGTCCCATCCTCTCTAACTCCAGGTGAACATATCAATGAAGTCGACTGATGTCACCTAAAACACAGCTCTGATGAACCACTCCATCATAACACTGCAGAGGAGCCTCATCATGAACTTATTTAGTCCATCTTAGGAAACAACAAATCACTCCCAGCACAGAGCAGAGACTGACTCACTGTCACCAACACTCAGCATTTAGGTATTCAGAAGTTTAGAACCAGTTCACGTGGGGCCTGTAGTACAAACCTGGATTAGCTCTTAGAGAGATAACTTCCTGGATATGTTTCGGGTCTTCCGCACTACGAATGTGGATCTTTTTTTATCCAGGCACGTTGCCCCGGTAACTGATGCTGAACACCAAACCTGGTCCGGAGCAGGTTAAGTTCCAGGATAAGAGCTCATGGGGTGTGACAGACCGCCCGCTGACCAATCGGTTCTCTCGGGCGGGCATGAAAGACCGCACAGTCACCAATTTGCTGTCTTGGAAAATGGCTTGCCCATTTCTGCCAGAACCAGTTAAAGTCGGTCTGCGAATTGTAAGAGGAGCGCTTCGTCGGGAGCATTTTTTTCATGACCTAAGTAATCTGCTTGATTGTCATTATTTCTCAATCAAATCAAATCAAACTTTATTTATAAAGCACTTTTCATACATTAAAAATGCATCACAAAGTGCTATACATGTTAAAACAGCCTCCCCCCCCCCCACACACACACAACATGATTTAAAAAGTGTGATTTTAAAATCGTGAGTACAGAGGAGGCAGGTTTGAGCCATATTTTGATAAAAGTTTGTCTCCCTGAGCCTTAGGATCAATAATTAAAACTTCACTTTTGTCCTCGTTGAGCTGTAGGAAGTTTTCTGCCATCCAGGATTTAATGTCTAAAATACAATTAAAAAAGGCATCAATGGGCCTTGTGTCATCAGGAGACATGGATATGTAGAGCTGTGTATCATCAGAATAACTGGAACATAATACCATACCTGCTGATGACGTCTCCCAGTGGGAGCATGTACACGTTAAAAAGTACAGGGCCCAAAATTGAGCCTTGGGGGACACCACATTTCATTTCATGGGTCCTTGAGGAGCATGTGTCCAAGCTTACCAGAAATTTTCTATCTGTGAGATAAGAACTGAACCACTAAAGGGCAGTACCAGAGAGGCCTACAAGGTGTCTTAGTCTATTTAATAGAATCGTGTGGTCTACTGTATCGAAGGCAGCGCTTAGATCCAGTAGCACAAGGACTATGAGCTTGTGCAAGTCCAGGTTACACCTAAAATCATTAACAATTTTTAGTAGGGCAGTCTCTGTACTGTGGTTCGTCCTAAATCCAGATTGAAATTTCTCAAAAATTGGAACGTTTATTTAAAAAAATCATTCAACTGCATAAAAACAAGTTTTTCTAAAATTTTGCTTAAAAACGGTAAGTTGGACACTGGCCTGTAGTTATTAAAAACATCAGGATCCAAATTTTTCTTCTTCAGAAGGGGTCTCACCGCTGCCGTTTTAAGGGCAGCAGGGAAACAGCCTGTCTGAAGAGAACAATTCACCATATTTAAAAGCTCAACTTCAAGGAAACCATAAAGTGTTTTAAAAAGTGATGTTGGAATAGGATCTAAAAGGCAGGTTGTTGGTTATACTTGGGAGAAAACTCTACCAAGCAATTCAGCATCAACCAGTGCAAAACTGTCCAGTGTTTCCTCAGGTAAAAACAAGCTTTCTAAGGTATTAAAAACAGTATTTTGATCAGATAAAATAGAAGATCTTATAAAATCAATTTTACCCCTGAAGTGATCTGCACAGCCTTCACAAAGGGAGTCTGAAGTAGTGACTTGGTTTCTGTTAAAAACGGGGTTGATTAAAAGATCAATGGTGCTAAAAATAATTTTTGGGTTGTCTTTGTGTTCACTGATTATTTTTGTGAAATATGTAGATCTTGCATGCCTGAGAGCATTGTTGTTTATTTTTAGTTGCTCACAGTATATTTGGTGATTAATGGTTATCTTATTTTTCCTCCATCTCTGCTCAGCTACCCTGCAATTTCTTTTTAATTTTTTAATTTCCTCATTTCTCCACGGAGGTGTGCGGCTAGGCAGTGCCTTTTATTTGTCAGTGGAGCTACGAGATCAAGTGTTGATTGCAGTTTGTTAATAAAATGTTCAACAATAAAATCACAGGATGTAGGTGTAGGAGCTTGAGGATGCTTACTTAAAATTTCAATAAAATTTGCAGACACTTCTGAGGTAAAATAGCACTTCCTGACAGTTCACACCGAGGTCTCCCGTTGAACAAAACTGGTGATATTAAAAAACACACAATAATGGTCTGACACAGCCAAGTCAACAACAGAGGACACACTGGCTGTTAGTCCATAACTAAGGACTAAATCCAGTGTGTGTTCTCTCTCTCGTGACTTGGCTGTGCGACATGTTGATTAAAATCTAAGTAGTTAAGTAAATTCAAAAACTCTTTTGCCATGGCATCAGATGGATTATCTATGTGTATGTTAAAATCACCAGATATAATAATAAAATTGTAAGTGGCATGGATTATGGATAAAAACTCAGAAAATTCAGTGATAAAAGCAGCATCATTTTTTGGTGGTCTGTAAGCAGTGATGCACAGGATTGTGGGACTGTTAAAAACAATTGCATGATGCTCAAAGGTGGTGGACTGATCAAATTTTATTTCTTTGGTTCTTAATGAGTTTTTAACTATCGATGCAGTACCACCACCTTTCCTGCCACTTCTCAGGGAGAATGTAAAGTTAAAATTTGGCGGGGAGGCCTCAGTGAGAATAACTGGTGCATCTGTACCCAGCCATGTTTCAGTTAAGAGCAAACAGTCTAACTTATCTAAAATCAAATCGTGGATAATAAAAGATTTGTTTAAAAGGGAACGGACATTTAAAAGTGCCATGTTGATGGTGACAGGTGAGTTACAGTCCGTATTGGTGGGTTGTTGATGTTTTGGGAGAGGCCTGAGGTTATTGAAGTTCCCAGATATAAGCATGATGGAGTCTGGTTATGTGACCGTGAGTGATAATAACAGGGATTGATGAGTGGTTGGTGAAAACAGGGGGCCCAAGTCCAGTATTGTGACTGTCAGAGGTGGAACTTAAAACATAGGGAGTGGGACCAGGGGGACATCATTCAGTTTGTGTATGTTTGGGATGATGGGATGACAGTGAGGGGAGTGAGTGTTGTAGACCATAGGCCATGTTGGCAGACAGCACACAGGCCCCAGCTCTGTTCAGGTGGAGGCCATCTGTGCTAAAAAGATGTCCCTCTCCCAAAACGCATCAAAGTTATCAACAAAGCCTACTCTGCGGGTGCTGCAGGCTGAGGAGAGCCAGGTGTTCAGGCTAAGTAGCCTGCTGAAGCGACAAATGCCCCTGCCACAGGTGGGGGTGCACTCAGTACTCAGCTGGTGCTGCTGGAGTTTATTAAAAAGCAGGATGAAGTCACACTTTAAAAGCTCGGACTGTTGTCTGGAGGTGTCGTTGGTTCCCACATGAATGATGATCTTGTTTACCTGCGGGTGAGAAGTGAGGAGGTCTGGGATTTTCTCAGTTATGTCAGAGACTGTGGTGCCAGGGAAACAGAGGGTGAACACCCCCTCAGACGGACGTTCCTGATGAGGGAATCCCCGATAAGAGTGCTGAGGTCAGTTGTCCGCGTGAGCAGCCGGCTCGGCGACCCGTCATCCCCATAAGGAGCCGGGAGGTGAGGGCTCCTTGTGTGCCAGCGCACCACATCCCTGAGGAGTCGCTGAGACGAGGGGCGGAGGATGGAGGCGAGCGGCCCGGCACCGCACAGTCTGGCACTGCATGGTCCGCACACAGTCCACGTCCGCACCACACGGCCCGCACCGCGACGTGCCCGGGCGCCACACGGAACGATGCTGCACAGCCCGATGCTGCACAGCCCGATGCTGCACAGCCTGGTGCTGAATCCGCCCCTGAGGCACTGGCAGCCCTGGAGTGGGGGAAGGCTGTGGTGTCTGTCAGCGGGGCACCGCGTCCGTCAGCTGGGAGACGCCGGGATCAGCAGGGCCCAGGACCCGGCTTTGAGCTCATGGACAGAGCCGAGAATTTGTTGGTGAGGGTGATGCCGGGAGGGGAAACCCCGATGGAGCCCTGCCAGGAGCCCGCTTCCGACTTTGGACGGCCATTTTCAGACCAGAGGGTCCCACCGCTTGGAGTAGAGCAGGAGGGCTGACAGATGGAGGAGGAAGGCTCCCAGATATAGGAGATTGTGTTAAATGTGTACATAACATTATCTTAAATCAATCAAAGGTCCCTGAATTAAATGAAACAGAAATGTGGTAGGCGTTGTTATATCTGAAAAAGTTTTATCCTTGTCCAAACAATCGATATTGCATTGTATTGTCATGAAACTGATGATTTTCCCACCTAGCTGTAATCTGTTTGTAGAGACAAGATTCAGGCTTCAACACAGAAAATCAACACTGTGAAGATGCTGGATTATCACACTGTTATACAAGGACCCAGATATCCACCTGAGGGCGCCCCGACATCAAGACAATGAACTTCCTAAACACTGAACTTTACTTAAACAAAATCTGCTGCTGTGAGGAGAACTTTCCTCACAATGAATGTTGAACATCAGCTAGTTCCTCCTGTTGATCTAAACCTTGTTGTAGAGATGGAACATTGGCTGTGGATCATTCTGACTGCTCTGCTCTTCTATGGTAAGAGAGGATGAACAAAGAAAATCATAAAATTGTACATGGATAAGGTTTTTAGCTGACCTAACTTAATTTACTGTTTTCTGTGGTTTGATCATCATTTGTAACCTTACATGTTCTCTTTAATCCAGAGTGTGAAGGACAAGACAGAGTGAGCCAAATACCAGAAGATATTGTTGCCTCTGAAGGAGACTCAGTCACACTTGGATGTGAATTTGAGAGCACTACCACTAACCCATACTTATTCTGGTACAAACAAGATGTTGGTGATGTCCCCAAGTACCTGTGGAAAGGTGCTGCAACATATGTAGAAAATACTGAGAAGTTTAAAGCTGCAATCAAAGATAAGTCAGTTCCTCTGGAGATCCAGAAGCTTCATGTGTCTGACTCTGCTGTGTACTACTGTGCTCTGCAGCCCACAGTGACAGGAAACACCAAAACTCTGAACAAAAACCTCTGGACTTGAAGATACTCTGGAACATCCACTAGAGGGAGTCATGCTCTGCTAACCAATGGTATTTTGGGATTCAGGCTTGATCTTCATCATTTCACAAAACAAAGCAACTCCATCTGAGTCTCCTCCCTCTGACTGCAGAGATGTTTGATGACAGAGAACTGATTGAGCTGAGAACATCAGAGCAAACTAAAGTGATTCATACTGATCCTTCAGTCTCACCATCTCACCTCTGCACACATGGACAAACTCACTCTGATACTGATCTTCTCAGCTCTCACAGGTATGTGGATGATGATCAGTGTTGGATGATGCTTGAGGACAGACTGTCAGTTTCAGTTCATTTGACAAGTAACATAAAACCTGGAGATAGGAGCAGGAATCTCTGTTTTGATCAGGTTTTCTGTTCCGAAGATCATCAATCAAAACATTCAGAACAAAGTAATGTCTTCTCTTGAACCTTGTTTGTCTCATCACTTCTTTTTATCGTCCACTTCAGGACAAACAGCTGCAGACAAAATGTCTCCAATGGTCAAACAAGTCAGAAAAACAGAAGGAGAATCTGTCACACTCAGATGTCAATATGAGACAACAGAGCAGAGAGTTTTCATTCACTGGTACAGACATCACTCTGACCTTCAGGCACCTCAGTTTATACTCTGGAAAGGAGCACGAGAGGTCCCAATCTCATACATCCCAGACCAACGATATGAATCCCAGACCTCTGACAGCTCCACTGAGCTGACCATCACAAAGCTAACCCTGGCAGACACAGCTCTCTACTACTGTGCTTTAGACACACAGTGATACAAAGTGTAGAAGAGGCTGTACAAAAACCTGAACACAGATGTCTGACTACTCTTCAAAGAGGAGGGAAGTGGGATTCAAACCACAGCTTCATGTCAGATGGATTCTGATGATTCCTGTTTTATCAGACTCTCTGTGGTCACAGCTGCTGTTCAGACTCTGAGGGAGGATTCACATCGACATTCAGACAAAATATGAAGTTAAAGCTGAGTCAGACTGCTTTTCCACAATCAACCTTCAGTAACTTACTGTAATTCTGTGTCTCCTCTTCCAAACCATTAGCCTGTCCTTTTGACCTAATTTTGCCTAAACCAATAAAGGAGGTATGTCCCTTAGGCCCCATCCACACGAAGCCAAACCGAGGTCTAAACGCATACGTTTTTTGCCAAATCTGTGTATCATCCATACGAAGACGGCGTTTTGGGGGTCTGTAAACGATCATTTTTGAAACCAGGTTCCAGAGTGGAAAGATTGTGAAATGCCGTCTACACAGCTCTGTGATTACTGGCTCTCCGTAACTTTTCAGATACGCTTACGTCATAGTTTCATATAGTCACTGACATGCATGCACCACACGCGACAACAACAATGGCGGCGTACGTGAAGCATATGAGCGGATGAAGCTACTGCTCCTGTTGCAGCAAAATTTCCGTCTTCTCAATCACCACCGGGTTGAACAAACAATTATCGAGGACACATTACGGCACTTTATGATCACTTTATCACAATCTCTGTGTACAACTTTTGCCGCAAGTGCGCATGCCCACTGTTTTTTCATCTGTTTCCGCTTGTTTCCGTCAAAACGTTACAGCGCCCCTAGACGTCTGGCATGTGTTTTACAGCGTTTTAATGCGTATCGAGTGCATTCATATGGGCCTTTTACACATTTCCTGAGACGCCTTCGTCTTTATGACGATCGTTTTGGAAACTGTTTAGCGTTTTGTCTCCGTGTGGATGGGGCCTTAGTTTGTTTTGCCTCTTTGTAGACAATCTTCATTTCTGAATCAACAGGCTATGTGCCACACTCCTTTAAAGGATCGGTAATCATGCCACTTTGTTAAAAGCCTACCCTTGATTCTATAGGCCTACATCAAACCTTCCATAGATCCTTCAGAAGGTGGTGGCTTATTCCTCTACTTGTCTGGGGCAGGCAATGAGAGGGGGGGTTGGTGGGCTACCACTCTACACTTAGAGCAGAACTTAGTCATGGTGGAGGGATCTTCATATAGGAACTAAGATACAAAATAAAAGGGGGTCAGGAGGCAGATCACTCGTTAGGCTTGGTGGGGTCCGGCCTTTTCTGGCCTCGACTCTCTAGTGGGGAGCCCTTCTCAATCAACTTGGATGGTGGCAGCCTCTTTTGAATGCGGCTGGGTTCCAGTACCTGCAGGTGGCGGTCTAGGGCGGCACCGGGATGCCAGTTGGGTTCTGCTGGTTCATGTTTCCCTTGGTGGCCTGTGGTGTGGACTGTTTCTGGATCCTGTGACTTTGGGGCCCGTGGGGTGGGTCTTGGGTGCCCTGGTGGCTCCCTGGGTATGGGCAGCTACCTGGGTATTCGGTGATCACCTTATGCTGCGTTCACACTGCAAGTGACCCAGCTACCACAGTCACGTCGCCCACTGATGTAGCATCGCGCATCCATAAATACTGACCGCTGCCATCGGCCGTGGCTTGTGTTTCACCGCGATCATATCATATATCATGCAACAGGATGTATAAGCGGACATTATTCAAGCTGTATCCTTTTCACTCACTTATCAAACACTAAACCCCTCAGCTGATGCCCTGCAATAGCAGCATCTGTTAGTTTACCGCGGTCCGACTAGGCAGAACTAATGTCCTCACTGAGATTAGTTCCCTAGACGGAACTCATCTGCCCTGTAGTTCAGATGAACAACAGTCTGTCTCGCCACATGTACACACACCTCTGATTGGTTGTTGCCACACAGCCACACACGACATCGCCAGAATAGATCAACTTTTTTAACTTTGACATCATGCGATGAGTGAAATGATCGCCTTGTACACGGTTGTCGCATCACGGGAGGGTTAGCCCGCCCCATCACGGCTGTACATTGATGATGAATGGAGAGTGATCGCCGAGGTAGTACAGGTAGCGCCCGTGTGAACGCACCTTTACATACATGGGTGTACAGACACTCAAGCTCCTGTTGAGACTAACTGTAAAGAAATGATTGATCCCAACAGAACATGCTGAGTCGGACACTCTTACACATCTTCTCATGTCCTGTGATGCACGCTCCCTCCATATCTCACCCCTATGGGTCCACCCCCTACAATCAAGACAACACATCTCTGATGTCCCTGGTTTCATACAGCCTTTACTTCCTGTATGGACTTAGATCAGCACAGCACTTAGACTACTATTTCATATTACTTACACTACCTGTTTATCCTTCTCCCCATTGTCTTGGCTCGTCTTGTCCTGTCTGTCATTATTTCCCCTTCTTTCACACTGTGGTGTGGCACGGCCCTCCCCTTCAGCTCACATCAGGGGTTAAATAAAGTTTGATTCAGTGGAGGAGCCTACAGGGAGGGCTGGTGATGGTCACTTGTAGCAGTGAATCTTATTCACTTATCTGTCACTGCTAAGTAAAAAAATCCATTGGTCTTTCCAATGCTGCAATTGGACACAGTGTTCAGTTTAAAAGACAATGCAGACAAGGGAAAAAAAGTGGTGGCCTATCACTGTCATGACCTCCTGCAAAAAAACAACTTGTTTGAGGATTAAAATGTGCTCAAACATAGAATAGAGGGACTGGCAGATATCAGATTAAACACCTGAACAAGAGGTCTTCTTTATTCACTTAAGTCAGTTAAACAGTTCCTCAATGTTCTGTAATAGGTCAGATTCTCTTCTTTTCATTTATGCTTACCTTTGGTGACGTCATTAGGAACTACTCCGCAAGTTTTTATTGTTATTCTGACAATACTCAAATGTACACATCACTGAGGCCAGGGGAGAGAATTCAGCTCTCTAAACCAGAAGAATGTCTGAAGGACATAAGAATTGAAATGGAGAGGGATTTTATTCTTCTCAACTCTGACAGACAGAGGTTACTGTGCTCATTCTGGTTGTTGCTGTGTCAGAAATTCATTTAATATTCTTCAGCTGTTCCAAACTGTTGACGCAGGTGTCCTAACTCGAACTAGAAGAAGAGATCACATTAATCCTTGTCTCTGCACTGACATCAGTGAAACCTAGAATACAAAAAAATTCTTTTTCTTACTTTCAAAGGGGGTCAATGACATCATCCTGTGTGACCAACACAGGAAGAGAGAAACTTGAATGGATGGATCAAACAACCACTGAAGTTTCTCTGACTGTAAGAGCAGAACACAAACTCAAGTATTTCCACTCAACATCATCAAAGTCTTGGAGGACATCTGCTCCAGAATGATTACCACTGGATCTTGTAGTGAAGTCAAGCCCGAGTGTCTTGGAAGGTGGTAGGAAGGCAATCACAGAGGAGTTCTTTTCCAACCAGGCATGTCTTCATTTACAGTGAGTTTAAAAACACGTTAACTTAATAAAAAAATGTTCAAACTGAAATGAACCCATAATTAAACTCATAATAAGGCACGTGTTTGAAGCAGCAGGCCCCCTGCTCTCTCCCTAAATTGCAACTCTCCCCAGCTTTATAATCTGCCCAATTGCGATTAGTGGCAGCTGAGTGGCTGACCTGACTCACAGGAGTGCTTACAGCATCCTTGACATTAACCCAAGAAACAAACCCTTAAATTTATCTTTAACTAATCTACTCAATTAAATGAGTCACCACAAAGAAATCTCAAACTTTTAATGAAACAAAATGCATCAATTAAACCTAAGAAGGAATGAATCTACAAACAAGAAACCCTGCAGATGGTTTGGCCCTGTGATGTCACCAATGACATAACCAACTCTATAAAAAGCCAGGAAGTGCAGGGCCATCCCTTTCTGTCTGCAGATTCATGTTGTGCAGTAACAAAGGAACAAACAAAGGTCAGTATGAACAAAGAAACAAACTAATGAATATTGTGCACTTTAAACTAAATTAAGTGATCTGATCAACTAAAGACTGTGTGATTGCTTTAAATTACTTTGTACTGTGATGGAAAATGTAACTTACTGCTAACACAAACAAACCCGGGATAGTAAGTGCTGCAATGTTACAGGGGCAAAAGTCAAGTAAGGCAAAAATTAACAAATGTGTAAAGTAATTTTTAAGGAAACACTTGATGCTTTAAGTGACAAGTGGGTTTAATAAAGCAGGGGTCTCACCCACTTCGTCACAGATCTCTTGTCCAATCCACAAGCTGCTGTTGGATACAGAGATGAAACTCTGCAAGTGTCTGTTTCATCTCTTCAAGACGTCCACAAAGTGACACTGCCTCATATTCACTTCTGTGTGCTACAGTGCTGCTCTCAACTCTTCAGTTGATGTTAGAGACACATTTTTTTTTACATATACCACTGAAAAGAGGATATAAATTCTTCATCCACTTTCTCATTATGAACTGACTTCAGCTGCTTGACCCTGTGCTGCCTGTTGGTGACCCCTGACCCACTCCAACACTTTGCCGATTTAACAGGACAAACAATGTCAGTGAACAACATAGGCAGGGTGCTCATTTAAATCAAGGCTACATGTGTGACATTGGTTTGACAATCAGCTGAGAGCCTTTATCCAACAACTGTGATCCTCCACTAGAAGGCCACATCATCAAGAAGGAACTGAGCTACCTCAGCACTGACATCAATCTTTCAGTAGAAGATAACTGCTGCTGTGAGGAGAACTTTCCTCACACTGAATGTTGAACATCAGCTAGTTCCTCCTGTTGATCTAAACCTTGTTGTAGAGATGGAACATTGGCTGTGGATCATTCTGACTGCTCTGCTCTTCAATGGTAAGAGAGAATGAACAAAAAAATTTCTTGGAAACATGTTAGCCAGTTTGATCTTTAGGTGACCCAACTAAATGGCTTCTTTTCTGTGGTCTGATCATCTGTTCTAACCTTACATGTTCTCTTTAATCCAGAGTGTGAAGGACAAGACAGAGTGGACCAATCTTCGAAGATATCATTGCCATGAAGGAGACTCAGTCACACTTGGATGTAAATTTGAGACCAGTAGTACTAACCCTACATTATTCTGGTACAAGCAAGATGTTGGTGATATCCCCAAGTATCTGTGGAAAGACATGGCAACATATGAAGAAAATACTGAGAAGTTTCAAGCTTCAGTCAAAGAGAAATCAGTTCCTCTGGAGATCCAGAAGCTTCATGTGTCTGACTCTGCTGTGTACTACTGTGCTCTGAGGCCCACAGTGACAGGAAACACCAAAACTTTGACCAAAAACCTCTAGAGGAGAACACAATGCACCAAAACATCCACCAGGGGGAGACAGCCACTCACAACCTTTAACCAGATGTGATCAGTCAGAAAGTTTCAAACAAGAGACCTTCTGACTGAGCAGCACTGATTCCTGCACCACTGTGCTGCCTGCTTCAGATGAAACCAACAGAAAAGCAGAGCCACAGCAGGACAGTTTCAGCCTTTCAGAGATCTACACTGTCAGGGATCAAAAGCACAGAGGGGAGTCCTCGGACCTCAGACCTCCTGAGTGTCATCACTTCAATGACAAGTCAAAATGGACATTTGTTCAAAATGAATGACAGAAGTACAAAGTGAGTTCTGATCATGAAGGGATGGGAACTGCTAAGCTTTTATTGATCCCACTAACAAGTCTGCCTTCAGGTCTGGTTCTTTACTGATTCTGTGGACCTTCTGTCTGGGCTAAAGTCAGCCTCCACAGGTTTTTACCACCAACAGTGATTTTTAATGTCTGCTGCATGGACGAATTGATGAGGGAATTGTTCATCAGAAAAATTAAACTAAATCCTCACACTCATCAATTCTCAGCCTGAACTGAGTTTTATTCTCATCCCTGATCATGAGGCCCAATTATTTTCAATATCCCTTTAAAATCATATTTATTCATCCTTGAGTAAAAGTTGACATTTGTGTACAAAATGAAAAAGATGCACTGTGTTTTTGAGACATAGCATTCAGAAGCAGTAAGTGACCATAATGACAGATAACCTTTGACCTCATAAATCTGATCAGGTCATCCATCAGTCTGAGAGGAAAATGTGAGAAGTTAAAAACAAAACTTTTATACTTTTCTAAAAATACAGCAGTTAATCTCTGGATGACCTCCATGAAATGTTTACCCTCTGACTCCTCCCACTGATGATAACCTAACCAATGAAATGATCCTGATCTGTGAAGTGGAGATAATGAAGGTTCTCAAACTGAACTATCAGCACAATCAGCTCAGTGTCGAGGATTCACAGCTGTGAAGAACAGCAGCTGCTTTGCTCTGATTTGATTTCAGAGGAACAACATTTCACATCTTCAGTCTGATTGGCTGGAACATCTCCAAAGACATGCTGATTCACCTCTTTATATTCATCTCTTATTTTATAGGTGAGTCTTCATATTGATATAGATCTATCATTTCAACCAGCTTTTCACAACAACTCATCTGTCCAACATTTCACAAGAACAGCTTTATCTCTGTGAGCTCAGATTTACTGGGACAGAAACAGACCATTTTCTTTAATCCATCTCAAAATGACAAATCTTCATTTTACAGCCCTGGGCTCCATGAACACCATCAACCCAGAAAGAGCTGAGGAAAATGTTGCAGAGGGACAAAACATCAACCTGACCTGCACATATGAGGGTGCGATCCAAAACATCCAGTGGTACAGACAATACCAGAGATCCAGACCAGAGTTCCTGCTCTACATCATGGAGGACAAAACCATTCATCCAACAGATTCTGATTTCACAGCTCACATCAACAAGAAGAAAGAAGTGAAACTAGAGATCATCTCTGCTGCTCTGTCTGACTCTGCTGTGTACTACTGTGCTCTGCAGCCCACAGTGACAGGAAACACCAAAACTCTGAACAAAAACATCTGGAGGTAGGACTCCACAATACTCCACAACATCCACTAGAGGGCGTAATGCTCTGCTAACCAATGGTATTTTGGGATTCAGGCTTGATCTTCATCATTTGACAAAACAAAGCAACTCCATCTGAGTCTCCTCCCTCTGACTGCAGAGATGTTTGATGACAGAGAACTGATTGAGCTGAGAACATCAGAGCAAACTAAACTGATTCATACTGATCCTTCAGTCTCACCATCTCACCTCTGCACACATGGACAAACTCACTCTGATACTGATCTTCTCAGCTCTCACAGGTATGTGGATGATGATCAGTGTTGGAAGATGTTTGAGGACAAACTTTCATTTCAGTTCCTAAACTAAACTCTGTTTCTTCATCATCAATCCAACACTCACATGATTCTTTAACAGCTCACTGAAGCTTTTGTTACTCTTTTACAGAATGTTTGGCACAGAAAGAAAACGTGCTGCAACCAGAAGGAGATGTGACTGCCACTGAAGGAGAGACAGTAACTCTTGACTGTCAGTACAACAGCACAGCAGCAAATGATTATCTATTCTGGTACAAACAGGACAGAGACGACAGGCCAGAGTTCATCCTCAGCAGATTTAAGATTGGAGATGGAGAAACAGTGAAGGAGTTTGAGGAGAGATTTTCATCCACACTGGATTCAGCCAAAAAATCAGTTCCTCTGAAGATCCAGAAGCTTCATGTGTCTGACTCTGCTGTGTACTACTGTGCTCTGAGGCCCACAGTGACAGGAAACACCAAAACTCTGAACAAAAACCTCTGGAGGTAGGACTCCACAATACTCCACAACATCCACTAGAGGGAGTCCCATCCTCTCTAACTTCAGGTCACATATCAATGAAGTCTTGACTGATGTCACCTAAAACACAGCTCTGATGAACCACTCCATCATAACACTGCAGAGGAGCCTCATCATGAACTTATTTAGTTCATCTTAGGAGACGGCTTCAAACTAATAGACACACAACCTTCAACCACAGTAACACACATCCCTGACATGTTCATCTCTGTTTTCTACTTACTTGAGTGTTTTGAAGAGATGGAACATCGATTTTAAGACACACTCTCATTTAAAATAACACTAACTGTTAAAAAATAAGACCTTGCAGCAAGTACATACTAAATTTGGTCACAAATATCATCTATGTGAACACTGAAACACCCTTCTCTGAGATTCTGGTTCATGAGAGAGGTCAGTCAATTTACTGAGACCAATGAAGGAAACAGAACTGATATTAGGAAATGGTCAAGGTCCCAGATTTCTTACCTTTTGTCAGTTTGACATTGATTGATTGTCGATTCCTTTGTTACAGCCCGGCTCATAAGGCAGCAACAAATGAAGGGGAAGACACAGAGGGCAATGTTTTAAGCCCTTTGTTTGGGCGTTTATTAATTAAACAATAAATTAAGCAGTTATATTTCTGGAGTCAGTAAATGGATGGTGTGCTGTCGGTGCATCTGTGTTTGTGAGTTATCAGTAAGGAAATGGATGTTGTGAAATGTAAAATGTTGAAATGGGTGTAGGTGTATCAAAGTAATGTGGCTGCTGCGTGGCCGGACGAAGGATGTGATGTGAGATCGAGAGAGAGAGAGGCCGCAGCAGAAGTCAGTCTTTTACAGTCCAGGAACACACCAGGCCCTAGTGATCCCCGCAACGTTCGCTGCTGCACCTCAAATAGAAAACAACATACATTACCCAGTAAGGGACTGTAACACCTTCATAAAACAGCAACAGTAGCATACTTTGGTCCATAAAGCCTGTGGGTAAAGCACGGCTACATTCTTTCCCCACTCACGTAACCACTCTGTTCAGAAAGGCTGGTTTTGAGGGCGGTTGCCTTCTTATGCTAATGAGACACAGGAGTGTACATTCGGTAGTTTGCCATGGTCCTTCCAAATAATCGAACAAAGTGGGTGCTTCATTCACGCTCCACTTGCAGTTTTACAACATTCACTGCATTGATTCATGCTGGTTACCACACACATGGTTACAACAGTGAAACTGGTCCTTCCAAAAATCACACCCAAACACACAACATTATATCCTTTCCTACCGTCTGGGCTAATGTCAGCAGAAACTAAGGGGGAATGGGGTGGGTTAAGGACTGATTTTATTCAGTTAGCCGCTATTGAATAATGTAGGAATGCTCATGTTGAAATTTACTCTTCAGACTTTCGACAGGTAACATGAACATGAACATGTGAATTTGCCCCTGCTGTTAACATTAGCTTATAGCAACTGGCACAATAAATACTACACAGCATTAAAATACTCAGATTCCATCAGGTTTGTTTGGTCATGGACTGTTGGTGCTAAGCCTGGATTCAGGAGAAGTCTAGTTCCCAGTCCTGTGTTGAACTGACTGAAGTTGAAGGCTGAAGAAGAATCTGGGAAGTGACTGGCATAGACATAAAGGTCCTAGCCGACTGTAGCTGCACTTTCCCTTCAAACATAAAATAAATCCACTGGGCCCATTGGTCCTCTGAGGCTGGTAGCCTTTATGTGATGTTATATGAGGCTGTTTACAGCCAACAAGTGAGCAGTGACAGCTTCTGAGCTTCGACATGCTGAACACCGATCTCTCACTAAGAATATAAACAACATGGCTGCACATGGCAGAGGAATATCTACAGCAGAGGGAGATACTCAGGTAGACCAATCAGGTTAGGTCTAACAATCAAAAATATAATGTTATGTAAAAGTATATCCACACACTCAACAGCTCACTAAATACAATACAGTTTACATTCATTCAGCCTGATAAATACAGGTTTTGTTGTCTTAAATCACATCTTGTGGGCTGGGAGGAAGGCCAAAGGCCCAAAAATGTGCTCAAAGCCTTACAAAAGAGGTTTTTATATTATATGTCCCCATTTGTAAAGGGCATAAAACACTAAAGTCAGGAATTTGTAGCAGCACAAGCTGCTACAAATTCCTTTTCATGAAGAAAATCACATGTGATGTTTATGGTCCTTGACCTTCATCAGACACCTTGATGGTTTGTCATCATGAAGACTTGACTGTTTCACTGAGACACTGAATCAATCCAACATCTGAGTCTCCTCCCTCTGACTGCAGAGATGTTTGATGACAGAGAACTGATTGAGCTGAGAACATCAGAGCAAACTAAACTGATTCATACTGATCCTTCAGTCTCACCATCTCACCTCTGCACACATGGACAAACTCACTCTGATACTGATCTTCTCAGCTCTCACAGGTATGTGGATGATGATCAGTGTTGGATGATGATTGATGACAAAGTTTTGTTTCAGTTCCGTCTGAAAAATAATATAAAACATGTAGATAAGAGCAGGAATCTTTGTCTTGATCAGGGTTGTTGTACTGTAGAACATTAATCAGAACAAAGTAATGTCTTCTCTTGAACCTTGTTTGTCTCATCACTTCTTTTTCTTGTCCACTTCAGGACAAACCACTGCAGACAAAATCTCTCCTGTGATCAAAAAAGTTAGAAAAACAGAAGGAGAATCTGTCACACTCAGGTGTAACTATGAGACAAAATACCAGTACATTAATCTTTACTGGTACAGACATCACTCTGATCTTCAGGCACCTCAGTTTATACTCTGGAAAGGAGCACGGGAAAATGGTCTTTCTGAATATATTCCAGACAAACGATACAGATCCCAGACCTCCAGCAGCTCCACTGTGCTGACCATCACAAAGCTAACCCTGGCAGACACAGCTCTCTACTACTGTGCTTTAGACACACAGTGATACAAAGTGTAGAAGAGGCTGTACAAAAACCTGAACACAGATATCTGACTACTCTTCAAAGAGGAGGGAAGTGGGATTCAAACCACAGCTTCATGTCAGATGGATTCTGATGATTCCTGTTTTATCAGACTCTCTGTGGTCACAGCTGCTGTTCAGACTCTGAGGGAGGATTCACATCAACATTCAGACAAAGATTTTCAGTTAAAACTTTTTCCACAATAGAACTTCAGAAATTAAATTCTGTTGTCTCCTCTTCCAAACCATCAACATGCACTTTAGACTTGATCCAGACTGATATCTAAGGAGGTCTTTCCCTTAGGTTGTTCAGCCTCTTTCAAGATAATCAATATATCTCAATCAACAGGCTATGTGCCACCGTCCTTTAAAGTAGCTGTATTGATACCATTTCTTTAAAAGCTTACCCTTGATTCGAGAACATCACCTAACTACAGGCCTAACCTTCCAAAGATCCTTCAGAAAGTAGTGGTCTATCAGTTTTGTGACTTCCTGCAAAAAACAACTTGTTTGAGGAGTATCAGTCAGTATTTAGAGCTCATCACAGCACAAAGACTGCTCTAGTTAAAGTAACTAATAATTCAAATCATCTTTAGATGCTGGACTTCTCTCTGTACTTGTCCTGATAGATTTCAGTGCAGCTTTGTACGCCACAGATCATAATATGCTTCAACATAAATTAAAGGAATTACAGGGACTGCTTCTAATTGGTTCAAGTCCTATTAATCTGACAGATATCAGACTGAACACCTGAACAATAAGTCTTCTCTGGTCACTAAAGTCAGTTAAAAAGTTCCTCAATGTTCTGTACTCAGTCAGATTCTCTTCTTTGCATATATGCCTACTATTGGTGATGTCTTTCAGAATTACCCCACAAGTTTTTATTTTTATGCTGACTACACTCAAATGTACACATCACTGAGGCCAGGTGAGAGAATTCAGTTATGAAAACCAGCAGCATGTCTAAAGGACGGAAGGACCGAAATGGACAGAGATTTCATTCTTCTCAACTCAGACAGACAGAGGTTACTGTGCTTATTCTGGTTGTTGCCGTCTCAGAAATTCATTTATGATTCTTCAGTTTGTTCAAACTGTTGATGCACGTGTCCTAACTCAAATACTCCTGTATTAGAGTCTCTGCACTGGCATCAGTGAAACCTGGAATACAAAAAAAAAAAAAAAAAAACCTTTCTTCACTTTCAAAGGGGGGGTTGATGACATCATCCTGTGTGACCGCCAAAAACAGGAAAAGAGAAGCTTGAAAGGATGGATCAAAACAACCACAGGATTTTCTCTGACTGTAAGAGTAGAACACAAACTCAAATGTGCATTTGGATATCAGAAGAGTTGTTTTAACTAAATATCATCAAAGTCTTGGAGGACATCTGCTCCAGAATGATCATCATTGGATCTCTCGTCTAATCAAAGAGCTGCTGTTGGATACAGAGATGAAACTCTGCAAGTTTCTGTTTCCTCTATTTTAGACATCCACACACTGCTTCATATTAGCTTCTATGTGCTACAGTGCTGCTCTAAACTCTTCAGTTAATGCTACACGTACAGTTTTTCACTTATGCCACTGAAGGAAGGATATAAATTCTTCATCCACTTTCTCTTTCTGAACACTGACTTCAGCTGCATATGGTTGACCCTGTGTGCTGCCTGTCAGTGACTCCTGACCCACTCCAAAACTTTCCTGATGCAGCTGGACAAACCATGTGAGTGAATGACAGGGGCAGGCTGCTCATTAAAATCAAGGCTACATGTGTGAAATGGGCCTGACAGACAATCAGCTGAGAGCCTTTATCCAACAACTGTGATCCTCCACTAGAGGGCCACATCATCAAGAAGGAACTGAGCTACCTCAGCACTGACATCAATCTTTCAGTAGAAGATAACTGCTGCTGTGAGGAGAACTTTCCTCACACTGAATGTTGAACATCAGCTAGTTCCTCCTGTTGATCTAAACCTTGTTGTAGAGATGGAACATTGGCTGTGGATCATTCTGACTGCTCTGATCTTCTATGGTAAGAGTCTACAAACAAAACCTCACCACATTGATCATGTTCATCAGTCTGATCTTTAGATTAAAACTGAAACATTTGACACAGAAACACAATCTATCATGTTAGACAGTAAAAATATTTATAATGGTAAGGATGGTCCCCTAAATGACATCATTGCTGGATGGTTGAAAACTCCATTTTGGACCTTGTTCACAGATTTGAGATAGTCTAAATATTCTCTGTATCCACTGACTATTGATGGAAAAACTTGAATCATGAAGTCTAAGTGTATTTCTCTTTCAGGTGTCAGCTGTGAAGATCTCACTCCACTGAAGAATGAAGAGTTCAGTTTAGAAGACAGCTCTGTTACTCTGTCCTACAGATACTCCAAACAAGCTGCTGGAAATGAATATTTCTTCTGGTATCGACAATATCCAGGAGAACCTCCAGAGTTTCTCATCTCTCATACATCATCAGCACCACTATCCAGTCCAAGACCAGGTTGGTCCTACAGTGTGAGTGAAGATAAAAGAGTCATGGACCTGAAGATCCAGAAGCCTCATGTGTCTGACTCTGCTGTGTACTACTGTGCTGTGAGGCCCACAGTGACAGGAAACACCAAAACTCTGAACAAAAACCTCTGGAGAGGAGAAAACAATGCACCACAGCTTCCATCAGGGGGAGTCAGTCACCATTTAACTTTGAGAAGATGTGATCAGTCAGAAAGATTCAACTTCCTCAAAAACTGTCCTGGATCTGTGGAGCAGCAGTCGCCAATAAAGCTGATTAGAACTTCTGCTGTCCATGGGAGGAAGACAGAGTGTCTTTAAATAACCCACGCATGCACAGGAGAATATGCTGACCAGTCCGACCAGGTTTCAAATAAGAGATCTCCTGACTGAGCAGCACTGATTCCTGCACCACTGAGCTGCCTGCTTCAGATGAAACCAACAGAAAAGCAGAGCCACAGCAGGACAGTTTCAGCCTTTCAGAGATCTACACTGTCAGGGATCTAAAGCACAGAGGGGAGTCCTCGGACCTCAGACCTCCTGAGTGTCATCACTTCAATGACAAGTCAAAATGGACATTTGTTCAAAATGAACGACAGAAGTACAAAGTGAGTTCTGATCATGAAGGGAAGAGAACTGTTAAGCTTTTATTGATCCCACTAACAAGTCTGCCTTCAGGTCTGGTTCTTTACTGATTCTGTGGACCTTCTGTCTGGACTAAAGTCAGCCTCCACAGGTTTTTACCACCAACAATGATTTTTAATGTTTGCTGCATGGACGAATGCTCCTGAGAGCTGTTGCTGTTTTCACTCATGCAGAACAAAGTGGAAAGAATTGATGAGGAAACTGTTCATCATCAGAAATATTAAACTAAATCCTCAGGCTCTTCATCAATTCTCAGACTGAACTGAGTTTTATTCTCATCCCTGATCATGAGGCCCAATTATTTTCAATATCTGTTTAAAATCAAACTTATTCATCCTTGAGTAAAAGTTGACATTTGTGTACAAAATGAAAAAGATGCACTGTGTTTTTGAGACATAGCATTCAAAAGCAGTAAGTGACCATAATGACAGATAACCTTTGACCTCATGAATCTGATCAGGTCATCCATCAGTGTGAGAGGAAAATGTGAAAAGTTAAAAACAAAACTTTTATACTTTTCTAAAAATACAGCAGTGAATCTCTGGATGAACTCCATGAAATGTTTACCCTCTGACTCCTCCCACTGATGATAACCTAACCAATGAAATGATCCTGATCTGTGAAGTGGAGATAATGAAGGTTCTCAAACTGAACTATCAGCACAATCAGCTCAGTGTTGAGGATTCACAGCTGTGAAGAACAGCAGCTGCTTTGCTCTGATTTGATTTCAGAGGAACAACATTTCACATCTTCAGTCTGATTGGCTGGAACATCTCCAAAGACATGCTGATTCACCTCTTTATATTCATCTCTTATTTTATAGGTGAGTCTTCATATTGATATAGATCTATCATTTCAACCAGCTTTTCACAACAACTCATCTGTCCAACATTTCACAAGAACAGCTTTATCTCTGTGAGCTCAGATTTACTGGGACAGAAACAGACCATTTTCTTTAATCCATCTCAAAATGATAAAGGCTGAACCATGAACCACAGGACCTCTTCTCAGCCTGTTGATGAGGGAATCTCCTGCAGAATAACTGACGCAATCATTTTCATTATACAGCCCTGGGCTCCATGAACACCATCAACCAAGAGGGAGCTGAGGAAAATGTTGCAGAGGGACAAAACATCAACCTGACCTGTACATATGAGGGTGTGATCTACAACATCCAGTGGTACAGACAATACCAGAGATCCAGACCAGAGTTCCTGCTCTACATCACAGAAGATGGATCAATTCATCCAACAGTTTCTGAATTCACAGCTCACATCAACAAGGAGACGAAAGAAGTGAAACTAGAGATCATCTCTGCTGCTCTGTCTGACTCTGCTGTGTACTACTGTGCTCTGAGGCCCACAGTGACAGGAAACACCAAAACTCTGAACAAAAACCTCTGGAGGTAGGACTCCACAATACTCCACGACATCCACTAGAGGGAGTCCCATCCTCTCTAACTCCAGGTGAACATATCAATGAAGTCTTGACTGATGTCACCTAAAACACAGCTCTGATGAACCACTCCATCATAACACTGCAGAGGAGCCTCATCATGAACTTATTTAGTCCATCTTAGGAGACGACAAATCACTCCCAGCACGGAGCAGAGACTGACTCACTGTCACCAACACTCAGCATTTAGGTATTCAGAAGTTTAGAACCAGCTCACCTGATGTCTACAGACTTACTCTTGGTCTCTGATAACATCTCTACAGCCTCTGGGTTTGGTTAGCAAAGCAGATCATTTGGACCTTTTTACTGAACACCTCCATGGCTGGAAAGACAACAGTAGGACCTCAGACAAAACTGTCACAGATAGGGATGAATACCGTAGACCTGTACTTTCATGTACCTGTCCCTAATTGGGTCGGGACCTGAACACCGTTAAGAATCTGGAAAACCATTACCGTTAACGGGACTTAAACGTCTCTTCAACTGTCACGTAGTTATGACAGTGAGAAGTTGCATCCAAGGGGGGAAATACTAGCAAAATCACCAAAGACTTGGAGCGCATGCATAGTATAAAGCTAAAGGAGTGCGGGCTGATTGATTGCTATAGGGACATGAGTAAAGTTAGCAGCCCAGCTAACACTAAAGACTTCAGCACTGACAGAGACAGAGACTCTTTTATCCTCCCCTTCGGTAAAAACCCTGCCAAAAACAACACAGTCACACGGGGTTAAACTCTTGATGAAGCCCCGCTGCACTCAGCCGTATAACTTGGATGAAAAGCAGACGGCACAGCTCTCCTCAGATGAATCAGAGCTATTAATGCCCATTCAGAGCATAAACTCTTTGTTTACTGAGGTCAAGAAAACACCGGATGTGACTGACGGTCAAGCTGCACTCACAGCGCCCTCTGTTGGATGAAATGGTCCACTGCTCCATGCCTGATGTGCTGCTACACTCAGTATTTAACATTTGAATATTAATCTACTATTTGGTTATTTATACCCACATTTTAACAGTTATAAGTCTAATATGAAGTGAGAGCCCTAGTAGTCATCATTACAGCATGGATTTTAGCCCCACTGATATGGGTCTGTCTGTACATGCAGTCTGTTGAGGGGCATGAAGGGGGTTATGCCATCTCCTTAGCTTTCTTTTTGCCTCTGAGAAGCATTTGTAATGCATTACTTCTTTTCTGTTGAAGCTTTATTATTACCTCGTGGTAATAAAAAAAGGTTGAATCTTTTAATATCTTGTAAAGTCTTTATGTTTTACACAAAATGTTGTATCGATAAGAGTATTGATACTGATAAGGAGTATCGGAATCTATAAAATCATAATGATATACATCCCTAGTCACAAGCAGACACTCACTGCTTCAAACTAACAGACTCACAACCTACAACCACAGAAACACACGTCCCTGAAAGGCTCGTCTCTGTTTTCTGCTCATTTGAGTATTTTGAAGAGATGGAATGTAGATTTTAAGACAAACTCATTTAAGATAGAAAAAAAAATACCTGGTCAAAAATAAGACCTTTTGTATGAATCCATGTATTATTTTGCACCAAAATTTCAAATGAAAACACAAACAGCTGTCTCTGATTTACTGGTTCATGTTTGATTTATCATCCAGATCAGCAGATTTCCTGAAATTCATTAAGAAAACAGAATTGAAATAAATAAATGTTAATACTGGACGTCAAACACAACAGTCTGCACATCAGAAGATACTCTGAAGTCAGATTTAAGACAAAAAAGAAATCACCACACATGGGATGTTCATGGTCCTTGATCTATCATCAGACACCTTGATGGTTTGTCACCATGAAGACTTGACTGTTTCACTGAGACACTGAATCAATCCAACATCTGAGTCTCCTCCCTCTGACTGCAGAGATGTTTGATGACAGAGAACTGATTGAGCTGAGAACATCAGAGCAAACTAAAGTGATTCATACTGATCCTTCAGTCTCACCATCTCACCTCTGCACACATGGACAAACTCACTCTGATACTGATCTTCTCAGCTCTCACAGGTATGTGGATGAAGTACTTTGATAAAGATTTCAAGAACAGACCATTAAAATTTTAATATTGTGTCCCTCCTCTGGTTTGTCTTACAACAATCCAAGAACTGAAATCATCAGGTCCTGTCACAGTAACAATAGAAGTTCTTCGTCCAAATAAAATCACCTTGTTGTTTCTCATGTTGTAGGTATCATCTGTGAGGAGCTCACTCCAGTCAGAGATGAAGTGATCAGTCCAGAAGACAGCTCTATAACTCTGTCCTACACATACCACAAGACATTTTCTGGTCTTGATCATTTCTTCTGGTATCAACAACATCCAGGAAAACCTCCAGAGTTTCTCTTCTACATCTCTGGGGCCAATATTACAACAGCAGCAGAATCTCTGGGATCAGACTCAAAGTTTTCTACCAAGTTGTTTGGAGAGAATCGTCTGGACCTGCAGATCTCCTCTGCTGCTCTGTCTGACTCTGCTGTGTACTACTGTGCTCTGAGGCCCACAGTGACAGGAAACACCAAAACTCTGAACAAAAACTCAAACTGACTGATAATCAGCTGAGAGCCTTTATCCAACAACTGTGATCCTCCACTAGAGGGCCACATCATCAAGAAGGAACTGAGCTACCTCAGCACTGACATCAATCTTTCAGTAGAAGATAACTGCTGCTGTGAGGAGAACTTTCCTCACACTGAATGTTGAACATCAGCTAGTTCCTCCTGTTGATCTAAACCTTGTTGTAGAGATGGAACATTGGCTGTGGATCATTCTGACTGCTCTGCTCTTCTATGGTAAGAGCCGACAAACATAACCTTGTCACATTGAATATGTTAGTCAGTCTGATCTTTAGATTAAAACTGAATAAATATTAAATATAGGAATACATAGGAATGTGTCACAGAAACACAGTTTATCGTGTAAGAATTTAAAAATACAGTTGATGGAAGAAAACCATGCCCTACCCATCTTCCTGGCTGGTTGGTCAAAAAGTCCATCTTGGACTTTGTTCACAGATTTGAGAGAATTTACCTCAATGATCTCTGTAACCACTGATTATTGATGGACAAACCTTGAAGCACAACTCTAAGTGTATTTCTCTTTCAGGTGTCAGCTGTGAAGATCTCACTCCACTGAAGAATGAAGAGTTCAGTTTAGAAGACAGCTCTGTTACTCTGTCCTACAGATACTCCAAACAAGCTGCTGCTAGTGATTATTTCTTCTGGTATCGACAATATCCAGAAGAACCTCCAGAGTTTCTCATGTCTATCTCAGGGCTTAACATCAATGCAACATCTGAGGCTCTGAAAAAGGAGACACGTTTCTTGACAAAACTGTCTGATGACAAGCAGCGAGTGGACCTGCAGATCTCCTCTGGTGCTCTGTCTGACTCTGCTGTGTACTACTGTGCTCTGAGGCCCACAGTGACAGGAAACAGCAAAACTCTGAACAAAAACCTCTGGACTTGAAGAGACTCTGGAACATCCACTAGAGGGAGTCATGCTCTGCTAACCAATGGTATTTTGGGATTCAGGCTTGATCTTCATCATTTGACAAAACAAAGCAACTCCATCTGAGTCTCCTCCCTCTGACTGCAGAGATGTTTGATGACAGAGAACTGATTGAGCTGAGAACATCAGAGCAAACTAAACTGATTCATACTGATCCTTCAGTCTCACCATCTCACCTCTGCACACATGGACAAACTCACTCTGATACTGATCTTCTCAGCTCTCACAGGTATGGGAATGATGATCAGTGTTGGAAGATGATTGACAATTCAGTTGCTTAATTTCAGTTCCTTCAGATAATTAACATAAACCTGAAGATAAGGTTAGGAATCTCTGTCCTGGTGTGAAGATCATCAATTAAACAATTCAGAACAAAGTAATGTCTTCTCTTGAACCTTGTTTGTCTCATCACTTCTTTTTCTCGTCCACTTCAGGACAAACAGCTGCAGACAAAATCTCTCCACTGGTCAAAGACGTCAGAAAAACAGAAGGAGAATCTGTCACACTCAGATGTCACTATGAGACAACAAGAAGGGATGTTTTGCTTTACTGGTACAGACATCACTCTGACACTCAGGCACCTCAGTTTATACTCTGGAAAGGAGCACGAGATTTGGATGGAAGAGAGCACATCCCAGACCAACGATATAGATCTCAGACCTCTTACAGCTCCACTGAGCTGACCATCACAAAGCTAACCCTGGCAGACACAGCTCTCTACTACTGTGCTTTAGACACACAGTGATACAAAGTGTAGAAGAGGCTGTACAAAAACCTGAACACAGATATCTGACTACTCTTCAAAGAGGAGTGAAGTGGGATTCAAACCACAGCTTCATGTCAGATGGATTCTGATGATTCCTGTTTTATCAGACTCTCTGTGGTCACAGCTGCTGTTCAGACTCTGAGGGAGGATTCACATCAACATTCAGACAAAGAAATTCCGTTAAACCTCACTCAGACTGCTTTTCTCCTGTAGACCACCTGGAGCTAATTTCCATTTTCTACTCCTCCAAACCATCAACCTGTCGGAAAGCCCAGCTCTAACTTAGCTTTCCAAAGAGCTTGCACCCATGGTTCTTTCAACCTTTTTGGAGACAATCAAAATATAGTTGTGCTCATAAGTTTACATACAATAGCAGAATTTTTGATTTCTTCACCACTATTCACAGAATATAAATGAGAACACAAAAACCTTTTTTCCACCTGTGGTTATTGGTTGGATGAAGCCATTCACTATCAAACAGCTGTTTTTTTTTTAAATCATAATGAAAAGAGAAACTAACCAAATGACCCTGATAAGAACTTTTCATACCTCAGTTCTTAATACAGTAATGATATCTTCATGTCTTTTGTTGTCTTAGTAGGTGAGGTATTTTCTTTCCCACATGGTAAAGCTTCCCGCTCTTCTTTCCAGTTCCTGTAAATTACTTGGACTGTCTTGCATGAACTTAACCGTCGAGATCTGCCCAGAGTGACTCAATGATATTGAGGTCCGGTGACTGAGATGGTCGCTCAAGAACCTTCTCTTTTTCTGCTGAAGCCAATGACAGACCCACTTGGCCTTGAGTTTTGGATTGTTGTCATGTTGAAAAGTTTTCCTCCAGTATTTTCTGATAACATACAGCATTCATCTTGACATCGGTTTTGACAAAGTTTCCTTCTGTTGTAGCTCACACATCCCAAAAACATCAGGGATCCTCCTCTATGTTTCACAGCAGAAAAGATGGACCTTCATTATTGGTCTTGTTGACTTCCTCCAAATTAACTTAAACAAATCATTTCTTCATGTTAATGTCTACGTATAGTTCAGTCCTGTTTGTTTTTTCTCTTAGTTTCATTTTTGGTCCTGTTGACTTTCTCCAAATGTTAATGGCTGTGAACAAAAAGGTCAACATTAGTTTAAAGCTGTGGTCTACGTTTTGAAACTGCAGCCTGCCCCCCCTTCCCTCACCCCTCCCCTCAGTGTTCCAAGATCCCGCCCCCAGCTCGTGTCGCATCATAACAACAAGCCCCCTCGGACAGAGCTACGAGCGACTAGCATAATATATCAGCAGGACACTCAATCAAAAACAGCTCAGCTCAACTGAAAGTATCAAACACGACAGACATCTCCCTTATAACACACAGCAGTAGCCATTTCAACTGGACCGGCGGCAATGCGGGTCTGGCGCCGCCAGAGCGGAGCCGATTGTGGGGGAGGATTTATCTTTATCGGCCTGTCCTCCCCAGCTCAGCTTACAGTGCTAACGATTAGCGGCTAACAGGCTAACCCGCTCCGCTACAAGTCATTAGCCAGTATAGGCAAAGACTAACCAGAGTTATTCAGCAGACATCTCCCACTGTAGTAAACAAAGCCATTACCTTTTCAACCAGGGGCGGAACGGCCGATGCTGAAGGTCTGACGGCCGACTGAGGCCGTCCGTTAGCCCGCTAACAGGCCTCGACCTGCGGGCAGAGCTCTGTTGGGCCCTGGGGGAGAGAGAAACGGCTTCCCGGTTTCGGCGCGAGGCTTTTCCGGCTCCATGATAGTTCAGTAGCTAACGCTGCTAGCTGCTCACCGGAGGTAGAGGGGAGGAGGCGGAACCATGGGCATGATGCTGCGTAACGAGGGAGACAGGGGATTGGATGGACTCACGGACCAACTCACGGACCAATCGAACTGCGCATGCCCGCGCGGTTTGATTGGTCAGCTAGTATGCAGCGGATATACTGAATGGATTTTTTTAGTTCTTTTTCGTCTTTATACTGTGTAGATTGGACCACAGGACAGCCTTATAAACAATGTTATTAAGATGTACAAAGCTTCCAAATCGTAGACCATAGCTTTAATCTCTACACATGACTTTGTTCCAGAAGTTTTGAGGATTGTCTCTGTGCTGGTTGGCATATTGTAACCTAAATGCTTTGTGACATTTGCGTAGTAATGGCTTTGTTCCGTCTACTCCACCATGCAGCCCATTCCCCTTCAAGTGCCTCCTTATTGCACATTTTGAAACAGCCACACCACTTCATTTAAAGTGTTCTGTATTTCAAGCTACATTTCTTGGTTTTTCCTTTTCATCTCAAATGATTTTCCTTTCAGTAGTGGCTAAAACTTTTGTTGGTCTACCAGACTGTTTTGTTTTCAACAGAATTCCTCATTTTCCACTTCTTCGATTGGCATTCTGAATGCCTTGGAAATCTTTCATATCCCTTTACTGTCTTACACAGTTCAAACAGTTGTTCCCACAGATCCTTTGACAATTCTTTTGGTTTCCCTATGACTCAATTTCTGGAAATGTTAGTGGATGAAAGATTAAGGGTCTGTCAGGAATGTTCATATTTGATCCTTCATTAGCTTAAATCAAGCCTTTTAATGTTAATGTCTGCAGTTGGATCCTGTCCATTGTTTCTCTCAGTGTACTTTTTATGCTGCGTTCACACTGCAAGCGACCCAGCTACCAAAGTCGCATCACCCACTGAACAGCGTTGCGCGTCCATAAATGCCTTTTGGTAACCGCTGCCGTCGCTCGGTCTGCTTGAGTTTCACCGCGATCATATCATGTATCACATAATAGAATGTTAAGCGGACATTATTCCAGCTGTGTCCTTTTCACTCACTTATCAAACACAAAACTCTGCCCTGTAGCAGCATTATCTGTGAGTTTACCGCAGTCCGTCTAGATGGAACTAATGTCCTCACTGAGATTAGTTCTGCCTAGACGGAAGTCATCCGCCCTGTAGTCTGGATGAATAACTGCACCGTCACACGTACACACACTGCTGATTGGCTGATGCGGCACACCCACACACGACATCGCCTGAATAGATCAACGTTTTTTTTACTTTGACATCGCGCGACGAGTGAAGTGGTCGTCTTGTATGTGGCTGTCGCATCGCGGGAGGGTTAACTCCGCCCCATCATGGCTGTACATTGACTTTGAATGGAGAGTGATCGCCGAGGTAGTACAGGTAGCATCCAGTGTGAACGCACCTTTACACCCTTGAAAGAACTTACTGACACAACAATGGACAGCAGATTTGATTATTGAGGAGAAACTTTTTGAACTCATTGAATTTTTATTTCCCTTCTATGGCGTGTGGAAATGCAAAGACAGGAAACTTTTGTAAAGACTGGCTGCTTTGGCGTTGTGTTTCCTGCCCTCCCCTCGTTGTTTGAATTCCTCATTGTGATTTCCTTAACCTGTGTGATTGTCTCACCTGTGCCTCTCAAACATGTCGAATTAGCCCTGTGTATAAAATCTCTGTCAGTTCATCCCTGCCTTGACGTTGATTGTGTCTCTTATATTTTGAGTTATTGAGCCTGTTCTCTGTGACTCCTCATGTTTTCTGCTCTGCTGTTTCTTCGAGCTCTCCAGTGTCTTTTGTAAGTTTACTTTGTGTTTTCAGTGTTGTGGAATTTTATTGAGGGTTAATTTTTAGTTTGAGTCTAAATTAGTTTCAGTAAAACTTTACATGGGATTTGGGTCCTGATCCAAGTTTTCTGAGTTTAGTTTAGAATCAGCGGCAGGACAACCCTGTGTGCTGACTGTCAGTGACCCCAATGTCACCTAAACAACTTAACCCATCCAGCAGTACAAACTCTGCTGAGAGGAACAAAGGTGAACAGCTTTGTCAGTAATATACCAGAGCACACTACCCTGTAGTTATCCTGAAAATGCTAGGCTGCATGAGTGAAAATGGACCTGAGAGACAATCAGCTGAGAGTCTTTATCCAACAACTGTGATCCTCCACTAGAGGGCCACATCATCAAGAAGGAACTGAGCTACCTCAGCACTGACATCAATCTTTCAGTAGAAGATAACTGCTGCTGTGAGGAGAACTTTCCTCACACTGAATGTTGAACATCAGCTAGTTCCTCCTGTTGATCTAAACCTTGTTGTAGAGATGGAACATTGGCTGTGGATCATTCTGACTGCTCTGCTCTTCTATGGTAAGAGACAATGAAGAAGAAAACCTTGTGACATTGATCATGATTTTCTTGATGGCTGAAGATTGTCCCCTCAACATCTTGGGTGATTGGTGAAAAAGTCCATTTGGTCCTTGCTCACAGATGTGAAATAATCTAAATGATGTCTGTAACCACTGAATATTGAAGAAAAACCTTGAAGCATGAACCAAAGTGTATTTCTCTTTCAGGTGTCAGCTGTGAAGATCTCACCCCAGAGAAGAATGAAGAGTTCAGTTTGGAAGACAGCTCTGTTACTCTGTCCTACAGGTACTCCAAACAAGCTGATGGAACTGATTATTTCTTCTGGTATCGACAATATCCAGGAGAGCCTCCAGAGTTTCTCCTCTCTCATTCAATATCATCATTACTATCCAGTCCAAGACCAGGTTGGTCCTACAGTGTGAGTGAAGATAAAAAAGTCATGGACCTGAAGATCCAGAAGCTTCATGTGTCTGACTCTGCTGTGTACTACTGTGCCGTGAGGCCCACAGTGACAGGAAACACCAAAACTCTGAACAAAAACCTCTGGAGAGGAGAAACAATGCACCACAACATCCACCAGGGGGAGACAGTCACTTACAAACTTTAACGAGATGTGATCAGTCAGAAGGTTTCAACTTCCTCAAAAACTGTCCTGGATCTGTGGAGCAGCAGTCACCAATAAAGCTGATTAGAACTTCTGCTGTCCATGGGAGGAAGACAGAGTGTCTTCAGAGAACCCACACATGCACAGGAGAATATGCTGACCAGTCCAACCAGGTTTCAAATAAGAGACCTTCTGACTGAGCAGCACTGATACCTGCACCACTGTGCTGCCTGCTTCAGATGAAATCAACAGAAAAGCAGAGCCACAGCAGGACAGTTTCAGCCTTTCAGAGATCTACACTGTCAGGGATCAAAAGCACAGAGGGGAGTCCTCGGACCTCAGACCTCCTGAGTGTCATCACTTCAATGACAAGTCAAAATGGACATTTGTTCAAAATGAATGACAGAAGTACAAAGTGAGTTCTGATCATGAAGGGATGGGAACTGCTAAGCTTTTATTGATCCCACTAACAAGTCTGCCTTCAGGTCTGGTTCTTTACTGATTCTGTGGACCTTCTGTCTGGGCTAAAGTCAGCCTCCACAGGTTTTTACCACCAACAATGATTTTTAATGTTTGCTGCATGGACGACTTGATGAGAGAATTGTTCATCAGACAAATTAAAATAAATCCTCAGGCTCTTCATCAATTCTCAGCCTGAACTGAGTTTTATTCTCATCCCTGATCATGAGGCCCAATTATTTTCAATATCTGTTTAAAATCATATTTATTCATCCTTGAGTAAAAGTTGACATTTGTGTACAAAATGAAAAAGACGCACTGTGTTTTTGAGACATAGCATTCAAAAGCAGTAAGTGACCATAATGACAGATAACCTTTGACCTCATAAATCCAATCAGGTCATCCATCAGTGTGAGAGGAAAAATGTGAAACGTTAAAAACAAAACTTTTATACTCTTCTTAAAATACAGCAGTTAATCTCTGGATGACCTCCAAGAAATGTTTCACCCTCTGACTCCTCCCACTGATGATAACCTAACCAATGAAATGATCCTGATCTGTGAAGTGGAGATAATGAAGGTTCTCAAACTGAACTATCAGCACAATCAGCTCAGTGTTGAGGATTCACAGCTGTGAAGAACAGCAGCTGCTTTGCTCTGATTTGATTTCAGAGGAACAACATTTCACATCTTCAGTCTGATTGGCTGGAACATCTCCAAAGACATGCTGATTCACCTCTTTATATTAATCTCTTATTTTATAGGTGAGTCTTCATATTGATATAGATCTATCATTTCAACCAGCTTTTCACAACAACTCATCTGTCCAACATTTCACAAGAACAGCTTTATCTCTGTGAGCTCAGATTTACTGGGACAGAAACAGACCATTTTCTTTAATCCATCTCAAAATGACAAATCTTCATTTTACAGCCCTGGGCTCCATGAACACCATCAACCCAGAAAGAGCTGAAGAAAATGTTGCAGAAGGACAAAACATCAACCTGACCTGCACATATGAGGGTTTAATCAACAACATCCAGTGGTACAGACAATACCAGAGATCCAGACCAGAGTTCCTGCTCTACATCACAGAGGGAGGAACAATTCATCCAACAGTTTCTGATTTCACAGCTCACATCAACAAGGAGAAGAAAGAAGTGAAACTAGAGATCATCTCTGCTGCTCTGTCTGACTCTGCTGTGTACTACTGTGCTCTGAGGCCCACAGTGACAGGAAACACCAAAACTCTGAACAAAAACCTCTGGACTTGAAGATACTCTGGAACATCCACTCGAGGGAGTCATGCTCTGCTAACCAATGGTATTTTGGGATTCAGGCTTGATCTTCATCATTTGACAAAACAAAGCAACTCCATCTGAGTCTCCTCCCTCTGACTGCAGAGATGTTTGATGACAGAGAACTGATTGAGCTGAGAACATCAGAGCAAACTAAAGTGATTCATACTGATCCTTCAGTCTCACCATCTCACCTCTGCACACATGGACAAACTCACTCTGATACTGATCTTCTCAGCTCTCACAGGTATGTGGATGATGACCAGTGTTGGACGATGTTTAATGACAAAGTTAAATTTCAGTACAGTCTGATAAATGACATAAAGCCTGCAAAAAAGCAGGAAACTCTGTCCTGATCAAGATTTTTTTTATAAAGATCATCAGTCAAAATAATCAGAACAAAGTAATGTCTTCTCTTGAACCTTGTTTGTCTCATCACTTCTTTTTCTCGTCCACTTCAGGACAAACAGCTGCAGACAAAATCTCTCCAATGGTCAAACAATTCAGAAAAACAGAAGGAGAATCTGTCACACTCAGATGTCACTATGAAACAACAAGAAATGGTGTTTGGCTTTACTGGTACAAACATCACTCTGACCTTCAGGCACCTCAGTTTATACTCTTCAAAGGAGCGCGATCATGGAGTGCAGACAATTACATCCCAGACAAACGATATGGATCCCAGACCTCTGACAGCTCCACTGAGCTGACCATCACAAAGCTAACCCTGGCAGACACAGCTCTCTACTACTGTGCTTTAGACACACAGTGATACAAAGTGTAGAAGAGGCTGTACAAAAACCTGAACACAGATATCTGACTACTCTTCAAAGAGGAGGGAAGTGGGATTCAAACCACAGCTTCATGTCAGATGGATTCTGATGATTCCTGTTTTATCAGACTCTCTGTGGTCACAGCTGCTGTTCAGACTCTGAGGGAGGATTCACATCAACATTCAGACAACGAAATTCAGTTCAGCCTTGCCGAGACTTCTTTTCTCCAGTAGACCATCTGAAGCTAATTTCCCTTGTCTTCTCTTCCAAACCATCAACCTGTCCAAAAGCCCAGTACTAACTGAGCTGTCGAAGGAGGTAATTTCCTCAGTTTGGTCATCTGTATTGGAGACAATCCATGTACAGTTGTGCTCATAAGTTTACATACCCTGGCAAAATTTTTGATTTCTTAGCCACTTTTCACAGAATGTGAACGAAAACACAAAAAACTTTTTTTTACTTGTGGTTATTGTCTGGATGAAGCCATTCATTATCAAACTGCATTGTTTTAAAATCATAATGAAAACAGAAACTAACCAAATAACCCTGTTAAGAACTTTTCATAGCTCAGTTCTTAATACATTAATGAAAGCTTCATGTCTTATGTTTTCATTGTAGATGAGCTATTTTATTTTTCGAATGATCAGGAGGCCTGTTTTCCTTGGCAGACAGCCTCCAGTTTCTGTAAATTACTTGGACTGTCTTGCATGAACTGCATTGTATTGTCCCAAAGTCCTTAAAAAAGGTTTGTCCTCTAACCTTCCCTCTTATTTGTTTTAAATCCTCCACAGGAACGTCTTCACAGCGTCATCATCATACGCGCAAGCTTCCAAAAATGAATCCTTTGAGAGCGGGTTAAAGATACGTTTTTATTGCAAAGATAGGCAATAGATAAATAAAAGGGAAACAAGGTTTTACAAAATAATAAATCACAGCTTAAGAGCCTGCGGTCAATGTTAGTTTCGTCCTGTGAGCCGTCATCTGGGTGTGTGTCAGCTGCCCCTACTAATAGGCGAGCGCCCTCATCACCTGCGGAGGGCGCAGACAAGATTAAAGGTCAACAAAAATAAAATCTTAACTACGTAAATAAAACACAAATATGGCTCCTACATGCACCATTGAGATCTCCCCAGAGTGGATTGATGATATTGAGGCCAGGAGACTGAGGTAGTCACTCCAGAACCTCCTCTTTATTTTGCTGAAGTCATTCACAGGCCCACTTGGCCTTTTGGATCATTATTACGTTGAGACATTTTCCTCCAGTATTTTCTAAAACATGCTGCATTCATCTTGACATCAAATTGGACAAAGTTTCCTGCTGTTGTAGCTCACATATCCCCAAAACATCAGGGATTCTCCTCCATGTCTCACTGCAGAAAAGATGGACCTTCATTATTGGTCTTGTTGACTTCCTCCAAATTAACTTAAACAAATCATTTCTTCATGTTAATGTCTACGTATAGTTCAGTCCTGTTTGTTTTTTCTCTTAGTTTCATTTTTTCATACCTGACAGAGCTCACTGACCCAACAAGTGGCTCAGAGACTTTGTTTTGGCTCCTGAATGTCAGCCCAGAGTGGTCCAGCTCTTCAGCTCCAGAGTTTTATGTCTGAGGACCAGCAGACACCCGATTCTCCAAATAGTATCCCGCTGAAGACTCGCACACAGCACTCTCAAGAGCAACCGCAATCTCAGGACTATCAGTTTTTCACAACAGTGCCACCCAGTGAATTGTATTTGTCTTTGAAGGGCTGCAGAAATAGGGGTAAGTTCAGGCATGTGTATTTGGTAAGTTAGGTTCAGGCAAGTTCTTAAAGCTAAGGTTAGAGGTTAGGTTTAGGGTAAGGGATGGGGCAGGGGTAGGGATCTCTATTCCACCAGATGATGAATGCCAGGGGCACAGGTTAGGGTTAACCGTCTCTGCACATGTGTGACTGGGGGGCGTGAGAGTGCAGTCCTGGGACTGCTGCCTGCAAGGCTGCAGCAGGACCCTTCTTGACTCTCATTCTGTCAACCTGGTGCATACCTTGTGTTTTTCTAATATATTGAAGGCTGCATGAGTGAAATGGATCTGAAAGACAATCAGCTGAGAGCCTTTATCCAACAACTGTGATCCTCCACTAGAGGGCCACATCATCAAGAAGGAACTGAGCTACCTCAGCACTGACATCAATCTTTCAGTAGAAGATAACTGCTGCTGTGAGGAGAACTTTCCTCACACTGAATGTTGAACATCAGCTAGTTCCTCCTGTTGATCTAAACCTTGTTGTAGAGATGGAACATTGGCTGTGGATCATTCTGACTGCTCTGATCTTCTATGGTAAGAGAGAACAAACCTCATCACATTGAACATGATAGTCAGTCTGATCTTTAGACAAAAACTTGAATCTACATTAAATGCATGAACACATACGAATTTGACAAAGACACAAATTTACCTTGCTAGACAAAAAATCTTATTGATGAGTGAAGATTGTCCTCTACCTGCCATCTTCACTGGTTTGTCAAAAAGTCCATTTAAGACTTAGTTCTCAGATTTGAGAGCGATAATCTAAATGATCTCTGTAACCACTGAATATTGATGGAAAAACCTTGAAGCATGAAGTCTTAAGTATATTTTTCTTTCAGGTGTCAGCTGTGAAGATCTCACTCCAGAGAAGAATGAAGAGTTCAGTTTAGAAGACAGCTCTGTTACTCTGTCCTACAGATACTCCAAAAAAGCAACTAGTGAATCTTTCTTCTGGTATCGACAATATCCAGGAGAACCTCCAGAGTTTCTTCTCTCTCATACAACATCAACACTTATATCAAGTCCAAGACCAGGCTGGTCCTACAGTGTGCGTGAAGATGACAGAGTCATGGACCTGCAGATCTCCTCTGCTGCTCTGTCTGACTCTGCTGTGTACTACTGTGCTCTGAGGCCCACAGTGACAGGAAACAGCAAAACTCTGAACAAAAACCTCTGGACTTGAAGATACTCTGGAACATCCACTAGAGGGAGTCATGCTCTGCTAACCAATGGTATTTTGGGATTCAGTCTTGATCTTCATCATTTGACAGAACAAAGCAACTTCATCTGAGTCTCCTCCCTCTGACTGCAGAGATGTTTGATGACAGAGAACTGATTGAGCTGAGAACATCAGAGCAAACTAAAGTGATTCATACTGATCCTTCAGTCTCACCATCTCACCTCTGCCCACATGGAGAGACTCACTCTGATACTGATCTTCTCAGCTCTCACAGGTATGTAAATAAATGTTTTCAGTGCCAAAAATCAGTGACCGGATCTTCAGCATTATCTTGTGTGATTTCTCTGTCTTGTCTTACAAGAATCCAAGAATGTAGTTCATGAAAAAGTCCTTTCACAAAACATCAGAAATTCTTTGTTTTATTGAAATCACCTTGTTGTTTCTCATGTTGTAGGTATCATCTGTGAGGAGCTCACTCCAGTCAAAGATGAAGTGATGAGTCCAGAAGACAGCTCTGTAACTCTGTCCTACAAATACAAGACCATTTCTCGTAGTGATCATTTCTTCTGGTATCAACAACATCCAAGAAAACCTCCAGAGTTTCTCTTCTACATCTCTGGACTGAATTCTTCAAGAGCAGCAGAATCTCTGGGATCAGACTCAAAGTTTTCTACCAAGTTGTTTGGAGAGAATCGTCTGGACCTGCAGATCTCCTCTGCTGCTCTGTCTGACTCTGCTGTGTACTACTGTGCTGTGAAGCCCACAGTGACAGGAAACACCAAAACTCTGAACAAAAACACAAACTGACAGACAATCAGCTGAGAGCCTTTATCCAACAACTGTGATCCTCCACTAGAGGGCCACATCATCAAGAAGGAACTGAGCTACCTCAGCACTGACATCAATCTTTCAGTAGAAGATAACTGCTGCTGTGAGGAGAACTTTCCTCACACTGAATGTTGAACATCAGCTAGTTCCTCCTGTTGATCTAAACCTTGTTGTAGAGATGGAACATTGGCTGTGGATCATTCTGACTGCTCTGCTCTTCTACGGGAAGGGTCTACAACAAAACCTTGTCACATTGAACATGTTTGTCAGTCTCATTCTTAGATTCAAACTGAAACAGCATGAAATGCATGAACACATATGTATGTGAAAAAAACTATCCATCAGGAAATACATTAAAAATATGATTTATGGGGAAAGATTGTCTCTTACCTGCCACTTTGACTGGATGGTTAAAAATTGCATTTTGGAGCCTGTTCTCCAATTTAAAAGAGAAAATCTAAATGATCTATGGAACCACCAAATCTTGATGGAAAAACCTTGTAGCATGAAGTCTAAGTGTATTTCTCTTTCAGGTGTCAGCTGTGAAGATCTCACTCCACTGAAGAATGAAGAGTTCAGTTTAGAAGACAGCTCTGTTACTCTGTCCTACAGATACTCCAAACAAGCTGTTGGTGGTGATTTTTTCTTTTGGTATCGACAATATCCAGGAGAACCTCCAGAGTTTCTCATGTCTATCTCAGGGCTTAACATCAACGCAACATCTGAGTCTCTGAAAAAGGAGACACGTTTTTTGACTAAACTGTCTGAAGACAAGCGGCAAGTGGACCTGCAGATCTCCTCTGCTGCTCTGTCTGACTCTGCTGTGTACTACTGTGCTGTGAAGCCCACAGTGACAGGAAACACCAAAACTCTGAACAAAAACCTCTGGAGAGGAGAAAACAATGCACCACAACATCCACCAGGGGAAGTCAGTCACCATTTAACTTTGATAAGATGTGATCAATCAGAATCTTGAGGTTTTCCATCAGTCTGTCTATAATCTTTAATGCATACTCTGTTTTGGTTGTCAAGAAGATGAAGCCTGTCCCTGTTCTGTGGAAAGAACTGGAAACCAAAGTGATTCAGTCATTTCATCATAAGGAGGAGTCTTTAGAACAACACTGAAGCCAATCCATGGACGCAATGATTTGGTGAAAACCCTCTAAACTAAACTTTGTGTAACAAGTACAATTAGTAATGTGCAATAAACAGATTATAAGGTTATTAATTTATCAGGTGGTATTGGGATATATCAGAAAACGCTACGGTTCGGCTCTGGGAGGTGCGTGTAGCAGTACAAAGACAACACAGACAGGTGTTTATGCTTTAGTGGCTAGTGCCTTATTATTCACAGTGAAAAGAAGAAAAATGAATACAAACAGTAGCCCCAATATTTACATCTGCAGTTATACCATTTGTCAAGCTTGATTTGGAATTATTAGAAGGAAAAAAAAAAAAAAAGAAAAGTAAAGTGCACTTGGTATTACTCATTCACTCTGATCACAAATAAACAGTTCAGTTCATTATTCACAATAGCAACAGCAAAAAAGAGAAAAAGAAAAAAACGCATCAGTCCTTGTCCATGAAACAACTTGAGTACCCGTCCTCCCTTCCCCAATCACCTCACTGGTGATGAATCACAGTCCGCAGTAGAGATTTGTAGATTGATTAATTGTCCATAGGTCATTCAGAAGGTTCTTCGATATTATAATTGTCCATTTGCGCGCAAAGCAGAGTTCATAGGCGGCTGGCGATTTAAGGGAAACGAAAAAGAGAAAAACAGAAAAACTGGACCGGCTGCAGCAGCCCCTACCGAACCACAGGAGTACTGTTGCTGTGTGAGGATAGTGTTCGAGGCTCCTTCTTGAGCTTAGCTCGCCATCATGGCACCACGCAGGGCACACCTGGCCTGTGATTAATTAAACAGAACCAACCATAAATAAAATTGTTTAACAATAAATCATTAATACTAGCTAGTTCAGTTGTTTTGTTCTTAGTTCTTGGTGTATACACAATTAAATAACAGTAAATCATTACAAACATACAATATACAACAATGGCTTTAAATGCTTTGTTTGTCATTGCATAGACCCAACAAAATACACAGTGTAACATTTCAATCACTGTACCCTTAAATAGCTTGTAAATGATCTAAACAAGAAGCAGAGTGGGCTACAAAAGCCGATAATGCTCCGCCATTAAGTACAGGTAAATGGACGCCGCTAACAGTGTGCTAACGCTAACGGCGTGTAGCAAAATGAATTAACAGACTCACCAATTCCACTCCCAAACAGTCACGCAGCGAGTACCCAGCGTCCGCATCCGTTGGAATCAACTTCTAAAAGTGTACAACGCATAGCTTGAGTTAAAAGTGCACACAATGAGTTATTATGCGAGAAACAGCGTGTGACGAGTCGCGTACCTGTTGCAGCCGTCCCTGCAGCCCGTCTCCCCATGCCTGTCTGCCACACAGTTGAAGAGGGCTACAGGAACGCGATTGGCTCACAGGCTCGCTCAGCGTGCGTGCTCACGTAACTACGTCACTTAATGGTGCGTTTAAGGACCCGGGAGAACGTACGAAATAAATAGACGTTAAATAAAATGTTAAATTAAATGTTAAATTAATCCAACATAAACGTATTTTCTATGTGGGTTACATTTGGATCAACCTACTGACAGACAGAGAGGCTGAGTTCAGACAGGATATTCCAGTTATCTCCACATAGTCCTCCTGCGCACCATCCTGCCCTCACTGTGACTTTGCCCTGACCAATGGCATGTGTCATCACCCACTGGGTGCATTGTTACAGCACTGCTCAGTGGAGTGCAGCTCTAAGCAGCCTGAAAGACAAGATCAAGAGAGATCTACAATTTCAAGAGGTAGCTGTGGCATCAAGACACAGCAGGAAGAGCAATCATGAATACTGATGAGCAATTGAAAATGGCATTTTCTTAATATACTTGTGTCATAAAATACCAGAAAAACTGGTGTGGTTGGGGGGTCCGGCCTTACTGGCTATCATGCAGGGGATCCATATCTATCATGTCGGGTGGTGTTGGTGGCGTTTGGGTGCGACTGGGCTCCAGTGCCTGCAGGGGGAGGCCTGGGCCGGTGCCCGGGGGGCGGGTGGGCCCTGCTGGGTCATGCTCATCTTCGTAGCATCTCTAAAATCAGGCCTATCCTGTCCCAGAGCGATGCTGAAAAGCTAGTCCATGCTTTTGTTACCTCTAGACTGGACTATTGTAACTCTCTGCTTTCAGGCTGTCCCAGCAAGTCACTTAAGACGCTTCAGCTGGTCCAAAATGCTGCAGCACGTGTGCTGACTAGAACTAGGAGAAGAGACCACATTACTCCTGTTTTAGCTTCTCTGCATTGGCTTCCCATTAAATATAGAATAGAATTCAAGATTCTTCTCCTCACCTATAAAGCTCTCAGTGGACAGGCACCAGTCTATCTTAAAGAGCTTGTAGTGCCGTACAACCCCTCTAGAACATTACGCTCCCAAAATGCCGGCCTACTTGTGGTACCATTAATCTCCAAAAGTAGTATGGGAGGTAGAGCCTTCAGTTATCAGGCTCCTCTTCTCTGGAACAATTTACCGACCACAGTTCGAGTCTGACACTCTCTACCTTTTAAGGTTAGACTTAAAACTTTCCTCTTTGATAAAGCTTTCAGTTAGGGACCAGCTCATAGTTTATAAATAAATAAATAAATTAGACTCATAGTTTAGATGTAATCTCTCTCTCTCTCTCTCTCTCTCTCTCTCTCTCTCTCTCTCTCTCTCTCTCCCTCCCTCTCCCTCCCCTCTCCCTCTCTCTCTCTCTCTCTCTCTCTCTCTCTCTCTCTCTCTCTCTCTCTCTCTCTCTACATCTGCTTTTGCCCCTTTTGTTTGCTCCTGTACTCGTCTCTGGCTCTTGTCTTGTAGGTGGCCTGGGATCCTTGGTGTAGACTGCCTGCTGCTGTGGAGTCACGAAGCCTCAAAACTACAATTATAAACATGACACATAGTTGACCATTTTATTAGGAACACTCCATTCCCATTATCATTATAGCTGTTCATGTAGTTATTAGCATGATCTCCATATCCATGATCAATACATCTACAGTATCTATATTTTACTACCACATAGGCATGAGGTCCCTCTTGAAAATGGGATGTCACATCTCAAGTTGCCTTTAAAACATGATAGTATGATCTCATCATGGTTAATATTTTGTAATTTTAAGATATGTTTAAATTTTTGCTAGTATCTGTTAATTTACAGTTATTGGACAGTTCTATACAAAATTGGTGGTAAACCTATAGAAAATGGTATGTAAAATTACAGTTAAAGATATAAAAATTACAATAAATTGCCATTGAAATCAGAATATACATATAATCCAGAGATATTTTTAATTGACTGTAATTTTAAACATTGAAAACCGAAAAATACTGAAAAAGTAAAATCATTGAAACTACTAGTGTATGAATGTTTTATTTGAAAACAGGAAACATCTGTATAATATTACAGTATTGAGCAAATGCACAAATTTTTGACTAGGTCTTTTAAGAAGAGAATCTGTTAAGGTAATTGTAAATTCAATTTCAAATTCTGAGATTTTTTAAATTTAACTAAATTATGGGGGAAAAAATCGGGTCACGTCATTGTCCCAATTCAAAGTAAATAAATACATGAATGTTTGAGGGACCTATTAAACACCTGGCTGAGTTCCAGAATTGTGAAATGATGCAGCCAGTGCAATTAAAAATTATGAATAATAATACATCTGATTTAAAAGTGCCTTTCTGACCACTAAAGGATACTTTACAAAGTAATTGAAAACACAATTAAAATAAATAAAACAACAGAGAAGTGGTGATATTAATGTTTGTCTGTCTGTTTGTCTAACCCCTCCCTTCTGTTTCCTGTTTATGTAACTAGATGGAACGTTCGTGGTTTTCATTCACACATTACAGATGACACTTTGTGAGTCAAATTGAAAATGACATTGACCAATTTAACATCTCTGCAAACAGTTTTCTCAACAGGTGATCTCCATACTTATCAAGAACAGGAAGAAGAGGGCTCCAAAGTTAAATATGGCCAATATGTCTGGGGAGAGGGCTTCAGGCTTTACAGGAACCAACCTAAGTGGTCTGGTCTCTGTATGGTGGCAAAAATAACACCTTACTGCCTAAAAGTCTGGCTTAGTGTTGACGAACTGAGCCCGTGGATTCAAAAATCACTGCTCACTGAGCCACCTGACCGTACACTGACTGAGGTGCACACTGACCTGACAGACCTACCTGACCCCTCTGAGGCTGCAGACTCAGAGTGAAATTTATATATCCTGTACTTTTACTGTTTCTTAACATTGTGAAATTAATCTCCATTTCCTCCTTGCCTCTGAAGCTATGTGGGGCCTGCACCATCTCATGTGCAGCCCTGGAACTATGATAACCTGTTCAATCTTGATTTCTCTTGCAGCCTTCCTACCCTGGCTGCGGTACTGGCTAATACTCCGGCATATCCTTTCAATGTTACTGCTCCCACCTTTACCCAGGTACAACCTCTGCCTTTTCCACGCCCCCACTCCATGTTTCCCCGGCTGATGATGGAGAGGATGACAACATCCCTGATGTCTTACTCCATGCTGATTTTGACACGATGAAGATGCTCTTGGCCACCCAAATCTGCTACTGCTCACTAACTTGCAAATATCAGAGCCTGAGGAGGATGATGTTGAGTTTCCCTCCATCCACTGGTGTCGAGTTTCCCTCCACCTAAACACATTTCCTCTTCATTAACCTCAAAAGGGGGATTGATCCCTCCCACATGATTGACAAATATGCCCACACATTGAAAATGCCCGTATACACACCTGATACCCTATGATTGAGTTTCTTCTTATGCATTTCATTACCTGTTATATTATGATCCTCTCTTGTACTGATTTCACCCTGTCAGTGTGGGCTTATACTTTTAATCTATGTTGTCTTTTTTTTTATTACAGTTATTCTCAGAAGGGTGTAATGGTCTTATGATCTCAATTTAGTGGTACCGTGGCTGATACAGTTGTTATGTTAATGTTAAGGTTTAGTTTATAATTTTAGATATGCCTTTATGCCTGTTAATTCATTTACTCATGCTCATTGTTGTTATGTTGTTTGTCTCCTGACAGTCACCCACCTGCTCCCTTAAGGAACTACATTTTGGCACTTTGTCATTCCCACTGTCCCTCTCATCTCTGCTCAGCTATGGAATGCAGATACGTAAACACCGGCGTGTCTGTGGGAAGTGGCTCACCCCTCTCCTGATTCCACAGTGGTGAGACATGACTGTGGGCCCTGCTCAGTCACACAGGATTATGATTGAATTAATCTGTCTGATTGATTGACATGACATAGTCATGTCAAAAGGGGGAATTGAAAGAATTTGGATTAATTTAATGTCTCAATTTGAGCATCAGTTTTGGGTGTGGCTCTGACTGACTTCTTTGTTTGTGCATTGACAGTAAATTGTGTTCTGCTCTTTATCCATAAAAGGCCTGATGTGTCTCAGCAACAACAGAGCTCCAGTACTGATGTACTTCCTCCTCAGACTGCTGCAGCTAAATACACACTGTTCTCTTTTTGACGCTCACACTGACAGGTTTCATTTGTGACCTAGGTGAATAAGATTTTTTTTTTTTTTTTTTTAAATACCAAAGTTAACACACCTCGTTAATTACATCACATAATTGTTACACAGAAGACCCGACGTTCCTGAAGGATCCCCAAATACACCATGCTATATATGTTGCTAAATGTTTGCTTTTAAATGTTTTGAGTGCTCATGTGCGGAGTTGTGGCCGGTCGAGTCTGAAGATGGTTTAGAGCTCCCAAGGACAAAGGATTCTTGGCACAAAGATGGAAATGTCCTCCTGGTCAATGAAGTTATGCTTTTGCTTTTATTACCAGATTTTAGAGGGTGTGGGTACATTGCCAATGCAACAAAGACATGCTTGCTCTTAAGGTTAAATACACTTACATGCACACACATAGTTAGTCTCGCAATGTTTAGAGATTTCCACAATGTGCATAAGCTTGCTGAAATGTGTTCCTGAGATTGTGTCCCACTTTGGTTGTCGCCCTAGGGGTGAAGGGGGCAAAGACAGACACTTTTGCCTTGCTAAGTTTTTATTAAAGCTTGTATGTTCTCATGTAGGCTTGTTTAGCACCCGTGAGGTTTTCACTCTGTCTGACACAATATCTTTTTAAAGGACAATTCAGCTTCATAGGCGTTACGCATACATATATGTTGAAACCATTAAATGGTTTAAAAAGGGGGAAGTTGTTAGAATTATATACAAGCTAATGCTAACATTTATCCAAAGATGTCATTTTATGCTTACAAGTTATTCAAACATATTATGTTGGGGCAGATCAGTTCAAACATGTTTGCTCAGCAAAACAGATGCTTCACAAATCATGCAGGTGCAATTGCGGTTAGACAGAAGCCTGGTTTCAGTTAAGGTCTGGGGGGGGCCAGTTTCCCCATTTCACATCCTGTAGTTGGTCCTGTGGTTTTGCGAAACTGCAAGAACTTTTGTTGAACTCTTGGTTGAACTTCTGCCTTAAGTCTGACCTTTATCCAGACATTATGTTTATCTTCTTGACAGACATACGTAGCCTTTAAAACCAGACATGATCTTAACACGTGACAAGTTGGTACTTCCCTAATTCTGATGTGTATAAGATCTTGTGTATGCTACTGTTCGATGCTCTTTTCTGTACATCCCTGGTGAGGTGCAGCACTGAGCCCTCAGCAGCTGAGTATTTCTATTATTTTATGTATGGTCTCACATATTGTCAATAAATGGTTGGCTAACCGATCTAATCTGGACTTGTGCCTTCTTCCAAACTGAACATGGACTTCCAACAAGACTTTTCACAATAGGAGCAGCAGTGTGTCTTTGAGGGTGAGCAAAGGGATCCCCCCCTTACAAGGATTTTTATTTATTGTAAATCCTCAACTCAACACAAAAATGTCTCCCAAAAAACCCACTTTATGGTAATGTCACAGCAGAAATCAGGCCGATCCTGTCTCAGAGCAATGCTCAGAAGACTTGTTGTTTCATTAAGTCACTTAAGATGCTTCAGCTGTTTCAAAATGCTGCAGCATGCGTACTGACAAGAACAAGGAGTAGAGATCACATTAGTCCTGTATTAGCTTCTCTGCATTGGCTTCAAAAAATTCTGGAATAGCATTTAAGATTCTTCTTGTCACATATAAAGCTGTAAATGGGCCAACAGTTTATCTCAAAGAGCATGTTCTCTCTAATTGTGTTTTCTGCTTAACTCATTTTCTCCAGTGTCTTTCAGTTTACTTTGTGGCTTTATTTTTTCGTTGTGCTCAAAATGGATTGGATTTTAGAGCATCTTCTAGTCTATACACATCATTTTTGTAACTACCTGCTGTTGGGTGCTGTTTTTGGTTTATCTTGTCCCGTTTTTCCACTGGCCAAAATTCCCATTCAAATGTGGTAACAATCAGCTCCTGTCAGCAGTGATAAAGGGTCTAATCAGCATTTAGACCTGGGCGATCTGACCCCCAAGTGACACAGGTTTTATCAGCTCACCTCTCATTAGTTCCAGAGGGAACATCACACCTGGATGAACCCACTAAATTTTGACATGATGTTGGCGTCACTTGCCTAGGGCACAATATTGTGCCCGTCTCCCTTGTCTGTAACTCCTTCGACTCTTTGCAAAGGCAACAAATTTGATCTGACTTTGTGACATCATGATCAAATGTGTTCAGTCTATGCTGAGTTTGTACAGTACTAAAAAGAGACAAAAGAACAAAATACAGAAAACAGATGACCACCATGTCCATGGCTTCCAACTCAGAGTATTCCACTGTTTATGGTCAAGATTCAGCGTGCTGATGATGTCATTAACTTAATGACATCAGTGTGATGCACCAGAGGAAAAAAAACAAAACAATGCAGCACATCTGCCTGTGATTAGGGGTGTAAAAGTCCATCAATCTGGACTGACAAATGCACTGGTGAAGCAATGATGAAATCAAATCAAATGCAGTGTTTCCCCTATGTTCATTGCCAATTAGAGAGCTTTTAGATCTGAATAAATATTGAACACTGATTTTTGTTCACTTTTTTGTGGCAATGGAGAACTTTTTCATACGACAACATTCTCAAAAATATTTAAAATACACTGCATAAAGTATAAAAAGTATTAAAAAACTGGAAGAATGTAACATTTCATGTAACCATGTGAGCTCAGCAGGTGGAGAGAAGATGAATCATGCTTAATAAAGTTATAGTGACTGACAATAAGGAGAAACTACATGCTGAAAGTTTCCTACACTGCTTGCTGTGCTTCCCTTCTTGATAAGAGCATTTGGCTTAAAATGCTGAGATTGTTGCTCGGGGAGATTGTTTGGTAAGCTTCTGGTTATCCATTAATGTTTGTTTAAATTGTTTTTTATTTTTTTAACGTTATGGTCACTCCTCCGCCGCCTGTGTGTGTATGTCTGTGTTTGTGTGAGTGTGTGTTTCTTTATACTTCTCTTCACGCTGCAGCGCAGCAACGCGCCGCCTTTAGTCATTTCAGTGAGGGACAGGCGGCAGACAGCGAGCGGTTTTAACCGTGGCGTTAGGATCCAGAACCGGTTGCCGCTTGGGAAAGCATTTCTACTGAATTGTTTTTAGGGAAGGGAGTGTTGTGAGACACTTTTAGGTGGCCCCTGCCCTGTCACGTTCGCTGAATCACCGCTATGTCTCGGACCGCGGTGGCAGCAGCCACTTGAGAAAAGACTGCATGTCGGGGGGACTCCGCCTGCAGAGAGACGGTTTGGGTGCTGGGCGGCTTGTCGGTGTTGTGCGGGGAGGAGGCGTTTGTCAGAGCGGAGAGGAAAAATGCATTTTATTGAAATGTTAGCAAACCATAGCGACACAACATTAGACTCTAACATTAGACTCTAGTTGGCTTTTTTTTATTTGATAAGAATCTCTGTCATAAGAACTTTGATCAAATAAATATGATTCTTTTTAAATGCACGTCGGTCTGAATCCTGTAAGCAGGGCGGGTGCGTCTGTGGGGGGGGGGCGGGGAGCCCTCCCAAATACACTATAGGGGAAACACTGAAATGGAAATTCACAGCATCGATCAAGATCATTAACTTTAGTATACAGCTTTATTTTGAAAATCTGACTGAATACCTGCATGACTGAATATCTGCATCACAGTTTCTGCCCAAAGGGCTCTCAAATCTCACATGTGCAGTTTATGAGACAAACACTCTAACCTTTTCGTTCTCACAAGAGCAACACCAGGTATTTTCTTTAAAATGTGTTTTGTAGCAAACATAAAGTAATTCTGCTGGAACATGTAGCAAGGAGTAGGGTATAGCTGCAGCCTCGGAGACCGCAGTTTCAGGACCCCTGGTTTCTCCGAACAGCGCCACTCACCTGAGGAGGCTGCATTACTTGTACAAAGAGACGACGAGGAGTATGACGACGAGCAACAAACTGAGAAGTGAGTACTGAGAAAGTTTTATTTGTTTGTCATTAAAAATTAAGTCCTTTGCATGAATTTAACTGGAAAATAAACGTCGGCTTAACAAAGTATGTAATAAGTTTGCACGAGTTTAGCTTAGTGCAACATTAATAAGTTTATGAGAGGTTGTTGCAACTGTGTTAGCATGTTTAATTTAACGTATTTAGCTAACGCTAACTATTTAATATCGCCATGTTGTCCTTTCGGCCAAGACTATTGTTTGATACAACTATTTTATTTAGCTTTTAGACAACTGTCATTTCACAATCAACAGGCAGGATTACTTAAAACTATGCAGCTGGTTGTGGTCACTTATAATTAACCTCACCTGTATAATGCTGACTGTATATTAACATTTGTGTTGTGAAACCAAGGCGTGATTTGGAAAGTCCTAATTGTCTGTGACTAATCATATTTCTATAATTAATTATAGTCAACTTAAAATGATGATAAAAACCTCTCCTCTTTCTTGCAAATGTCAAAAAATCCACCTGCATTGTAACTTGTCTGCTTGTAATGCACGTTTTCTTCATATTTATGATTTTTCAAATATCCCTCTTTTTACAATACTATATTTAGCATACGTACAAGCTTTTTGAAGTTTCAGCTCTTAATCAACAATGTTTGTGCCATGAACTTTAATCTTATGTAGTTTGCATTTGCTTTTCTAAATTTTCAGCAGTGTATTTAAGTGCATTCAGGAAATGCAAATTAAGTTTCAAAGTGTCTGCATGAAATGGTATTTGTTATTGAATACTAATATGAGCTAATTTCTTGCCTGATCATAGCCCATACCAGTAAGCCAACCGATCATTTTACAATATTTTATTTTAAAAATAACTTCATATAACATGTAGTTCATGCAAATCCAAGGATTGGCAGGGCTCTGATGAAGTGAGTAAAGATGGATGACTTAATTTTCCAAAGCTCTGAAGAAAGTAAATCTGACATCAGTATTACAATGAAAACAAACACTAACTCTGACTCTTCAAATGCTCATTTATTTGGTCATCCAGAAACTTCACAAACATACCTAAACTTTTATAAGATGTTGCCTCAAAATTGTAATTCAGCCCTTTGACATCATGTTTAAGTTCAACAACAATTTGAGTAGATATTTATCAGCATCAATATTTATCATACACCTCTATTAAAAATGAGTCTGAGACACACTTTTGAATAATATACTAATATAATAATTTATGTTTCAGGGTACACTGTTCACAGATGTGGGTTAAACTGCAGACCACAGTGGCATTACCACTGCATCTACTGCCAGTCAACAGTTTTATGTCAACAGGACTTCATTAATCATCTGTCTCTTTGCAATAAAAACACCTCGGCCGTAACTGCAACCATCCCAGCTCCATCTACCACCACCACCAACTCCACTCCAACAGCGACAGTCATCTCAGCTACAGTAACCCCCACCATCCCAGCTCCATCTACCACCACCACCAACTCCACTCCAACAGCGACAGTCATCTCAGCTACAGTAACCCCCACCATCCCAGCTCCATCTACCACCACCACCAACTCCACTCCAACAGCGACAGTCATCTCAGCTACAGTAACCCCCACCATCCCAGCTCCATCTACCACCACCACCAACTCCACTCCAACAGTGACAGTCATCTCAGCTACAGTAACCCCCACCATCCCAGCTCCATCTACCACCACCACCAACTCCACTCCAACAGCGACAGTCATCTCAGCTACAGTAACCCCCACCATCCCAGCTCCAGCTCTATTTGTTCATTGTGTGGATAAAATAAAAATGTAGAGTCAATCTTGTTTCTTGTCTCTTTCTAACCTTTAAAATATCTGGTTGAAATATAGATAGGTCAGTTCTGTTTATCTCACACCAAATCATAACAGAAGTCTGTGTCTTTTAAGTCACATTTTTACATGGAGGTCTGTATGTGCTTTCACTTTTTCCCTGAGTATCATGAGCTAATTCTGCTAATAATACAATTTTCAAGTCTTTGCAAATAAGGTCAACTTCATGGCAAAGTGGTGTTTGTATGGAGTATGTATTTAAGTCTTTGGCAGAAAGTATTAATTGGGTGTAATCCAACTTTAAAAATATACATGACATGTATGTATTTAAGTCTTTGGAAGAAAGTATTAATTGGCTGGAATCAACCTTAAAAATGATAAAGAACGATTTTTCTTTTAGGTAGAATCAACTTTTAAAAATATAAATAATGAATCAAAATATTACTTAAGCCAGGGTCCTGAAATTGCGGTCCTGAAACCAGCCTCCAACGGGAGGGGGCGCTGTGGCAAAAACACCAGGGTCCTAGAACTGCGGTCCTGAAAGTGCAGCCTCCAGGCCTGCAGGGAGATAATATTGACAAGAACACTGCTGCTAAAATGAGACCATGAGGACCAAATAAGAAACAAAGCAATATATAAAAAGACAATATGAAATAGAAGAGATGAAAAAGAGAATAATAACACAGTGACCTTAAAAGATTTCTATAAAGAGATTAAAAGTATGATGCAAGATAAAACAATCTGAGTTAAAAGTAAATAAAGACACTAGTCTGTTAAAATAACAAAAAAGAAGTCAATAAAAAATGTAGCTAAAATGATAAGAAAAATACCATCAAATAAAAGGATAAAAAAGGACTGAAAAGAGACTAAAACATAGAGAAAGAAGGAAAATAAAAGACTAAAAAGAGACTAAAAAGAGACAGCATCACATAAAAGCTATTCTGTAAAAATATGTTTTTAAAAGTGACTTAAAAGAAGCAACAGACTCCACACGCCTTATCTCCTCTGGCAGGTCGTTCCAAAGTCGAGGAGCTCTGATGGAGAAAGCTCGATCACCTTTAGTTTGGAGCCTTGACTTTGGAACGACCAGGAGACCTTCACCAGAGGATTTAAGGCTGCGGGCTGGCTGATAAGGAGAAAAAGTCTCTGAGATATAGCTGGGGACTCGGACCATAAGTGATTTAAAAGTAATCAATAAAATCTTAAAATCAACTCTAAAAAGAAACAGTTCATTTGACAGGAAAGGATGAATACTGCATGAACATCACAGGAGTGCCTGATCACATGCTCCTTCAACAACGTCCCCCATCCAGCAGGACAAACTGCTGAAATGAGCAAGTGTAATCAGGTATGTCAGTAACTTACCTGGGCAGACTACCCTGTAGTTCTCTTGAAAAAATTAAGACTACATTTGGGAAAAGGACCTGAATATCAGCTGAGAGCCTTTATCCAACAACTGTGATCCTCCACTAGAGGGCCACATCATCAAGAAGGAACTGAGCTACCTCAGCACTGACATCAATCTTTCAGTAGAAGATAACTGCTGCTGTGAGGAGAACTTTCCTCACACTGAATGTTGAACATCAGCTAGTTCCTCCTGTTGATCTGAACCTTGTTGTAGAGATGGAACATTGGCTGTGGATCATTCTGACTGCTCTGCTCTTCTATGGTAAGAGTCTACAAACAAAACTTCACCACATTGATCTCGTTGTCAGTCTGATCTTTAGATTAAAACTGAAACATTTGACACTGAAACACAATTTATCATGTCAGACAGTAAAAATCTTTTTGATGGATAAAGACTGTCCCCTTAATGACATCTTGGCTGGATGGCCAAAAACTCTATTTTTGACCTTGTTTACAGATTTAAGAAAGTCTTAATATTTTCTGTAACCACTGACTACTTATGGAAAACCTTGAAGCAGGAATCTAAGTGTTTTTCTCTTTCAGGTGTCAGCTGTGAAGATCTCACTCCACTGAAGAATGAAGAGTTCAGTTTAGAAGACAGCTCTGTTACTCTGTCCTACAGATACTCCAAACAAGCTACTGCTGGTGATTATTTCTTCTGGTATCGACAATATCCAGGAGAACCTCCAGAGTTCCTCATCTCTCATACAACATCAACACTTATATCAAGTCCAAGACCAGGTTGGTCCTACAGTGTGCATGAAGATGACAGAGTCATGGACCTGACGATCCAGAAGCTTCATGTGTCTGACTCTGCTGTGTACTACTGTGCTGTGAGGCCCACAGTGACGGGAAACACCAAAACTCTGAACAAAAACCTCTGGAGGTAGGACTCCACAATACTCCACAACATCCACTAGAGGGAGTCCCATCCTCTCTAACTCCAGGTGAACATATCAATGAAGTCTTGACTGATGTCACCTAAAACACAGCTCTGATGAACCACTCCATCATAACACTGCAGAGGAGCCTCATCATCAACTTATTTAGTCCATCTTAGGAGACGACAAATCACTCCCAGCACGGAGCAGAGACTGACTCACTGTCACCAACACTCAGCATTTAGGTATTCAGAAGTTTAGAACCAGCTCACCTGATGTCTACAGACTTACTCTTGGTCTCTGATAACATCTCTACAGCCTCAGGGTTTGGTTAGCAAAGCAGATCATTTGGACCTTTTTACTGAACACCTCCATGGCTGGAAAGAAAACAGGAGCACCTCAGACAAAACTGTCACAAGCAGACACACACTGCTTCAAACTAACAGACACACAACCTACAACCACAGAAACACATGTCCCTGACATGCTCCTTTCTGTTATATACTCATTGGAGTATTTTAAAGGACAATCTCTCATTACATATAAAAACTTTACCTGTTCCAAAATCAGACCCTTTGTGCAAAAACATAATGAAACTGGTCACTAAAATCAGCCAGAAAAGCACTCAGAGAGCACAGATCTCCACCAAGCAGCTCAATTCCACCCAAAAATTGTGACTTCCATCAAACATTGTAGTCAATTTTATTTTTTATAAGCACACTGAGGAAGGAAACTAATCGATCAAGAAACGGGATTATTGTTGATAAAAAGATCATCAGAGTGGCCTAGTTTGTTGTTGGTCCTGTAACTTGTTGACTAAATCAATCAGCTGCGGTGCTTCCAGAGAGTGATGTCACCAGCAGGTCAGATGGAGCAAGTCCACAGAGCTGTGGTGGGATTTAATGGGATTTGATTTTTTAAACATTATGTTGCTTTGTGACCCCAATTTATATGAGATCAGCACTAAAATCTAATGTTTTCTTCCTTGGACAAAATGACACTTCTGAGAATTTTATTAGGGAAATTCATCCAGGAGTTTTTGCAAAATCTGTCTCACAAACAAACAAACAAACAAACAAACAAACAAACAAACAAACACACAAACAGACTCTGGCAACAATCTAACCTCCTTTGTGGAAGAAAATTCTTGAGCACAAAAACAGCCATCTCTGGGTTCCTGGTTCATGTTTGATTTTATTAGTGAGAGATCAGTCAATTTACTGAGATCAATGAAGGAAACAGAACTGACATCAGGGAAATTTTGATACTGGACGTCAAACACTGAGATCTGCAGACCAGAAGCTGCTCCAAAGGTCATTTAATAAAGAAAATCTCCACAGATGTGACACTAATGATCTATCATCAGACACCTTGATGGTTTGTCATCATGAAGACTTGACTGTTTCACTGAGACACTGAATCAATCCAACATCTGAGTCTCCTCCCTCTGACTGCAGAGACGTTTGATGACAGAGAACTGATTGAGCTGAGAACATCAGAGCAAACTAAACTGATTCATACTGATCCTTCAGTCTCACCATCTCACCTCTGCACACATGGACAAACTCACTCTGATACTGATCTTCTCAGCTCTCACAGGTATGTGCATGATGATCAGTGCTGGATGATGTTTGATGAAAAAATTTCATTTCAATTCCTTTGATAAATAATTTAAAACTTAGACATAAGAGCAGGAATCTCTGTGCTGATCAGGACTTTGTTCTGAAGATCATCAATTAAACAATCATATGAAAGTAATGTCTTCTCTTGAACCTTGTTTGTCTCATCACTTCTTTTTCTCGTCCACTTCAGGACAAACAGCAGCAGACAAAATCTCTCCTGTGGAAAAAGAAGTCATAAGGACGGAAGGAGAATCTGTCACACTCAGATGTCACTATGAGACAACAACAAATTTTGTTCGTCTTTACTGGTACAGACATCACTCTGACCTTCAGGCACCTCAGTTTATACTCTGGAAAGGAGAACGATCATTGAGTACAGAGAAATATATCCCAGACCAACGATATGGATCCCATACCACTGACAGCTCCACTGAGCTGACCATCACAAAGCTAACCCTGGCAGACACAGCTCTCTACTACTGTGCTTTAGACACACAGTGATACAAAGTGTAGAAGAGGCTGTACAAAAACCTGAACACAGATATCTGACTACTCTTCAAAGAGGAGGGAAGTGGGATTCAAACCACAGCTTCATGTCAGATGGATTCTGATGATTCCTGTTTTATCAGACTCTCTGTGGTCACAGCTGCTGTTCAGACTCTGAGGGAGGATTCACATCAACAGCCAGACAAAGAAATTCAGTTAAACCTCACTCAGACTACTTTTCTCCAGTAGACCTTCAGGAGCTTATTTCCATTGTCTACAAACCATCAACCTGTCCAAAAGCCCAGTTCTTAATACATTATTGACAGCTTCATGTCTTTTGTTGTCATTGTAGATGAGCTAGTTTATTTTCTAGGATGATCAGGATGCCTTTTTTTCTTGGCAAAAAGGCTCCAATTCCAATAAATCACTTGCTTTTTTTTCTCTTCTGCTTCTCAACAGGGGCGGACATTTTTGTTTTTTGCTTCCTGTCCTTATCTGCCCTGCTGTGCTGTCTGTGTCTATTGCAGACTCTCTTTGCATTTCTCTCCTAAATTTAAAATCATTGAATTAATCAGCTGGTCTCTCAACGCAATCGACCAAATTTTCTCGACGAGAAGAGCGGGTAAGGGAGAACCCGCCTGTCCCGATGGTACTTTCCCAGCTGGGTACACGATGGATTCCTGGGAGAAGTGGAGGATCGTGTGCCTGTTGATTCTGTCCATCGAGGATGTAGAAGATACTTGCATAATTGGATTTATGATCACAGGTTCTCTGCTGTTTGGACTTAGCAGTTTCCTGATTTATCACAAATTTAAGAAGAGGATGGCAGCACTTTTGGCTCTTGAGAAGCTGCCCGTCATGACTGAAGGAATGTGCAGGGCTGTCAACACTCAGACTCAAGTGATTTGTGAGCTCAATCACAAGCTTAATGCAATTCTGGAACTTGTTTGCAAGCAGGAAAACACCTTGGAGAAGTTGACAGATCGGCTCAGTTGAATGGGCCCACGGATTCAGAACATCATCGTGAGAGACCAAAAGATTAGAAAGGCTGATGGAAAATTACAGTCGGTCTGACCCAAACTATTGTTTATCTCTATTTGTTATGGCTTCCCATCTATCTGCCCTTGAGCAGAGGTATCTACTCTCCTGGAATGTTTTGCTAACAGAGGCTCGATCCCCTCCTCCACTCCCTCATCCTGTGAACTTTGCTCTGGATCAGAAACTCTTTCTCTCAAGGCCGTACAGTCATCTTATCGGACATTAGAGACTTTGTGAGGTCTCTGGACCCCTTGAATCAACGCCCCCGCTGGTCCCCCCCTCCACCCCATGTGCTTGTCTCTGTGTTTTCTGTCTCATGTGTTGAGGTGTTTTTTTTCAATCCCACACTGTGCTCCTCTGATAGGTGCCTGGTTTGGAATTGTTGTTTTCACTCCTTTTCCTGTTGTTTCTCTGCTGTAAGCACTTTGAGTTACATATGTTGTAGGAAAAGTGCTTTATAAATAAACTTGACTTGACTTGGACTGTCTTGCATGAACTGCATCTTTGAGATCTCCCCAGAGTGGATCAATGATATTGAGGTCATGAGACTTAGATGGCCACTCAAGAACCTTCTTATTATTTTGCTGAAGCCAGTGACAGGCCAACTTGGCCTTTTGGATAATTATTACGTTGAGACATTTTCCTCCAGTATTTTCTGAAAACATGCTGCATTCATCTTGACATCATTTTCGACAAAATTTCCTGCTTTTGTAGCTCACACATCCCCAAAACATCAGGGATCCTCCTCCATGTTCCACAGCAGAAAGGGTGGAGCATTATCATAGGTCTAGTGACTTCCTCCAAATTAACTTAAATAAATCCTTTCTTCATGTTAAAGTCTAGAGTTCAGTCCTGTTCATTTTTTCTCTTAGTTTCATTTTTTGCATACCTGACAGAACTTACTGACCCAACAATGACACGGCAGATTTCTGATTTAGGACAAACTTTTTGAAGTGATTGAATTTTTATTTCTCCATTGAATGTCATGTGAAAAGACAGAGGTGACCAGCCGTTGCTTATTGATACTGCTCTGAGGAGGGCAAAGACAGAAGCTGTTAAAAATCCGAAGCTCAAAGATGCCTTGCCCAAGTGGCTCAGAGACTTTGTTTTGGTCCCTGAATGTCAGACCCAGAGTGTTCCAGCTCTTCAGCTTCAGAGTTTTATGTCTGAGGACCAACAGACACTTGACCCTCATTCTGTGAACCTGGTGGATACCCTGCAGATATCCTGATATATTTAGGGCTGCATGTATGAAATGGGTTTGACAGACAATCAGCTGAGAGCCTTTATCCAACAACTGTGATCCTCCACTAGAGGGCCACATCATCAAGAAGGAACTGAGCTACCTCAGCACTGACATCAATCTTTCAGTAGAAGATAACTGCTGCTGTGAGGAGAACTTTCCTCACACTGAATGTTGAACATCAGTGTGATGTATGCATATAACTCCTACCACTAGGTGGAGTATGTTAACAGTGTTGTGATTGACCTGTTGGGAGCTGCAGTAGAAGCAGACAGTAAAAGGAAGCAGTTCTGAAATACAATTGAGTCCGTGTGTGTTTACAAAAATATACATTATTACATGGTGTCAGAAGATAAAACAAGAGAAAATGGAGCAGTTAAAGCCTCCGAATAATCTGTGCTTCGAGGGAAATCTGGCAGAAAACTGGCGAACGTGGATTCAAAAGTTTGAACTCTATCTCATCGCGACGGGAATCGAGGAGAAGAGTGAGAAGGTAAAATGTGCGACATTCCTTCATGTTGCTGGAGAAGAAGCGATAAAAGTATTTAATACTATGGACTTTGACGAGGATGTGGATGGTTTTGCCGGACTTAAGGAACTGTTCAGAGACTATTGTGAGCCACGGAAGAATATCACTTACCTGAGACATGTGTTCTTTACCCGAGTCCAAGGGCCGAATGAGAAAATTGATGCCTACGTGACAGACCTTAAGAACAAGGCAAAAGATTGTGAATTTGCACAGCTAACTGACGAACTGATAAAAGATCGTGTGGTCTGTGGCATAAATAATGACACCGTGAGAGCGAGGCTGCTCCGAGAGACAGATTTAACCCTGACAAAGGCTGTGGGTATTTGTCGAGCAAGTGAGGTAACGCAAGATCACATGAAAGCACTACACGAAGAAACAGATGTAGCTGTGAACAAGATAAAAGTTAGCAAGACCAACAAAGCCAGTAGCAAACACTATGAGACAGATAGAGAAAGAGGAGAATGTAAGAGGTGTGGCTACAACCATGAACCGAAGAAGTGTCCAGCTTATGGGAAAATATGCAACCAGTGCAAATTAAAGAACCACTTCAGCCGTATGTGCAGGTCACAAAAACAACAGTTTAAACCCAGGAAAATTGAGAAAAAAGTACATGAGATACAAGAACAAGATGATGTCATGTTTATGGGATGTATAGAGATCAAAGCAAGTGAGCAAAAGGATGAAAAGCTCCAGTTGGATACAGTCTCAACAGTGAACAAGGACAGTAACAAATGGATTCAGAGGCTCAAAATAAGCAACAGTGTGCTAACTGTAAAGCTTGATACAGGTGCAGAGTGCAACGTTGTCAATGAGAGACTTTGAGAGAATCACAAACAAAGATACTGGACTACAAAAGTCAAGGTTTAAGCTAGTGGCTTACTCTGGCCACATGATTGCAACAAAGGGCAAGACAAAGCTCAAGTGTGAATACAAAGACAAAGAATATGAACTAGAATTCCAGATTGTAGAGAGAGACGCACCTGCTATCCTTGGAGGAGAATCCTGCACAACACTAGGACTAATCAAGCGAGTGTACAGTGTAGACAAAAAAGACAATACTGACATTTTGAAAGAATATGAAGATGTTTTCACTGGGTTAGGGTGTGTGCCAGGACTGCACCACATCCAACTCAACCCAGATGTCACTCCAGTCATTCACCCACCAAGGAAAGTGCCAATAGCACTTAAAGACAGAATAAAAGCAGAGCTGGACAGGATGGAGGATCTTGGAGTTATCGTAAAGCAGACTGAGCCAACAGATTGGGTGAACAGCATGGTCACTGTGGTAAAGCCCAACAAACTGAGAATCTGCATTGATCCCCAAGATCTCAACAAAGCTATAAAAAGGGAACACTATCCACTACGCACGGTTGAAGAGATCATCGCAGAGATGCCAAATGCAAAGGTTTTCTCTGTAGTGGACGCCAATCACGGCTTTTGGCAAGTACAGTTGGATGAGGAGAGCTCCAAATTGTGTACATTTAACACCCCGTATGGACGTTACCGCTTCCTGCGACTTCCTTTTGGAGTGTCGTCAGCTCCTGAAGTGTTTCAGAAGTGCATAGCACAGAGACTTGAAGGTTTGGAGGGAGTGGTGAACATAGTGGATGATATCTTGGTGTGGGGGGAAGACGAGAAACAGCATGACAGGAGACTGAGAGAACTGATGGACAGGATCAGAAGCATCAACCTAAAGTTAAACAAAGACAAATGTAAAATCAGAAGGACAGAGATCACATACGTCGGTCACATTCTGTCTGCAGAGGGAGTGAAACCAGACAAGGAGAAGGTCAGAGCAATACAAGAAATGCCTGAACCAGAAGACAAGGCAGGTCTGCTGAGGTTTTTAGGCATGCTTCAGTATCTGGCAAAGTTTGTCCCAAACCTCTCTGATGTGAGTGCGCCACTCCGGATACTCCTGGAAGGTGACGTAGCTTGGCATTGGGAGTCTGAGCAGCGGAAAAGTTTTGAAAAGCTGAAGATGCTCGTGAGTGAAGCCCCAGTGCTCAGGTATTTTGATGTGAAAAAGGATATAACACTGTCTGTAGACGCGAGCTCCGAAGGCCTGGGAGCAGTGTTAATCCAGGATGGACAGCCGGTGGCCTATGGGTCAAGAGCACTGACTGAGTGTCAGAAAAGGTACGCGCAGATCGAAAAAGAGCTCTTGGCGATTGTGTATGGGTGTGAGAAGTTTAAACAATATGTTTATGGCAAGACAGTGCACGTGGAAACAGACCACAAACCCTTAGAGACTGTGTTTAAGAAATCACTCGGGAAGGCTCCACCGAGACTGCAGAGGATGTTGATGAGTCTCCAACCTTATGATTTACGGGTCAGCTACAAGCCTGGAAAGGAGCTCTACATTGCTGACACACTAAGTCGAGCCTACCTGAAGGAGCAACCAGAGCAGCTACTGGAAGATGAACTACAGGTACATCAACTAACAGCTCAACTACCAGTCACAGAAGAGAAATTGAACACATTCAGAACACAAACAGCAGCTGATGAAGAACTGCAGATGGTCATAGGGATGGTTCAAACAGGATGGCCGGCAGAAATACGACATGTACCAGCAGACATCAGAAAATATTGGACATTCAAAGAGGAACTTACCTGTGTTGATGGTCTACTCTTTAAGAACACACGACTTGTCGTTCCAAGCAGCCTGAGAGCAGACATGCTTGTGAGAGTCCATGAAGCTCATCTTGGAGTTGTTAAATGTAAAGAAAGGGCAAGGGACGTCATGTTCTGGCCTAACATGTCAAAAGAGATTGAAGATGTTGTGTTAAAGTGTGCTGTCTGTAACACATTCAGGCGGAACAACACCAAAGAGCCACTCATCTGTCATAACATTCCTGAGAGAGCCTGGGCAAAAGTTGGAGTAGATCTTTTCCACTATGAGAAAGGTGATTATTTGCTGTGTGTGGACTACTATTCAAAATACCCTGAAATTGCCAAACTCACAGGGACAACCAGCCGGCATGTGGTGACAGCCCTCAAGTCGATGTTTGCAAGACATGGGATTCCAGACGAGGTCATGTCAGATAATGGTCCACAATTCACGAGTGCTGAGTTCAGGACATTCACAGAGAGCTGGGAATTTGTACACACCACATCCAGCCCGGGATTCCCCCAGTCTAATGGACAAAGTGAGCGAGCAATACAAACAGTAAAGAACTTACTGAAGAAAGCACAAGAGAGTCAGAGTGATCCTTACATTGCTCTGTTGGAATACAGAAACTCACCTTTGGATGGAGTGAAACTGTCCCCTGCCCAACTGCTTATGGGTCGGAGACTGAAAACCAAACTGCCAACGTCAGCACAGCTGCTGAGGCCCCAGCTGTATGAGGATGTTCACAACAGGATCAAGGAGAGGCAGCTGAAACAAAAGCAGTACTTTGACAGAGGGGCAAGACGGTTACCACTTCTGATGGAAGGAGAGAGGGTGAGAGTAAGAGTCAAAGATCACTGGCAGCCAGCAGTCGTTGTGGGAAGACACAACAACCCCAGGTCATTGATAGTGAAAACGGCAGATGGAAACACCTACAGGAGAAATCGTCGACACCTGCTGAAAACCAGAGAAATGACTTTTCCTCAAACAGGCTCTGTAGATATGGAGGACGTGTATCCAGTCAACCATACGCCTGCAGAGACTGAAAGGCCCATGCCATCACCTGCACAGTCACCACTGCATTCACCAGCGACAACAGCACTAAAAGAGACTATGACACCAACTGTGAACAGAGAAGAATCAGTTCAAAGGTCAAGGTGTGGCAGGCCAATTAGACCACCAAAACGTTATTCTCAGTGATAAGCAGCATTTACATAGTGTCTGCAGTTAGAGTCACTAAATGAAAAAAAAAAAAAAAAAAACTTTTGGTTAAGTTTATCTGAAGTATTGATGAGTGTAGCTGAAGCACTTTAAGTTCATTTAATTAGTTAATTTTTTTAGAAGTGCTTTGCTATGTGGGGTAAAGTAACTTTCAGTTGAAATTAGAGGCTGCACAGTTTTGAAGTATATATATATATATATACATATACTATTAGATAGTGTATTCATAACAGTATTTCATAATGTTTTGTTATAGGTGCTTGAAACCAAGTTTTGACTTGTTAAACTGAAATAATAAGTCAATGAGTAGAAATGTTGAGTGAATTGGTTATGAAGAATCTTAAAGGGGAAGATGTGATGTATGCATATAACTCCTACCACTAGGTGGAGTATGTTAACAGTGTTGTGATTGACCTGTTGGGAGCTGCAGTAGAAGCAGACAGTAAAAGGAAGCAGTTCTGAAATACAATTGAGTCCGTGTGTGTTTACAAAAATATACATTATTACAATCAGCTAGTTCCTCCTGTTGATCTAAACCTTGTTGTAGAGATGGAACATTGGCTGTGGATCATTCTGACTGCTCTGCTCTTCTATGGTAAGAGAGAAAAAATAACAAAGCCTCATTAAATTGAATTTTTTTTTCAGTCTCATTCATACATTCAAGCTGAAACAGCACTAAATGCTTAACATATGTTTGTGACATGGAAACACAGTTTATCGTGTCAGACATTAAAAATAGTCTTGATGGGTCAAGATTGTTCCTTATCTGCCATTTTCACTGGATGGTAAATAAAAGTCAGTTTTTGAAGTTGCTTACAGATTTGAGAGAGATAATATAAATGATCTCTGTAACCACTGAATTTTGATATAAAGACCTTGAATCATGAATCTAAGTGTATTTCTCTTTCAGGTGTCAGCTGTGAAGATCTCACTCCAGAGAAGAATGAAGAGTTCAGTTTAGAAGACAGCTCTGTTACTCTGTCCTACAGATACTCCAAACAAGCTGCTGCTGGTGATTATTTCTTCTGGTATCGACAATATCCAGGAGAACCTCCAGAGTTCCTCATCTCTCACACATCCACAGGAGATAAACTCAAGGATGTTGACAAAAGACTGTCAATTACAATGAGAGAAGAAAAAACAGTCATGGACCTCAATATCCAGAAGCTTCATCTGTCTGACTCTGCTGTGTACTACTGTGCTGTGAGGCCCACAGTGACAGGAAACACCAAAACTCTGAACAAAAACCTCTGGACTTGAAGATACTCTGGAACATCCACTAGAGGGAGTCCTGCTCTGCTAACCAATGGTATTTCGGGATTCAGGCTTGATCTTCATCATTTGACAAAACAAAGCAACTCCATCTGAGTCTCCTCCCTCTGACTGCAGAGATGTTTGATGACAGAGAACTGATTGAGCTGAGAACATCAGAGCAAACTAAACTGATTCATACTGATCCTTCAGTCTCACCATCTCACCTCTGCACACATGGACAAACTCACTCTGATACTGATCTTCTCAGCTCTCACAGGTATGTCAATAAAATGTTTTCATTCCTAAAAATCAACAGATCTTCAACATTATCTTGTTGTGTGACTTCTCTGCTCTGTTTTACAAGAATCCAAAAACAGACTTCATGACAAAGTCCTGTCACAGGAACATCAGAAATTCATTTAAAATGAAATAATCTTGTTGTTTCTCATATTGTAGTTATCAAGTGTGAGGAGCTCACTTCAGTCTCGGAATGTAACAGGATGAAAATTTCATATCACGGTTATTGTGACCAAAATAATCACAGATATCATCAGACACTGTGATTCGTTTGATGGTTTCGCCTATAATGGATTCATAATCCATCCTCTTTGTGCCCTATGCCCAGCTTTGGGCAGTGCCAATGCGTCCTTGAAATGGCGAAATGCAAGCAAAACCACCTTGTGCTGTTTAGGAATGCACTTCAATTATAGGCATCAATAAAGGGCCCAAACTTGGAGTGATCATTTTCAAAGCACTTTCTAACTTTGATTAATATATAGTCTTTTGCCTCAAATATGTTTAAGTTTTCATCATAATTTAATCATTTAATTTGTTTAAATTTTAATCTAGTTTAAGTTGATGGAATCTACTGTATATTTAGTCAATGAAAACATGAAATGGAAGGTATTTTTATGTTTCCTTGAATTTGTGAAGTCCTGTTTTCCTCTTGGATAAAGACAAACATCTACTAAGCCTTTATTGAATGTTCGTAAAGTCTGAATGTCTATCTGCCTACCTACATACCTACCTACCTAACATCTACTAAGCCTTTATTGAATGTTCGTAAAGTCTGAATGTCTATCTGCCTACCTACATACCTACCTACCTAACATCTACTAAGCCTTTATTGAATGTTAGTAAAGTCTGAATGTCTATCTGCCTACCTACATACCTACCTACCTAACATCTACTAAGCCTTTATTGAATGTTAGTAAAGTCTGAATGTCTATCTGCCTACCTACATACCTACCTACCTAACATCTACTAAGCCTTTATTGAATGTTAGTAAAGTCTGACTGTCTATCTGCCTACCTACATACATACCTACCTAACATCTACTAAGCCTTTATTGAATGTTAGTAAAGTCTGAATGTCTAAATGAACAGAAACAAATGTTCCTTTGTGTGAAATGCAGTCACCTTTATTTAGGCTACCTGGCAGAGCATCTCAGTTACAATACCAGAACTGACAACAAACAGTGAACCTGCTCTACATGAATATATCAATTCATAAAGAGAGCAGCTCTGATTGGATCGCTCCACAACTTATCCCACCACCACCAAGCTAAGGCAGCTGTGATTGGATGTCCCTCTGAACTCATCCAACCTTTAACACAACCAAAGTAGCTGTGATTGGATAGATTCATCACTTGTCTCTACTTCCTACATGATAAAATTAAATCTCATTTTATGAATCCTCCATCTGTTTTCATCTCGTTTTCATTGATGATACTTTGTTCCTGTTTTGTCAGAGGGAAAAAGTTTTTGCTGAAAACTATGATGAAAATAATAAGTCAACAAAATGAACACTGCTAAGTAGTGCTTAAGTCAGACAGTGTGTTCAAATTTGCAAGACTTACACAACATATTTGCCTTCTAATGTCAAATAAACATATTTTAATGATAGCTGTTGTATGCCCATAAATGAAGCACTTTGTCTGAGATATTGTTTAAACATTGTGAAACAATCTGGTTTTCAAAGAATAAGGCGTGCTTTGTGGTTGCAAAAAAGCTTTTGTGGAGGCGTGAAGTGTTTTTTTGTTTGTTTACCACGCCTCGTTTAGAAGAAATATGCTCGTCAGTCTGTTATAGGCCAACAGACATCCCATCCAGCAAAGCCAGAGTGTAACAGTATTTAACTTTGGCTGAGAACAACAAACCAAAGCAGGTAGGTTTCCTAGCATTTAATCATCTTTTTAGTCCTCATAGAAATTCATCAATCTCAAGATGTGCCTTCTTTATGTTTTTTTAAATAATGACTTGAACATTTGTGAGTGTAACTCTATAGATAGTAGGAAACCTATAAACTGAATTTTTATTAGCATTATATTCATGTAATATTACAGAAAAATGAGGTCAGTCTTCTTGATCATCACAATTCTGACAGCACCAGCTTTGACACAAGGTAAGTCTCTGATCTAATGATGTAATAAACAACTATTTTTAATATTTGATCTGAAAAAATGGTTTTAGATAGATTTAAAAAGTTAGATTATACCACAAAGCTACAGTACATCCCTTAAAAATATATGATGAATGTGTAAAGCAATGTTACGTGAGTTGTATTGCATCTTAAAATGAATAAGTATACATTTAAAGTGGAACATTAACAATGAAGACATTTCACAGCTGTGTTTTACAGAACAGTCTTCATGGGATTGTTTGTTTGTTTGTTTTAGATCCTGATGAATGCAAATTCTCTGAGGCTGTTCAGCACTGTTACGCTGCAGAGGGACAACCGTTGATTTTTCATGTGCCAAACACAGCAAATACAGATGTAGATTTTAGGTTAAAGAAAGATGGTGGATATTTGATTTTAACTGTTAGCAAAAACAGGATAACAGCTGCACATGAGGAATTAGCCAGCCATGCTGAACTCTTATTCAATGGAAGATTTACCCTGGGAAAGGCCATGAAGGAACACGCCGGAGATTACATGCTGGAAGTATTCACACCAAGTGGAGAATCAAAAGGAATCTTAAATGTGTATCTAGAAATCCAAGGTAAGTTTTTGAACATATCTAAGTTAAGATGTCTCCTCCTGATGTGTCTGTACCTCTTGAATATGGACGTAACGGAATGAAAATTTCAAATCAAGGCTATTGTGACCAAAATTATCACGGTTATCATTATTATCGCGGTATTGTTGCAGTCTGCTCAAAATGTTCAAAAAGTACTTTAACACAGTCTTGAAATCATTTAACCCCTTTAATATTATAATTTTAACAGTTCCTTTATCTTTTTTGACAATAACTGTGTCAGGAAATGTTCTATAAGTAAATTTGTTCAAACTTTTTTTATTAAAAGTAAAAGTTAATAATCATTTGTCATTTTTATTTTATAAATGCCTAAACTGTGTGTAATTCCAAGAAAAGAAAAAGACGGGTTTGAACTTTAAACAGGTTTCTCTTCATAAACAATTGTAAATGAACATATCCAATGTTTTGAGATGGCCAAAAATAATCTTAACCTATTTTACAAACACTCAGACATTTTAGTTTGCCTGCAGCATTAGTATCCATGTTACAGCTCATTATATTAGACCATGTCCAGGCCTTTTTTATTTATTCATTTTTTTGCTTTACTAATAATCGTCTCTGAAGCAGTTAGCCCCCTTCATGACTCTCATCTGGTCTTCCCTTCCATGGCAGATCTCCTCCACATCTCCTCCTTTAATATTTACAAATAACGATTGGTTAAATCCATAAAATACGAACTATGATGGAAAAAGACGATCTATTGCGCCGAAATACAGCGAAACACGGCAAATAAACAGCGAAAGAACTGCAGGAACTCACTCCAGAATGATACTAATGCTGTTATTTACAACCTTCATACATTATTTACACAGAAAATCCTGATAAACCTCCTATAATTCACTCTGGTATGGCTCTCTGAATCCTCTCTCTCTCTCTCTGCTCGTTTACTCAAAGAGTTGTATCAGTTTTAACCACACACATTTTTGTCTTTTACAGCAGCTTGGTGTTTTAGACAGGGTGACTGTGGTCAATCAGTTTACCCGTGACATCCTTGTAAAATCCAAACTTTGAAAGAATTTAGACTTCAGCCGTTTCGAGTGGCAAAATCTCTGAGAGTCTGAGTGAGGCTTCAGCAGCTGAGGCCAAACATTGCAAGCTGCGCATGCACACCTCTGTTTGTGAGAGACGGCTGCTTCACCGAGGAGCAGACACACATAGTTTCACCTTTCCAGTCAAAGAGCCACATCACAGTGTTATTGACACAGTGTGGAGATCAAACACGGTATAACAGTAATTTTAATAGGACACGGTAATGATTACAGTGGGAAGTCTTACCGCGGTTTACCATTTTACCGGTAACCCAATTTCAGTCAAAGATGAAGTGAGCAGTCCAGAAGACAGCTCTATAACTTTGTCCTTCAGATACTCCAAGACCTTTGAGAGTGGTGATGATTTCTTCTGGTATCAACAACATCCAGAAAAACCTCCAGAGTTTCTCTTCTTCGTCTCTAGGGGTAATTTTAGAAGAGCAGCAGAATCTCTGGGGTCAGATTCAAAGTTTTTTACCAAGTTGTTTGGAGAGAATCGTCTGGACGTGCAGATCTCCTCTGCTGCTCTGTCTGACTCTGCTGTGTACTACTGTGCTGTGAATCATTGGTAAAAACAGTCAGAACAAAGTAATGACTTCTCTTGAACCTTGTTTGTCTCATCACTTCTTTTTCTCGTCCACTTCAGGACAAACAGCTGCAGACAAAATCTCTCCTGTGGACAAAGAAGTCAGAGGAACAGAAGGAGAATCTGTCACACTCAGATGTCACTATGAGACAGATTACCAGTACATTTACCTTTACTGGTACAGACATCACTCTGACCTTCAGGCACCTCAGTTTATACTCCGGAAAGGAGCACGACGATACACAAGCTCATATATCCCAGACCAACGATATGGATCCCAGACCTCTGACAGCTCCACTGAGCTGACCATCACAAAGCTAACCCTGGCAGACACAGCTCTCTACTACTGTGCTTTAGACACACAGTGATACAAAGTGTAGAAGAGGCTGTACAAAAACCTGAACACAGATATCTGACTACTCTTCAAAGAGGAGGGAAGTGGGATTCAAACCACAGCTTCATGTCAGATGGATTCTGATGATTCCTGTTTTATCAGACTCTCTGTGGTCACAGCTGCTGTTCAGACTCTGAGGGAGGATTCACATCAGCACTGAGACAAAGACATTTCGTCAATCCTTGCCTAGACTGCTGTTCCCCAAAATACCTTCAGGAGCTACCTTCTGTTGTCTACTCCTCCAAACCATCAACTTGTCCAAAAGCCCAGCCCCCAAAAAAACTTCTCAGTCAATCATGGTTCGAGGTTGGATCAAGCCATTTATCATGAAACAACTGTTGTTTTAAACCATAATGACAACAGAAACTACCCAAATGACCCTGATCAAAAGCTCATATAGCCTAGTTCTTAATACATCAGTGACATCTTCAAGTCTTTGTTGTTGACAAGCCTCTTTATTGTCTCAGATGGTACAGTTGCCCATTCTTCTTGTCAAAAACCCTCCAGTTCCTGTAAATTACTTGGACAGTCTTGCATGAACTGCACTTTTGAGATCCCCCCAGAGTGACTCAATGATATTGAGATCTAGAAACTGATTGCTGCTTCAGAACCTTGTCTTTATTCTGTATTGTCTTTACTGTCTATTTTCCAATGGATTTTTGTCATTTTGGAATGCCCAAGTCTGTCCCATGACCAACATCATGCCCAGCTTCCCCAACACCTTAAAAAAACCCTGTTCTGACTATATAACTGCCTTCGGTGTCATCAGCTGGTCAGCCTGCACCACTGTTAGAAATCTTGGGGTTGGCTAAATTCAGGCCTATCCTGTCTCAGACTGATGCCAAAAAAGCTAGTCCATGCCTTTGTTTCTTCCAGACTGGATTACTGTAATTCTCTTCTTTCAGGCTGTCCCAGTAAGTTGCTTAAGACGCTTCAGCTGGTTCAAAATGCTGCAGCACATGGACTTACCAGAACTAGAAGAGACTACAATACTCCTGTATTAGCTTATCTGCTTGGCTCCAATAAAATCTAGAATAGAATTCAAGATTCTTCTCCTCACCTATGGTTCATGGATCTGTCACTAACTTTAGTTCTTACTTTAGTCCACTTGTCTCCTCTTACCTCCCTTCCTTCACCCTCACACCAACACAGCATGGTGTGGATTTGCTGTTCATCATGAGACTGGGATCCACATTCAAGATTTCCTGCTGCTTAACAGAAGGTTTTTTCTTGAGCCATGATGGAGGGATTCATGATTGACTATATGGATCCATGTTGGTGCTGGATGGATATATTTGTATATATGTGTGTATTTTATATATGTATATATGTATCTATGCATATAAGTGTATCCGTAAAATGAAGAGCTTTATGCTCTATTGTAAAGTGTCTTGAGATAACACTTGTTATGAATTGGCGCTATACAGATAAAGACTGATTGATCTATAAAGCTCATAATGGACAGACACCAGTTTATCTAAAGTATTAAGTATTGTACCAAATACACAGAGTATTTTCTCCATGTACAAGCACTCCAATCAAATAATATAACAGTTGAAGAGCATGAAGATAAATGTTTTGAGTGCATTAACTTTTTTATTTTATTTAGAACTAACAAACTCATGTCACATATTCCTCCGCGCAGCACTGCCGCAAGCCACTGAATCACTCCACTTAATGCTCAGCTGTTGAAAACACAACAGGCTAACGACTTCAGATGCTTGTTGTAAACTGATAGCAGATGGTTAATTGACAAATATTTCAGAGATGAGATTCTTATGTTGCTTCCCTGGACGCAGGAATAGATGTGCATCATAGAGCACTCATAGCTTTCACCGTATTCCTCTGCCTACAAAGGCATGCTCCAACATCACATAAACCAAAATCTCCATCTCTCCTTACCTGTTACCTGACATGTTGTGTGTACATATCAATATACAATTTTTATGAAGTCATGGCAAAATCTAAATACATTCCTGCATTTAGGAGATGGTATGTTTATATTATTACGTTAGAAACAGCTAAGATTGTGTTGTAGCATAAGTTAGAGTCGAATACAACAGTAGTATGTGTGCGTGTGTGTAAACTGTGATATTATTTAGGGTCCTTGCCGAAATGGGAAGGACTCTATTATTGTTGTAACGTTTCTTTCTTATTATTATTTCATGTGATTTTTTACAAGATCTTGGGACTATCCAACACTTGTGGTTCCTTGTGGACTAAAAGAGGGGCTGTCCCAGGCTGGCTTGGCCCCGCAAATCAAAGGACTAGATTCTGGCATCAAATTAGAAAGATAAGGTAAACTTTTTATGTTTTCAATAATCAATTGTCATCATTCAAAATCTTATTTACTCAACAATTCTATGATTGAAGTTGTCCTTGCCACTAGCTTGAATGCTGTCAGGTCCCACTATTAGCTGACAGCCTTACCTGAGAGACAAAGAGCTGGTCCAGTACCTCCTGTACAAGGGTATAAGCTGGGAATACAACCCCTGGGAAAAATTAAGGAATCACCAGTCTTGGAGGATGTTCATTCAGTTGTTGAATTTTGTAGAGAAAAGGTAGATCACAGCCATGACACTAAACTAAAGTCATTTCAAATGGCAATGTGTCGCTTTAAGAAACACTAAAAGGAATCAAGAAAAAAATGTGGTAGTTAGCAACAATTACTTTTTTCGACCAAGTAGTGGCAAAAAATATGGAATCACCCTGTCAATTTCCTTTCCCACCTGAATCAGATTAGATCTGCTCGTTAATCTGCTGTTTAAAAGGAGTGATCACACCTTAGAGCTGTTGCACCAAGTGGATTGACATGAATCATGGCTCCAAGACGAGAGATGTCTATTGAAACAAAGGAGAGAGTTATCAAACTCCTTAAAGAGGGTAAATCATCAAAAGATGTTGGTTGTTCACAGTCAGCTGTGTCTAAAATCTGGACAAAGTACAAACAACATGGGAAGGTTGTTAAAGGAAAGCATACTGGTAGACCAAGGAAGATATCAAAGTGCCAAGACAGAAAACTTAAGGCAATATGTCTTAAACAGAAAATGCACAGCAAAACAAATGAGGAACAAATGGGAGGAAACTGGAGTCAACGTCTGTGACCGAACTGTGAGAAATCGTCTCTATGGGATTTACATCCAGAAAAGCTAAACAAAAACCGTCATGAACACCTAAACAGAAAAAACCAAGGTTACAATGGGCTGAGGAAAAGCAATCTTGGACTGTGGATGACTGGATGAAAGTCATATTCAGGGATGAATCACAAATCTGCATTGGGCAAGGTGATGATGCTGGAACTTTTGTTTGGTGTCGTTTCAATGAGATTTACAAAGACAACTGCCTGAAGAAAGCATGTTAATTTCTACAGTCAGTGATGATCTGGGGCTGCTTGACAGCTAAAGGCATTGGGGAGATGGCTGTCATTAAAGTTTACATGAACATTTTGGACACTTTTCTTATCCCATCAATTGAAAGGATGTTTGGGGATGATGAAATCATTTTTCAAGATGATAATGCATCTTGCCATAGAGCAAAAACTGTGAAAACATTCCTTGAAGAAAAACACATAAGGTCAATGTCATGGCCTGCAAATAGTCTGGATCTCAATCCAATTCAAAATCTATCAAAGAAAGTTGGAGCCAGATTGATGAAGAGTGTTTGTCACTCATTAAGTCCTCAGTGCCTCAGAGACTGAAGCTGTTAGAAAAGCCAGAGGTGGTGCAACAAAGTACTCGTGGTGTGTTGAAGTTTTCTTTTGTTGGTTTGTTTTTCATGATTCCATTGTTTTTTCCTCAGAATTGAGTGATTCCATATTTTTTCCGTCTGCTTGGTCTAAAAAAAAGTAATTGTTGCTAACTACCACATTTTTTTTCTACATTTCTTTCAGTGTTTCTTAAAGCAAGAACGTCACCATTTGAAATGACTTTATTTTTGTGTCATGTCTGTGATCTGCCTTTTTTCTACGAAATTAAACAACTGAATGAACATCCTCCAAGACTGGTGATTCCATAATTTTTGCCAGGGGTTGCATAACAAAGTGCTCCTACCACCCACACCGAAGTTACATAGTGACAGTGAAGACGATACAGACCCTTTAGGCCATGACAGAGGTGTCATTTAACCTGTTGTAATGGGTGGAAAAAAACTACATAGTGTTGGTTTAAACATTCCTCTTTTATAAAGCTTTCATTTAAGATCAGCTCATAGCTCAAAGTTAATCTGCAGTAGGTTTAGACACCAGAGGATTTGGCAAACTGACCTCCTCCCTCTGTCTAACACTTTCTCTCTGACCTCTATCCTGTTTATATCCTCCACCACAGCTGTTTCTACTCTGTTATTATTCTACCTCAATATTCATCCATCCTTTGTAACAAAACAGCTCTGTGAATATTTATTCTGTGCGGTGTATTTGTTCTGTGAATACTAAATCCAACAGGACAAACTCTGAGAGGAGCAAGAGTAAACAGCTATGTCAGTAATTTACCTGGTAAGACTACCCTGTAGTTATCCTGATAAAATAAAGGCTATATGTGTATAATGGGTCTGACAGACAATCAGCTGAGAGCCTTTATCCAACAACTGTGATCCTCCACTAGAGGGCCACATCATCAAGAAGGAACTGAGCTACCTCAGCACTGACATCAATCTTTCAGTAGAAGATAACTGCTGCTGTGAGGAGAACTTTCCTCACACTGAATGTTGAACATCAGCTAGTTCCTCCTGTTGATCTAAACCTTGTTGTAGAGATGGAACATTGGCTGTGGATCATTCTGACTGCTCTGGCCTTCTATGGTAAGAGACAACAAACAAAACACAATTTCATTATGTTGAACATGTTTGCCAGTCTTTATATTAAAACTGAAACAGCATTAAATGCATGATCACATTATGTAAGTGAAAAGGAAAGACGAAGATTGTGCCCTCCCTGCTGTTTTTGCTGCTTGGTCAAAATGTCAATTTTGGACGTGGTCAAAAATTTAAGAGGGATAATATCTGAATGATCTCTGTAACCACTGACTATTTATTAAAAATCCATGAAGCATGAAGTCTAAGTGTATTTCTCTTTCAGGTGTCAGCTGTGAAGATCTCACTCCACTGAAGAATGAAGAGTTCAGTTTAGAAGACAGTTCTGTTACTCTGTCCTACAGATACTTCAAACAAGCTGATCTCAATGATTATTTCTTCTGGTATCGACAATATCCAGGAGAACCTCCAGAGGTCTTGATGTCCATCACAGGCGGTGGTTATTCAACTAAATATGAGGCTCTGAAACAGGAGACACGTTTCTTGACTGAACTGTCTGAAGACAAGCAGCGAGTGGACCTGCAGATCTCCTCTGCTGCTCTGTCTGACTCTGCTGTGTACTACTGTGCTGTGAGGCCCACAGTGACAGGAAACACCAAAACTCTGAACAAAAACCTCTGGAGAGGAGAACACAATGCACCACAACATCCACCAGGGGGAGTCAGTCACCATTTAACTTTGATAAGATGTGATGATACAGTCACAGTCTTAAGGTTGTCCATCAGTCCCTCCATAATCATTAATTAATTGGGTTGTGAGGGAGATGAAGTCTGTCCCTGTTCTGTGGAGCCCTTCCAGTCTGGTCTTTGTCCCCCATCAAAGCATGACACAGCACTCATTAAAATCACTAACGACCTCCTTACTGTAGCTGATTCTTGTTTCTTGTCCATCCTTATCTTCCTTAAACTGAGTGCATTCTCTGACACCATTTCTCAGTAGGGATGGGAATCAAAAAACAATTCCAGTTGAGGATTGTTAACAGCTCCATCAAAGAATCAATATCATTCATTTTTTTGCTATTCAATTCCCTTATCAATTCCATTCAATTGACAGGGTTCAGAAGCATCAGAATTGTGACTTTATCCTAACCACACAACCTTAAGTGAGTGGAAACATCAGCAATTTGCAGAGGCTGCTTTAATGCTGTGACATGTGTTTGACATTGTTGTCACTAAAAATCAAACCAATATTTGCTCATATGGAAAATCTGCAGGAATCGATAAGGGAATCGTTAAAGAATTGGATCAATTAGCAGGATCGTTAACAGCATCAATATTGATAAAATCTTATCAATTCCCATCCCTACTCCCACCTCAGTAACATCAACCTTCTCCGGCCCTCCCTCACTCCTCACAGTGCCTCCATTTTAGTCCACAGCCCAGAAACCTTTTACATCAATGACTATAACTCATGTCTCTTCAATCCCCCTCAAAAGTCCCTCCATAAACTCCTTCTGGTCCAGAACTCAGCTGCCTGGATCTTTACTAAGACCCCCTCACACCATCAAATCATCACCATTCCTCAGCACCTCCACTGACTACCAGTCAAGCATTGAATAGAGGGTTAGATTAAATCCAAATGTAAAACCCACCTGTTCAGGACTGCATGTCCAACTTGACAATAACATACCTCCACGTCTACATAAGTGTCATTATCTATTATGCTTTGCTATTGTTGATTTAACTGTTGTTGTTTAAACCTTGCACAGCAGCCTTGACTGTCAAGAGAGGCTCTGTTAAATAAAATGGAATGTTATGATTAAATCTAATAATGAAGTGAGATGCATTATATATGTTAAAGTGTTTTAGCTGAGGTCGTGTGTTAAACCAAGCCATAAAGATATTCATTTAGGCTGTAAAAGCTGTCTGCTCGACCTCACACAATCATGCAGCCAATCAAGAAGTTTTGTTGTAATGAAGTGTTCTTTATAAAAATCATAATAGGAGGAGAAAAGCTTTACCCTCTGGCTCCTCCCACTGATGATAATCTAACCAATGAAATGATCCTGATCTGTGAAGTGGAGATAATGAAGGTTCTCAAACTGAACTATCAGCACAATCAGCTCAGTGTTGAGGATTCACAGCTGTGAAGAACAGCAGCTGCTTTGCTCTGATTTGATTTCAGAGGAACAACATTTCACATCTTCAGTCTGATTGGCTGGAACATCTCCAAAGACATGCTGATTCACCTCTTTATATTCATCTATGATTTTATAGGTGAGTCTTCATATTGATATAGATCTATCATTTCAACCAGCTTTTCACAACAACTCATCTGTCCAACATTTCACAAGAACAGCTTTATCTCTGTGAGCTCAGATTTACTGGGACAGAAACAGACCATTTTCTTTAATCCATCTCAAAATGACAAATCTTCATTTTACAGCCCTGGGCTCCATGAACACCATCAACCCAGAAAGAGCCGAAGAAAATGTTGCAGAGGGACAAAACATCAACCTGACCTGTGCATATGAGGGTGCAATCCAAAACATCCAGTGGTACAGACAATACCAGAGATCCAGACCAGAGTTCCTGCTCTACATCACAGAGGGAGGATTAATTCATAAAACAGTCTCTGATTTCAGAGCTCACATCAACAAGGAGAAAGAAGTGAAACTAGAGATCATCTCTGCTGCTCTGTCTGACTCTGCTGTGTACTACTGTGCTCTGAGGCCCACAGTGACAGGAAACACCAAAACTCTGAACAAAAACCTCTGGAGGTAGGACTCCACAATACTCCACAACATCCACTAGAGGGAGTCCCATCCTCTCTAACTCCAGGTGAACATATCAATGAAGTCTTGACTGATGTCACCTAAAACACAGCTCTGATGAACCACTCCATCATTACATTGCAGAGGAGCCTCATCATGAACTTATTTTAACACACCTCCCTGGCTGGCTCGTCCCGGTTTTGTAGTCAATTCAGTATTTTTAAGAGATCAAATGACAAACTCTCATTTAATAGAAAAACTATTCCTGTTTAAGTGCAAATAAAAACTGAAGTTTGTCCCATTAATTATCTTATCACACAAACAGTCATCTCTGGGTTACTGGTTCATGTTATTTCTTTGGCTTTACATGGATAACTGAAGTCTTTATGAATCAGTAAATTCTTTGGTCCAAAAAAACTGTGAATAAAGCACAGCTGCATTCTATCCACACTCAAAAGACCCTACTGTTCAGCAGGGCTGGTTTTGAGGGCGGTCGCCTTCATATGGTGATGAACCAGAGCAGTGCACACATGGAAATTCATTCCAGTCCTTCCTTTTAACACGAATGAAACAGGCACTCCAGCCATGCACCACTCCCAATCCTAAATACATTCTAACCATTGACTTACATTACAACAGTGATGCAGGTCCTCCCAAATCACAGGTTAACGCAAAACATGCTAACCACAGCAGGACTGCTGCAAATTAACCTACCTTCCAGGCTATTGTTAGCAGAAACTGAGGCATTCATCAATGAAATGGGCAGTCACTGCCATAAAGGACTTCATTCAAAGAGACGTACACATCTGTTATCTTTATCTATTAACTCAGAAACTTTCTCTTTTTTACTCCCTCGTATTTTGCCGTTAGTGCATGCGTAATTGTGCAGCGTGCTGGCACTGGATATCTAGAAAAACACTGGAACCTGAAAATTCATGGGACTCTTTTAGTGTTTCCACACAGAGTTTCATATTAACCATGTTGTTCACTACAACAGACACTATTTTCTGCTGGAACTTTGAAGGCATCGGCAAATCCATATAGTCGCACAGCGATGTGTGTACCTCTCCTTTTTTTCTCTCAACAAAAGAGTCTTTGCTTTCCAGTCATCATCAATGAAATGGGCAGTCACTGTCATAAAGGACTCCATTCAAAGAGACGTACACATCTGTTATCTTTTTCTATTAACTCGGAAAATTTCTCTTTTTTACTCCCTCGTATTTTGCCGTTAGTGGATGCGTAATTGTGTGGCACACTGGCACTGAATATCCAGGTTTCAATGTTTTTCTTGGCCTCCCACGACACCAATGGGCCTCATACCCTCAGAAATAAAATTGTTAATTCCTTCTGTGATGTCGTTTTTGCATTTGGATGTTTATATGAGGCATAAAATCCAGCGCGGACTGGATGAGGGATGCCACTGTTGCAGCGGGCAGCGGGCAGAGCGCATGCAGCTATAAAACAAATTAACGATTATTAGACTAGAATATTGAAATGCTCTTAAATAAAAATATTGAAATGAACGTTGAATACATTAAAATGGTGTTCTGAGACATGATGTTACCTGTGAAATGGGGGTGCTCAGAAAATACCCCAATTTCACTTGATGCGTTTTTCCTGATGAAATGAACTGCAGGGGAAGAAAATAAATGACAAATTTGGTCGACCAATCAGAATTTTCGTCAACTGAGCACGCATCGACCAATTAGTCGACCAGTCGACTAGGACTTTACAGCCCTAGTGACTGGCACACACATCCAGGATTTAGCCGACTGTCGCTGCTCATTTCCATCAAAAATAAAATGAATCCACTGGGCCCATTGGTCCTCTGTGGCTGGTAGCCTACATGTGGACATTGTTGTGGAAGTTTTATCCCTGCTTCTGGTGAAGAAAGAAGTAGAGACTTCTTGTCGGCTGACATGGTTTTATTTCCTTTGCAAAGAAAAGGTCAGTTAACACATGAGTTGGTCGAATGAAGAAGGACCCAGACTCAATGGAAGATCAGGGTTCAAGTACCTTAGGAGACAAATGGGATACACCAAATGGGAAGAGGGGCACTGTGCAGACATGGTAAAAACAATAAAAGACAAAAGATCAAGGAAACAAGGATGGGTGGGGGTCAGCCTGAGCTGAAGGTGTCAGGAGGGGAAGCAGATCTGAGGGACTAAAGTAGATCTTGGATGCTGAGGGAGACGACACAATTTTCTGTCACAACATCTATGTGGCTGTTAACAGCCAACAAGTGAGCAGTGACAGATTCTGAGCTTAAACATGCTGAACACCAATTTCTCACTAAGAATATAAACAACATGGATGCACATTTCGGAGGAAACGCTCCAGCTGGGGGTTACTCAGGTAGACCAATCAGGTTAGATATGCATATCAAAATATAAAGTTATGTAACAGTATATCCACAGACTCAACAGCTCGCCAAATATCATGAGTTTACATTCATACAGCCTGATAAATAAATAAATAGGTTTTGTTGTCTTTTATCACATCTTGTGGGCTGTGAGGAAGGCCAAAGACCCAAAGACCCAAAAATATGTTGAAAGCCTTACAAAAGAGGTTTTTTCATTAATTGTCCCCATTTGTAATGGCCTTCAAACACGAAGGTCTGCACACCACAAGCGTCTACGAAGTCCTTTTGCTGAAGGTGATCACATGCGATGTTCATGGTCCTTGAACTTCATCAGAAACCTTGATGGTTTGTCATCATGAAGACTTGACTGTTTCACTGAGACACTGAATCAATCCAACATCTGAGTCTCCTCCCTCTGACTGCAGAGATGTTTGATGACAGAGAACTGATTGAGCTGAGAACATCAGAGCAAACTAAACTGATTCATACTGATCCTTCAGTCTCACCATCTCACCTCTGCACACATGGACAAACTCACTCTGATACTGATCTTCTAAGCTCTCACAGGTATGTGAATAATTTTTTTTCTAGCTAAACATCAGTGAACTGGTCTTCAGGATTTTTATGTTTTGTGCCTCCTCTCTGTGTCTTACAAGAATTCAAGAAAAGCCTTAATGACAAAGTTTTGTTACAGAAACATATATATATTTTTAATTTAAAATAAAATCATCTTTTTTCTCTTTTTGTAGGTATCATCTGTGAGGAGCTCACTCCAGTCAAAGATGAAGTGATCTGTGCAGAAGACAGCTCTATAACTCTCTCCTACAGATACCCAAAAGCTACTGCTGGTGATGTTTTCTTCTGGTATCGGCAATATCCAGGAGAACGTCCAGAGTTTTTTCTGTCTCATACAACATCAGAGCAAATACAAAATTCTGACCCACGATGGTCCTTCAGTGAGAGTGATGACAAAACAGTCACAATACTTTTGCAACAATGAAATGCAGACTTATGCAATCTATCTATAGTCAAGAGTGCTTATGAACAAAAACAGTGATGGATTGTTGTGTTTGTGCTATTTCCTTTCATGCAAACAGGTGAAACACACCTGTGCCGAGAAATTGAGTTTTGGTTGTGGGTATTAATACTTTTGCAACCCACTGTAGTTGCTGTGATCAGGGTCAGACACATGCCTTCAACTCAAATTTCAGCAATGTACCACCTTCCTGTCCAATGTTAGACATAAGTTGGTCACCCATTGAAGTAGGCATGGACAGCATCTATGACCAGTGGGCATGGAGATGCTAGAGGGCTGAAATTCAGGCTAAGGATGTCTCTGGGCCCTGATATCACTCAATAGTTTTCATCCCTCTAGGTCTTAACTGTCCCCCTGTGGCTATACCACATCCCAAATCGAATTTACCGAAACTGGGGGTTGACTTGTGGAAATTGCTTGAAATGAGGCTTCCCAGTGGACTAGAGGTCTGATATCTTGTGTGGGTATTCAGAGCAGTGGGATGACCCATTGATCAATGTTCAACAGTCAAGCCCCATGTGTGCTGTCCATGCAAGCAGTGTCTGTCGGCCAACCCACCATTTCTACTACCACTTATTGGATGTGGGATGTGGTATAGCTACAGGGTACAGAGAAGTGGTAGAGGGCTGAAATTCAGGCTGTGGGTATGTCTCTGGGTTCCAACAACACCCAACACATTTCAGACCTCTAGGTCTAAAAAGTACCCCTGTAGCTCCATTACATTCCACATTAAATCCACCATAGAGGAATCAAGGGAATGGCCTCTGGGCATGGCTTGAAGCAGAGTCAAAGTCTGAAATATTGTGTGGGTATTCAGGCCAGTGAGATGAACTACTACTTCAATTTTTAAGGGTCTAGCCCCCATGGTATTCCCCCTTGTTCAAGCCATGAGGTGACGAATAGTGATTAAGTAAATGTATAAATGAGGCCACCTACCAATTGGTCATTCATGTCTACGTCCTGCCTCCACCCAGGCTGAAGGTAGGTTGATCTAAAGTTTGATTGAATTGTTGGTTACAGCATGGCGACTTTCATGGAATAACTTTAACAGTGTTCCAGAGCCTGGGCTGATCATCAAACAACTGACCACACATCACTTTGTCCAATTCTTCTTACAGTCAAACCTCAGGATGAAGGCACTTCACGTCAACGATAAGGACGGAAAGAGACATCACATCTTTGGATCACAGAACATTCAGCAACAAAAAACTCTGATCAGGTGACATAACATTATACCTTTCTTAACAGGGAATCATCCGATACATTAGTGATGAAATTTATCGACAAGGATCAAAAGAACAACAACAATAAAATTTAATTCATCATGACTGACTCAATGTGAGATTGATTTCTGTTTGAAAATGCAACAAATTCTGACAAAAAAAGCTCAGGATGAAAATGTCTCATGGAAAGAAATGACAGAACAAAAGTAGGAGGAGCCAGGTTGATTGAAGACAGAGAAACTGTTACTGAGATGCAGAGGAGAACTGAACTTGAGTGTTTAGCAGACTGAAACACAAACAGAAACAATAATCATCTTTAATATGCAGTCTCTCAATCATTGGCTCCATTCTCTGATATATCTTTGGATTCTTTCAGGTATGACAGAGTAACAACATGAAAACAATGTCAGAACTATCTGAACAACATTAAGTTCCTGAGTTAACAGTAACAAGAGTCCTGAAATTAATGTTTTTTCCAGGTACCATCAGTGAAGAAGTGACTCCACTGAAGAATGAAGAGTTCAGTTTGGTGAACAGTGCAGTGACTCTGTCCTACAGATACTCCAAAGAAGGAAAAGCTGGTGATGAATTTTACTGGTATTTACAAAATCAAGGACAACCTCCACAGTTCATCATCTCTCACACAGGAACAGGACAGTTGATGTCAGCTCCAAACTCCAGACTGTCTGTTACACTGAGAGAAGGTAACACAGTCATGGACCTGCAGATCTCCTCTGCTGCTCTGTCTGACTCTGCTGTGTACTACTGTGCTGTGAGGCCCACAGTGACAGGAAACACCAAAACTCTGAACAAAAACTCAAACTGACAGACAACCAGCTGAGAGCCTTTATCCAACAACTGTGATCCTCCACTAGAGGGCCACATCATCAAGAAGGAACTGAGCTACCTCAGCACTGACATCAATCTTTCAGTAGAAGATAACTGCTGCTGTGAGGAGAACTTTCCTCACACTGAATGTTGAACATCAGCTAGTTCCTCCTGTTGATCTAAACCTTGTTGTAGAGATGGAACATTGGCTGTGGATCATTCTGACTGCTCTGCTATCTGGTGAGACAGAAATATCTTCATTTAATAAAAATGATTCATTCTAACATTTCAGTGTGTCTAAATTGCTAAATGTGTAACATCTGATCCTGACATGTTCATCTTTTTATCTTTTCCAGAGTGCAAAGGACAAGACACTGTGAACCAGCCACCAGGAGATATCATTGCCTCTGATGGGGACTCAGTCACACTTGAATGTTCATTTAAGACCACTGACGATAACCCAGACTTGTTCTGGTACAAACAAGATGTTGGTGATATTCCTCAGTATCTGTGGAAAGGCAGCCCAACATATGTAGAAAATACTGAGAAGTTTAAAGCTGCCATCAACGGGACATCAGTTCCTCTGGAGATCCAGAAGCTTCATGTGTCTGACTCTGCTGTGTACTACTGTGCTGTGAGGCCCACAGTGACAGGAAACACCAAAACTCTGAACAAAAACCTCTGGAGGTAGGACTCCACAATGCTCCACAACATCCACTAGAGGGAGTCCCATCCTCTCTAACTCCAGGTGAACATATCAATGACATCTTGACTGATGTCACCTAAAACACAGCTCTGATGATCCACTCCATCATAACACTGCAGAGGAGCCTCATCATAAACTTATTTTAACACACCTCCCTGACATGCTCATCGCTGTTTTCTAGTCAGTGGAGTATTTCTAAGAGATGAAATGATGCAATTCCATTTAATACAAAACTATTCCTGTTAAAGTGCAAATAAAAACTGAATTTGGTCACAATAGATATGTGAACACACAAACAGGCATCTCTGGGTTACTGGTTCATGTTATTTCTGTAGTTTAACATGGATTGCTGATGTCTTCATGAAACATTGAAACTTCTTGGTCCAAAAATCTTGTGAAAAAAGCACAGCAGCATTCTTTACACACTCATAAGACCCTCCTGTTTGGAAAGACTGGTTTTGAGGTCGGTCACCTTCATATGGTGAAAATAAAATTAATCCACTGGGCACTTTGGTCCTCTGAGGCTGGTAGCTGATATGTGAAGATATATGAGGCTACTAACAGCCAACAAGTGAGGGGTGACAGCTTCTGAGCTTAGACATGCTGATCACAGATCTCTCACTAAGAATATAAACAACATGGCTGCACAATGCAGAACAATCTGTCCAGCAGAGGGAGATACTCAGGTAGACCAATCAGGTTAGGTCTAAATATCACAGATATAATGTTATGTAACAGTATATCCACAGACTCAACAGCTCATCAAATACCATGAGTTTACATTCATGCAGTCTGATAAATACAGGTGTTGTTGTCTTCTATCACATAATGTGGGCTGTGAGGAAGGCACCATACCCCAAAAACATGTTCAAAGTCTTACAAAAGAGTTTTTTTTCATTTTAAGTCCCCATTTGTAATGGGCTTCAAACACTGAGGTCTGCACACCACAAGCTGATCCAAAGTCCTTTTCATGAAGATGATCACATGTGATGTTCATGGTCCTTGACCTTCAGCAGACACCTTGATTGTTTGTCATCATGAAGACTTGACTGTTTCACTGAGACACTGAATCAATCCAACATCTGAGTCTCCTCCCTCTGACTGCAGAGATGTTTGATGACAGAGAACTGATTGAGCTGAGAACATCAGAGCAAACTAAAGTGATTCATACTGATCCTTCAGTCTCACCATCTCACCTCTGCACACATGGACAAACTCACTCTGATACTGATCTTCTCAGCTCTCACAGGTATGTGGATGATGATCGCCAGATCATGTTTGATGACAATATTTCATTTCAATTTCTTCTGATAAATAATTTAAAACTTAGACATAAGAGCAGCAATCTCTGTCCTGATCAGGAATTTTTTTCTGAAGATCATCAATAAAACAATCAGAACAAAGTAATGTCTTCTCTTGAACCTTGTTTGTCTCATCACTTCTTTTTCTCGTCCACTTCAGGACAAACAGCTGCAGACAAAATCTCTCCTCTGCTCAAACAATTCAGAAGAACAGAAGGAGAATCTGTCACACTCAGATGTCACTATGAGACAACAAGAAATAACGTTTGGCTTTACTGGTACAAACATCACTCTGACCTCCAGGCACCTCAGTTTATACTCTACGAAGGAGCACGAGGAGCCACAGGCTCATATATCCCAGACAAACGATATGAATCTCAGACCTCTGACAGCTCCACTGAGCTGACCATCACAAAGCTAACCCTGGCAGACACAGCTCTCTACTACTGTGCTTTAGACACACAGTGATACAAAGTGTAGAAGAGGCTGTACAAAAACCTGAACACAGATATCTGACTACTCTTCAAAGAGGAAAAGTGGATTCAAACCACAGCTTCATGTCAGATGGATTCTGATGATTCCTGTTTTATCAGACTCTCTGTGGTCACAGCTGCTGTTCAGACTCTGAGGGAGGATTCACATCAACATTCAGACACTTCAGTATGAGGAGACACAGACCAAACACTAACAACACAAATAAAGATCTCAGATGGTCCATAAAGTTTGAGACTTTCTTGATTTGTCAACTCCGAGCTTGTCCAAACAAAAACCTACTGAGGACCTGAAGGGGGTTTAGACCAGACCATCACATGTGAGCAACAGACATTAAACAGTGCCATGATCAACAAGTGAACACAGTGTGTATATAGGAAGCTGCAGACTGAGCTCTTCTTACTATCTTACTGTATTTATGTCTTTGTCAAAGATTAAAACACAAAGAAAACTGATATGGCTCAACTGTGTATGTGGATGGCTCATCTGCAGCACGTCATTCCCCCTCTGTTTCACTGATTTCAAACTCTACAGACTGTCATCTCAAAATAGAATAAAAGGTCTAAAATTAATAAACATTAGTTATTCAAAAATGTCATAGGGTGTCCCATTCACAGTCAGACTACACATCTGTAGAGATATTTAGGTGTACATAATATATCCCTTTACATTTTGATAAAGTGCTTACTTTATCAGGGACAACGGCAGAACAACCAAATGCAGAGGAGCCAAAAACAAGGTTCAAAAGCAGGGTTTATTGAACAGTCCAAAAGTCAAAAACTCCAGAGGAGATTCTGAGCCAGACTTCAGCCACAAGGGTGGTAGTCAGACAAAAAGGAGTATACAAAAAAAGGCAGTCAGAACCAGGCAGACAAACAGGCAACAAGGCAGAAAAACGAGGTCAAGATAAACTGGTCGAGATCAAAAACAAGGACAAGAGAAAGAAGCAGAAAGACTTGAAGTACAAACAATCAGACACAGGACAAAGGAGACAGGAGGTTAAATACAAGAGGTAATGAGGTGTGGGAAACACCTGGGAAGGAACAATCAGAGTCACCAAAATAAAACCAGAAGTGAACATAAACATGAAACACAAAGACAAAACAGAAACTTGAGGACAGGATCATGACATACTTCTCATCAGTGCTTCTGCTTGTTCTCTTGGAGGTTTATGAAGAAAGCGGTTGTGGGTGGAGAAATTTATTTTTCTATGACAACATTCATGTGTATGTTCTCACATATCTAAATTTACTTGATGGACATGTGCAGATGTTTGGTTTTCAGGTGTTTTATTTTCAAGTTGTTTTTGTTGTTCTTGATAATGTTGAGATGAGTTAAGAAAGAAAGACTCACCTATGGTCATGAGCTTTGGGTTGAACTAAAATAATGTGTTTGGACATCCATATCAGACATTCAAAGAGGAGACTGATTCAACCTGACCTTGACTTAGAGCTGCTGAGGTGAGGCAACAGTTCAACAGGATCCTCCTATTCAGTAAATGTTGAGGTCCTTAATGTATCGTCCTACTGGAAGGAGGAGACTCTACTACTAGCAGAAGAGATCATACACCCACTCTGACCTGGATACAGCTAAGATCTCCACAGATAGAGACAGAAAGCTCTGGAGATGTGATGGAGGTCTGCATCTATTGCAGCCTGAAGTAAGAACTGAAACCCATGTAGGCAGAGGGTGATAGATGGATGACCTGAGTCCAATATTATGTCCCTGCAGGCCTGGAGGCTGCACTTTCAGGACCGCAGTTTCAGGACCGCAGTTCTAGGACCCTGGTGTTTTTGCCACAGCGCCCCCTCCTGTTGGAGGCTGGTTTCAGGACCGCAATTTCAGGACCCTGGCTTAAATAATATTTTGATTCATTATTTATATTTTTAAAGGTTGACTCTACCTTAAAGAAAAATCATTCTTTATAATTTTTAAGGTTGATTCCAGCCATGTAATATTTTGATTCATTATTCGCCATTTTAAAGGCTGATTCCACCCAATTAATACTTTCTTCCAAAGACTTAAATACATACTTATCATGTATATTTTTAAAGTTTGATTACACCCAAATACATTGATTCATTATTTATATTTTTAAAGGTTGATTCTACCTAAAACAAAAATCGTTCTTTATATTTTTTAAGGTTGATTCCAGCCAAGTAATATTTTTTTAATTCATTATATATATTTTTAAAGGTTGATTCCACCTAAAAGAAAAATCATTCTTTATAATTTTTAATGATTCCAGCCAAGTAATATTTTGATTAATTATTCGCCATTTTAAAGGCTGACTCCACCCAATTAATACTTTCTTCCAAAGACTTAAATACATACTATACAAACACTACTTTGCCATGAAATTGACCTTAGTTGCAAAGACTTGAAAATTGTATTATTAGCAGAATTAGCTCATGATACTCAGGAAAAAGTGAAAGCACATAAAGACCTCCATGTAAAAATGTGACTTAATAGACACAGACTTCTGTTATGATTTGGTGTGAGATAAACAGAACTGACCTATCTATATTTCAACCAGATATTTTAAAGGTTACAAAGAGGCAGGAAACAAGAATGACTCTACATTTTTATTTTATCCACACAATGAACAAATAGAGCTGGAGCTGGGATGGTGGGGGTTACTGTAGCTGAGATGACTGTCGCTGTTGGAGTGGAGTTGGTGGTGGTGGTAGATGGAGCTGGGATGGTGGGGGTTACTGTAGCTGAGATGACTGTCACTGTTGGAGTGGAGTTGGTGGTGGTGGTAGATGGAGCTGGGATGGTGGGGTTACTGTAGCTGAGATGACTGTCGCTGTTGGAGTGGAGTTGGTGGTGGTTGCTGGAGCTGGGATGGTTGCAGTTATGGCCGAGTTGTTTTTATTGCAAAGAGGCAGGTGATTAATGAAGTCCTGTTTCGTAAAAACTGTTGACTGGCAGTAGATGCAGTGGTAATGCCACTGTGGTCGGCAGTTTAACCCACATCTGTGAACAGTGTACCCTGAAACATAAATTATTATATTAGTATAATATTCAAAAGTGTGCCTCAGACTCATTTTTAATAGAGGTGTATGATAAATATTGATGCTGATAAATATCTACTCAAATTGTTGTTGAACTTAAACATGATGTCAAAGGGCTGAATTACAATTTTGAGGCAACATCTTATAAAAGTTTAGGTATGTTTGTGAAGTTTCTGGATGACCAAATAAATGAGCATTTGAAGAGTCAGAGTTAGTGTTTGTTTTCATTGTAATACTGATGTCAGATTTACTTTCTTCAGAGCTTTGGAAAATTAAGTCATCCATCTTTACTCACTTCATCAGAGCCCTGCCAATCCTTGGATTTGCATGAACTACATGTTATATGAAGTTATTTTTAAAATAAAATATTGTAAAATGATCGGTTGGCTTACTGGTATGGGCTTGATCAGGCAAGAAATTAGCTCATATTAGTATTCACTAACAAATACCATTTCATGCAGACACTTTGTAACTTAATTTGCATTTCCTGTGACAATGTTCTCAAATGTTACCTTCATGGAGAATAGCTCTGTTGAAATGGCTCTCCAAATGAGCTTTCACTTTGCTTAACTTCATTGGGTGGAACACAGTTGAGCGACAGAATGGGCAATGAAATTGTCTGCAGCATGTAGTACATCTTGAGATTTCCGGCAATGTTCTGCCTTCCTGGATAGTCATATGCATCTTTAAAAGAAAGAGATCACATAATTAGACCAAAAAAAATTCCAATAATTTCATAGAAAATCTAGAAAATCGTATTTCCTGTGAAAATACAGTGAGAATGCTGACTGCTGGAATGCACTTAAATACATTGCTGAAAATTTAGAAAAGCAAATGCAAACTACGTAAGATTAAAGTTCATGGCACAAACATTGTTGATTAAGAGCCAAAACTTCAAAAAGCTTGTACGTAAATGCTAAATATAGTATTGTAAAAAGAGGGATATTTGAAAAAGTATAAAATGAAGAAAAACGTACATTACAAGCAGATAAGTTAAACTTCAGGTGGATTTTTTGACATTTGCAAGAAAGAGAAGAGAGAGGTTTTTTATCATTCTTTTAAGTTGACTATAATTAATTATAGAAATATGATTAGTCAGAGACAATTAGGACAGTTGGGCTTTCCAAATCATTTCACAACACAAATGTTAATATACAGTCAGCATTATACAGGTGAGGTTAATTATAAGTGACCACAACCAGCTGCATAGTTTTAAGTAATCCTACCTGTTGATTGTGAAATGACAGTTGTCTAAAAGCTAAATAAAATAGTTGTATCAAACAATAGTCTTGGCCGAAAGGCGATATAATAGTTAGCGTTAGCTAAATACGTTAATAGTAAACATGCTAACACAGTTACAACAACCTCTCATAAACTTATTAATGTTGCACTAAGCAAAACTTGTGCAAACTTATCACATACTTTGTTAAGCCGACGTTTATTTTCCAGTTAAATTCATGCAAAGGACTTAATTTTTAATAACAAACCAATAAAACTTTCTCAGTACTCACTTCTCAGTTTGTTGCTCGTCGTCATACTCCTCGTCATCTCTTTGTACAAGTAATGCAGCCCCCTAAGGTGAGTGGCGCTGTTCAGAGAAACCAGGGGTCCTGAATGTGAGGTCCTGAAACTGCGGTCCTCTATGGGAGGCCGTTTAGGACAAAACGCATTAAAAACCTGCACACACACTCACAATGGATTCACACACACACTGATGACTGGCACATATGGACTGAAACAAGGAAAAACACATCAAAAATCAGCACATACACCCACAGTTTACGCACACTCACACAGGTAATGGGTACTTACACACTGTAAATAAAAGCTAAACACATTAAAAAGCTCCACACTCACAACGACAATAGGCACATACACACTAAAGATATGCACACACAACTGCATGCACACACACACTGAATGTGAACACAAACTGATAATGGGTATATAAACTCAAAAAACATGCACACACATCTGCTCATGCACGCAAACTGATGGCTACATACATGATAAACATATTCACACACTGAAAACCTGTGCACATGCACACATTATATAGAGTATTTACACGGACCACCTTTCACACAGGGGATGATAGCTTTCATGTCTGTGTTAACTTCCTCTACTGATCTTGAGTGTGTGTGGGTGTGTGTGTGTGTGTTGGTGTGAGTGTAAAATTAATTCAATGTGCCCGGAAGCTCCTGTCAGTGTAACCGGAAGGCACCTGAAACTGCTTGTTTACAGCTTGTTTAAAGTCCGCCAATGGCACAGCTATTCCGACTTTGCTGTTTCAAAATATTTGTCTCTGCATTATAAATACTTCATAACCTATACTATAGAAACTTCACACTTGAAGAACAATGACTTATTGTTCATCATTTTTGCGTAAATTAACCATCTATCAGAACAAACCACCTCACTCACTTGACAAATTAAGAGTTTCGTCATGTTTGCATGTATTTTATTCTGAAAGCTTTGACAGGAAGTCCTAGTATCTGATACAGATGGATGCACACTTGACTTCGATCATGACAGAGCATCACAGGTACTACAGGTAGACAAACCGACGAGGCTGTTTCAATTGTTTTTTCCCCCCAAGGTAACGTTTTTACACCGTGTCACATTCTCGTGACTCTGAGCACGCCGAGCCACAGAAGACATGGCACCAACAGTTCTGGTATGGTTTCACAGCTCGGTCCAGCTACCGGGCTCTGTTGGATTGACTGGATGCAGCGCAGAACACGAACGAAGAAGTCACGTATTTCCTCAATATTAGCCTTATTGCACAAGGCTGAATAATAAAAGTCCAAATGCAAGTAAAATCAACTTCTGTGGTGCCATATCTTCGATGACTACAACGTCACGGTGTAAAAACGTTACCTTGGGGGGAAAAAACAATTGAAACAGCCTCGTCGGTTTGTCTACCTGTAGTACCTGTGATGCTCTGTCATGATCGAAGTCAAGTGTGCATCCATCTGTATCAGATACTAGGACTTCCTGTCAAAGCTTTCAGAATAAAATACATGCAAACATGACGAAACTCTTAATTTGTCAAGCGAGTGAGGTGGTTTGTTCTGATAGATGGTTAATTTACGCAAAAATGATGAACAATAAGTCATTGTTCTTCAAGTGTGAAGTTTCTATAGTATAGGTTATGAAGTATTTATAATGCAGAGACAAATATTTTGAAACAGCAAAGTCGGAATAGCTGTGCCATTGGCGGACTTTAAACAAGCTGTAAACAAGCAGTTTCAGGTGCCTTCCGGTTACACTGACAGGAGCTTCCGGGCACATTGAATTAATTTTACACTCACACCAACACACACACACCCACACACACTCAAGATCAGTAGAGGAAGTTAACACAGACATGAAAGCGATCATCCCCTGTGTGAAAGGTGGTCCGTGTAAATACTCTATATAATGTGTGCATGTGCACAGGTTTTCAGTGTGTGAATATGTTTATCATGTATGTAGCCATTGTCAGTGTGTGTGCATGAGCAGATGTGTGTGCATGTTTTTTGAGTTTATATACCCATTATCAGTTTGTGTTCACATTCAGTGTGTGTGTGCATGCAGTTGTGTGTGCATATCTTTAGTGTGTATGTGCCTATTGTTGTGAGTGTGGAGCTTTTTAATGTGTTTAGCTTTTATTTACAGTGTGTAAGTACCCATTACCTGTGTGAGTGTGCGTAAACTGTGGGTGTATGTGCTGATTTTTGATGTGTTTTTCCTTGTTTCAGTCCATATGTGCCAGTCGTCAGTGTGTGTGTGAATCCATTGTGAGTGTGTGTGCAGGTTTTTAATGCGTTTTGTCCTAAACGGCCTCCCATAGTCCTCAAACTGCGGGCTCCGAGGCTGCAGCTATACCCTACTCCCTGAGTCAGCTGCATCAATCCAACCCAACAACTGTGATCCTCCACTAGAGGGCCACATCATCAAGAAGGAACTGAGCTACCTCAGCACTGACATCAATCTTTCAGTAGAAGATAACTGCTGCTGTGAGGAGAACTTTCCTCACACTGAATGTTGAACATCAGCTAGTTCCTCCTGTTGATCTAAACCTTGTTGTAGAGATGGAACATTGGCTGTGGATCATTCTGACTGCTCTGCTATCTGGTGAGACAGAAATAACTTTATTTAAAAAATGATTTCATTTCAATATTTTAGTATATCTAAATCTCTGAATGTGTAACATCTTAAACTGAGAATGTTCACCAATATGTTGTTCACTTATTTTGACATGTTGATCTTATTTTCTTGCCCAGAGTGTAAAGGACAAGACACAGTGGACCAACCACCAGGAGATATCATTGCTTCTGAAGGAGACTCAGTCACACTTCAATGTTCATTTAAAACCACAACAGCTCCAACCTTGTTCTGGTACAGACAGAACATTGGTGATTTTCCAAAGTACATGCTGAAGTGTTATTCAGATCAGTTGGAAAATAGTGAACAATTCAAGAAGGACAGATTTACTGCTGCAATCGATGGGAAAACAGTTCCTCTGAAGATCCAGAAGCTTCATGTGTCTGACTCTGCTGTGTACTACTGTGCTCTGAGGCCCACAGTGACAGGAAACACCAAAACTCTGAACAAAAACCTCTGGACTTGAAGATACTCTGGAACATCCACTAGAGGGAGTCATGCTCTGCTAACCAATGGTATTTTGGGATTCAGGCTTGATCTTCATCATTTGACAAAACAAAGCAACTCCAACATCTGAGTCTCCTCCCTCTGACTGCAGAGATGTTTGATGACAGAGAACTGATTGAGCTGAGAACATCAGAGCAAACTAAAGTGATTCATACTGATCCTTCAGTCTCACCATCTCACCTCTGCACACATGGACAAACTCACTCTGATACTGATCTTCTCAGCTCTCACAGGTATGTGGATGATGATCAGTGTTGGATGATGTTTGAGGACAAACTTTCATTTCAGTTCCTTCTGACAAATAAATCAAAATCCTCTGATAAGAGCAGGAATCTCTGTCCTGATCAGGATTTTTGTTCTGAACACCATCAATAAAACAATCAGAACAAAGTAATGTCTTCTCTTGAACCTTGTTTGTCTCATCACTTCTTTTTCTCGTCCACTTCAGGACAAACAGCTGCAGACAAAATCTCTCCACTGGTCAAAGAAGTCAGAGGAACAGAAGGAGAATCTGTCACACTCAGATGTCACTATGAGACAACAGAGCAGGACATTACGCTTGACTGGTACAGACATCACTCTGACCTTCAGGCACCTCAGTTTATACTCCGGAAAGGTGCAAGAGATAATGATGGATATGGATATATAACAGACCAACGATATGGATCCCAGACCTCTGACAGCTCCACTGATCTGTCCATCACAAAGCTAACCCTGGCAGACACAGCTCTCTACTACTGTGCTTTACACACACAGTGATACAAAGTGTAGAAGAGGCTGTACAAAAACCTGAACACAGATATCTGACTACTCTTCAAAGAGGAGGGAAGTGGGATTCAAACCACAGCTTCATGTCAGATGGATTCTGATGATTCCTGTTTTATCAGACTCTCTGTGGTCACAGCTGCTGTTCAGACTCTGAGGGAGGATTCACATCAACATTCAGACAAAATATGGAGTTAAAACTTACCTAGACTTCTTTTCAACAACAAACTGTCAGAAACTAAATTCTGTTGTCTTCTCCTCCAATCCATTAATCTGTTCTTTAGACCTGATCAGGACTATGCTCTCAAAGGAGGTAATTTCCTTAGTTTGTTGAGCCTCTTTGGAAACATCAATATATCTTAATGAACAGGCCATGTGCCACAGTCCTTTAAAGTAGTTGTATTCATGCCACTTCTTCATTAGCCTACCCCTGATTCAGGGGCATTAGCTAACTGCAGGCCTTTATCAAACCTTCCATGAACTTCAAAGTTCCTTCAGAAAGTTGTGGCTTATCTATATATTCAGACAAGTTAGAGGTCATTGTGTTGGGCCCCAAACACCTGAGAGAAACCTGTTCTAGTAATATGAATGCCTTAGATGGCATCAGTCTTGCACCAAGAGTGATAGTTCGAAATTTTGGGGTACTATTTTATCAGGATTTATCCATCAACTCAGTCTTTTCATTTTTGTAACATTGCAGTATAAGGATCAGCTTGGTTTCTTATGCCTAATTATGATTCAAGGAAAAAAGCTTCTGAAAAGTACTTGTTAATTAAGTTTGTTTTGTATTCAAAGTCAAAAATGTTTTCAAAGTAACTTTTTAAATAATGGGTAAAAAATATCTCAACAATAAACTTCTCCTTGGCTGTAGATTTAATTCATACTTAAAAGTTTTTTCACACAAATTTTCCCACCCCTAGCAAAATTCTCAACACAAATTCTGGAGAATCAGTCCCTGAAATACTTGATTCCCAATTTAACCCAAAACCAAAAGAAAGGACAAAACCTAAACACAAAATGTCCTTCAAAGGTAATTTTAAGTCTAATGTCTCTGGCTTGAAAAACAGAAAATGGTACAATCCAAAGGTGCTCTAAACTTAAAAATTCAGAAACAGTCGGCTCAAAAGCTCAAAGTTGAAAAAGTCCAAAAAAAAAAGTGTACAAAAACATTGGAAAAGTGTACAAAAAGAAGGAAAATGACTCCCAAAGTGACCACCTCACGGCTCCAGGCCACTTTCCCTGACTCCCAAACTGGAGCTCCAGTTCTCCCAGTTGTCCTTTTACCAAACATCCCAGCACCTGTATGGAGATGTTTTTCTCACAGACGTCAAAAATGTCTTCCTTTAATTTGACTGGTGGAAGTTCAGAGACCAACCAAGTTTCTTCAGAATCTCACCAGCTGAATCTCCCCTCCAAACATTTCTCCTTCTCCTCTCGTTGTTCCACTCAGCCCCTCCCTCTTGATCCAACCTGATCAACTTGGCTGCAGCAGGTCACCTGACCAGGAACCTGAAGCTAAACAGACTTTTCACAATAGGAGCAGCAGTGTGTCTTTGAGGGTGAGCAAAGGATCCCCCTTACAAGGATTTTTATTTATTGTAAATCCTCAACTCAACACAAAAATGTCACCCAAAAAACCCACTTTATGGTAATGTCACAGCAGAAATCAGGCCGATCCTGTCTCAGAGCAATGCTCAGAAGACTTGTTGTTTCATTAAGTCACTTAAGATGCTTCAGCTGTTTCAAAATGCTGCAGCATGTGTACTGACAAGAACAAGGAGTAGAGATAACATTAGTCCTGTATTAGCTTCTCTGCATTGGCTTCAAAAAATTCTGGAATAGCATTTAAGATTCTTCTTGTTACATATAAAGCTGTAAATGGGCCAACAGTTTATCTCAAAGAGCATGTTCTCTCTAATTGTGTTTTCTGCTTAACTAATTTTCTCCAGTGTCTTTCAGTTTACTTTGTGGCTTTATTTTTTCGTTGTGTTCAAAATGGATTGGATTTTAGAGCATCTTCAAGTCTATACACATCATTTTTGTAACTACCTGCTGTTGGGTGCTGTTTTTGGTTTGTCTTGTACCTTTTTTCCACTGGCCAAAAATCCCATTCAAATGTGGTAACAATCAGCTCCTGTCAGCAGTGATAAAGGGTCTAATCAGCATTTAGACCTGGGCGATCTGACCCTCCAAGTGACACAGGTTTTTATCAGCTCACCTCTCATTAGTTCCAGAGGGAACATCACACCTGGATGAACCCACTAAATTTTGACATGATGTTGGCGTCACTTGCCGAGGGCACAATATTGTGCCCGTCTCCGCTGTTTGTAACTCCTTCGACTCTTTGCAAAGGCAACAAATTTGATCTGACTTTGTGACATCACGATCAAATGTGTTCAGTCTATGCCGAGTTTGTACAGTACTAAAAAGAGACAAAAGAACAAAATACAGAAAACAGATGACCACCATGTCCATGACTTCCAACTCAGAGTATTCCACTGTTTATGGTCAAGTTTCAGAGTGCTGATGAGTCAGTTTGATGCACCAGAAGATAAAAAAAAAACAACCCAGCACATCTGCTTGTGATTAGGGGGGTAAAAGTCCATCAATCTGGATTGACAAATGGACTGGTTAAGCAATGATGAAATCAAATCAAATGGAAATTCACAGTATCGATCAAGATCATTAACTTTATTAAACAGCTTTATTTTGAAAATCTGACCAAATATCTGCATCACAGTTTCTGCCCAAACCATAGACTGTAAAAAACATGGACGCCATGTCGCTGGGCTAAAATTTAAAAAACATGGACGCCATGTCGTTGGGCTAAAATTGAAGCCGCCACGAAAACTGCTCCCCCTGGTGACTGGCTGCAGTATAGGTCAAATCTCCGTCTCCCCCATTCATCTGAACGGGTCGTAGTGAAACTTCAAAAAATTAATACACCTCGTAGAAATATTTCTCCCACGCGTATGCTGTGGTGATATGAAAGTATTATTGGGCTGCGTTTTTTCCAAGTCCTCTTTTTTTCTGAAATGTTTCTTTTCCATCAGTTATTAGAGTTTAAAAATAACCGCGGTTTACAGCAGTTCCACAATGATTGTGTACGGCGTATGCTGGGGAGTTTTGCGACACTTTACGACAGCTGCATCCAGATATGGTCCAGATTCTCTACTGGCTGCACAATGGCGGCGCCCTGACGGGGGATATTATGGCTTCAAATCCGTTACATGGTAGAAGGCGGAGCCACGCTGTCCAGTTCTTATAATACATCCATGGCCCAAACGGGCCTTGTTCTGAAGGTTAAAGGGCTCTCAAATCTCTCATGTGCAGTTTATGAGACAAACACTCGAACCTTTTCGTTCTCTCAAGAGCAACACCAGGTATTTTCTTTAAAATGTGTTTTGTAGCAAGCATAAAGTAATGCTGCTGGAACATGTAGAAGACACTCAGAACATCAGGGTGCTATACAGAAGCTTGACATATCAGGCAGTCAGAAAATAGCACTGCTGTACCCGGGTAAGAAATAGTTCATTTGACAGGAAAGGATGAATACTGCATGCACATCACAGGAGTGCCTAATCACACGCTCCTTCAACAACGTCCCCCATCCAGCAGGACAAACTGCTGAAATGAGCAAGTGTAATCAGGTATGTCAGTAACTTACCTGGGCAGACTACCCTGTAGTTCTCTTGAAAACATTAAGACTACATTTGGGAAAAGGACCTGAATATCAGCTGAGAGCCTTTATCCAACAACTGTGATCCTCCACTAGAGGGCCACATCATCAAGAAGGAACTGAGCTACCTCAGCACTGACATCAATCTTTCAGTAGAAGATAACTGCTGCTGTGAGGAGAACTTTCCTCACACTGAATGTTGAACATCAGCTAGTTCCTCCTGTTGATCTAAACCTTGTTGTAGAGATGGAACATTGGCTGTGGATCATTCTGACTGCTCTGTTATCTGGTGAGATAGAAGTCAATTTATTTTACAAAAATGATTTTATTTCAACTTTTGAGTGTGTCTAAATCTCTGAATGTGTAACATGTTAACCTGAAAATTTTCATCAATAACTGGTTCACTTGTCCTGACATGTTCTTGTCATTATCTTCTTCAGGGTGTGAAGGACAAGATACTGTGAACCAACCACCAGGAGATATCATTGCTACTGAAGGAGACTCAGTCACACTTGAATGTTCATTCAAGACCACTACAGCTCCGTACTTGTTCTGGTACAGACAGGACATTGGTGATTCCCCAGAGTACATGCTGAAATGTTATTCAGGTCAGTTGGAAAATAGTGATCAATTTAAGAAGGACAGATTTACTGCTGAGATCACCGGGACAACAGTTCCTCTGACGATCCAGAAGCTTCATGTGTCTGACTCTGCTGTGTACTACTGTGCTGTGAGGCCCACAGTGACAGGAAACACCAAAACTCTGAACAAAAACCTCTGGACTTGAAGATACTCTGGAACATCCACTAGAGGGAGTCATGCTCTGCTAACCAATGGTATTTTGGGATTCAGGCTTGATCTTCATCATTTGACAAAACAAAGCAACTCCATCTGAGTCTCCTCCCTCTGACTGCAGAGATGTTTGATGACAGAGAACTGATTGAGCTGAGAACATCAGAGCAAACTAAAGTGATTCATACTGATCCTTCAGTCTCACCATCTCACCTCTGCACACATGGACAAACTCACTCTGATACTGATCTTCTCAGCTCTCACAGGTATGTGGATGATGATCAGTGTTGGATGATGTTTGATGACAATATTTAATTTTAGTTCCTTAACTGAACTTTGTTTCTTCATCATCAATCCAACACTCACATGATTCTTTAACAGCTCACTGAAGCTTTTGTTACTGTTCTACAGAAAGACAACGTGCTGCAACCAGAAGGAGAGACAGTAACTCTTGACTGTCAGTACAACAGCACAGCAGCAAATGATTATCTCTACTGGTATAAACAGGATGGAGACAACAGGCCAGAGTTCATCCTCAGCACATTTACATACAGAGATGGAGAAGCAGTGGAGTTTGAGAGATTTTCATCCACACTGGATTCAGCCAAAAAATCAGTTTCTCTGAAGATCCAGAAGCTTCTTGTGTCTGACTCTGCTGTGTACTACTGTGCTCTGAGGCCCACAGTGACAGGAAACACCAAAACTCTGAACAAAAACCTCTGGAGGTAGGACTCCACAATACTCCACAATACTCAACAACATCCACTAGAGGGAGTCCCATCCTCTCTAACTCCAGGTGAACATGTCAATGAGTCGGTTGGCTCGGGGGGTCGGTTTGCTCCCACTAAACCCTTTTTTCCCCAGTTTTAATGCACCACACAACACTTAGAGCAGCACTTAGTCATGATGGAGGGTGGGGGGGGGGTGGATGGTCAGGGTGGGGGAGGTTTGGGGCCGGGTAGATGGGTGGTGGGTGGGGGTATGCGCTGTCTGCAGGGGCTGCTGCCCCAGGTGCCCTGGTGTTTTCCTTGGTGCCCTTTGTGGGTTGGGTTGGTGCCCCCTTGGGTCCTGGAGCTGTATCTGGATCCTGTGGCTTTGGGGGCCGTGTGGTGGGCCTCAGGTGCCCTGGTGGCTCTTGGGGAGCCCTTGTCTGTGGTCTCCCTGGGTTATGGGCGGCTACTTGGGTATTCGGTGACCACCTCACACGCATGTGTGTGCAGATATTCAAGCTCCTGTTGAGACTAACTGTAAAGAAACTATTGATCCTGTCAAACATGCTGAGTTGGGCACTCCTACACATCTTCTCACATCCTGTGATGCATGCTCCTCCCTATCTCACCCCTGTGGGTCCACCCCCTTTTATCAAGACCCCACATCTCTGGTTTCCTTGGTTTCTTACAGCCTTTACTTCCTGAATGGACTTAGATCAGCACAGCACTTGGACTACTATCTTAAAGGGCAACTCCGGTTTTTTGACACCTGGACCTTATTTACAGGTGTGTGCATGCTCATATACTCACTCAGACAAACATCGTGCAGCTCGGAGTCCTTCAGAAGTTATTTAGATCCAACCGATTTAAGACTTAGCGGGGCCACGGCAATGGAGCTTCAGCTGACATAATCTCTGCAAAATCCCCCGTCTCTACCACAGCCCGGTTTGTCATTGCAGAGAAATCCTCCAGAGTAGTCAGACATATATTCCTGGATAGATCCATACGCTTGTCAGCCGGTTTCAAGTCCCACTCTGAGCAGCAAACACACTCCTCTTCTGTTGCTATAGGTGAATACTGTCCACAAGTGCACCACCAGTTCGCTTTGAGTCGTGGACGTGCTCCTGTTTGTTGTTCTCGAGCCAGCTGTTCGTCTCTCTCCCTCCGCATTCTTCTTTCATGGAGCTCCTCGTCCGTGTATACAGACTCAAACCGGTCATCGTAGTCTGACCCTGCGGCATCAGATAAATATTCTGCCATATTGCTCAGCAATGCCGGCTAAAAGTAAGTCAGCTGTACCTTTGTGTCGCGCGGCTATGACGTCATCAAAAGTTTGTTTACCAGGTCAGCTGACCCACCTGAAGACGGTAGACGAGCTGACTTTATGATAACACTGGCGATGGGTGAAAAAATATAGCCGAAATGAGCAATTTTGCAGAGATTATGTCCCGCGCTGAAGCTCCGTTGCCGTGGTCCCCGCTAAGTGCGGCTAAATTGGTTGGATCTAAATAACTTCTGAAGGACTCCGAGCTGCACGATGTTTGTCTGAGTGAGTATATGAGCATGTACAAACCTATAAATAAGGTCCAGGTGTCAAACAACCCGAGTTGCCCTTTAAACTAACTACAGTACCTGTTTGTCCTTCTCCCAGTTGTCTTGTCTTGTCTTGTCCTGTCTGTCACTGTTTCCCCTTCTTTCACACTGTGGTGTGGCACAGCCCTCCCCTTCAGCTCTCATCAAGGGTTTAATAAAATTTGATTTGATGGAGGAGCCTACAGGGAGGGCTGGTGATGGTCACTATAGCAGTGAATCATATTCACTTATCTCTCACTGCTAGAAAAAAAATGTATTGGTCTTTCCAACGCTGCCATGGGACACAGTGCTCAGCTGTAAAGATAATGCAGAAAGCGGGGGAATCACAATACAAAATAAAAACAACAACAATCATTATAAAATGAACTTTCAGTCAGATGCACTGTTAAACAGAGCTGTTTGAGCCATGATTTGAACATTGGCAGACTAGAGGCCTGTCTCACACCTTCAGAAAGACTGTTCCAAATTTTAGCTTCACAAAACTGAACCCTGATTCTCCATGTTTAATCCTGGCTCTGGGCAGCAGCAGGAGCCTGGTCCCTGAGGTCCTCACAGTCCCAGATGGTTCATATGGCACTAACATGTCAGACATGGACTTTGGTGCTCGGCTGTGGAGAGACTTGTACACAAGCAGAGCTGCTTTAAAGTCTATTATCTGAGCCACAGGAAGCCAGTGATGGAACCTGGGCATAGGACTACTGTGTTCATACTTCCTGGTTCTGGTCAGGACCTGAGCAGCAGCATTCTGGATGTACTGCAGCTCTTACAGCTCGTTTGGAGGCCAGTGAGCAGGTCGTTACAGTAGTCTAACCTACTAGAGACAAGTGCATGGATAAGTCTCTCTAGGTCAGGTTTAGACACTATACCTCTGATTTTGGTAATGTTTCTTAGATGGTAAAAGGCTGCTGATGTTATTGATTTGATGTGGCTGTTAAAGTTCAAGTCTGTGTCCATTATTACCCCGAGATTTCTAACCTGATTTGTAGGTTTCAAAGAGAGAGAGACTGGAGGAGACTGCTCACTTTCTCTTTGTTTCTGTGGACCAAATACGATGACTTCAGTCTTGTCTGAGTCTAGATGGAGAAAGTTGTTTAGCATCCACACACTGACCTGTTAAATGCAGAGACAGAGTGAACCACTGGTCCATATTCACCTGCTGTCAGTGAGACATAGATCTGAGTGTCATCTGCATAATTGTGGTAGGACACATTATTACTCTGAATTAACTGGCCTAAAGGCAGCATGTAGAGATTAAATAGGAGGGGTCCCAGGATTGACCCTTGGGGTACCCCACAAATCAAGGCCATGTGGTCTGAGACACAGTTAGCAATTTCAACAAAGTACTTTCTGTCTTCTATAGGACTTCAGCCAATTTAGGGCAGTGCCAGAGAGGCCCACCCAGCCCTCTATTCTCTGTAAGATGATCTCATGATCACAATCAGATCTAGCAGGACTAAAACATACAGAAACCTCTGGGCTACAGGTTCATGTTTGATTTTATTAGTGAGAGATCAGTTGGAATCAATGAAGGAAACAAAAAATCAGAAAAACACAAAATGAAACCCAAAAGCTGCTCCAATGTCCATTTAATGAAGATAATCACCACAGATGTGACGTTTATGGTACTTGACCTTCATCAGACACCTTGATGGTTTGTCATCATGAAGACTTGACTGTTTCACTGAGACAGTGAATCAATCCAACATCTGAGTCTCCTCCCTCTGACTGCAGAGATGTTTGATGACAGAGAACTGATTGAGCTGAGAACATCAGAGCAAACTAAACTGATTCATACTGATCCTTCAGTCTCACCATCTCACCTCTGCACACATGGACAAACTCACTCTGATACTGATCTTCTCAGCTCTCACAGGTATGTGGATGATGTTTGAGGACAAACTTTCATTTCCAATCTGTTTGATAAATAAAATAAAACCTGCAGAAAAGAGCAGGAATCTCTGTCCTGATCAGGATTTTGTTATGAAGATCTTCAATAACGCAATCAGAACAAAGTAATGTCTTCTCTTGAACCTTGTTTGTCTCATCACTTCTTTTTCTCGTCCACTTCAGGAAAAACAGCTGCAAACAAAATCTCTCCACTGGTCAAAGAAGTCAGAAAAACAGAAGGAGAATCTGTCACACTCAGATGTCACTATGAGACAACATACAAGGACATTTATCTTAACTGGTACAAACATCACTCTGACCTTCAGGCTCCTCAGTTTATACTCTGGAAAGGAGCACGAGATAATGATGGAAGTGAACACATCCCAGACCAACGATATGAATCCCAGACCTCCAGCAGCTCCACTGAGCTGACCATCACAAAGCTAACCCTGGCAGACACAGCTCTCTACTACTGTGCTTTAGACACACAGTGATACAAAGTGTAGAAGAGGCTGTACAAAAACCTGAACACAGATATCTGACTACTCTTCAAAGAGGAGGGAAGTGGGATTCAAACCACAGCTTCATGTCAGATGGATTCTGATGATTCCTGTTTTATCAGACTCTCTGTGGTCACAGCTGCTGTTCAGACTCTGAGGGAGGATTCACATCAACATTCAGACAAAGAAATTCAGTTAAACCTCACTCTGACTGCTTTTCTCCTGTAGACCACCTGGAGCTAATTTCCATTGTCTACAAACCATCAACCTGTCCAAAAGCCCAGCCCTAACTTAGCTTTCCAAAGAGCTTGCACCCATGGTTCTTTCAACCTTTTTGGAGACAATCAGCATATAGTTGTGCTCATAAGTTTACATACAATGGCAGAATTTTTTTATTTCTTCAACACTATTCACAGAATATGAATGAAAACACAAAAACCTTTTTTCCACCTGTGGTTATTGGTTGGATGAAGCCATTCACTATCAAACAGCTGTTTTTTTAAATCATAATGAAAAGAGAAACTAACCAAATGACCCTGATAAGAACTTTTCATACCTCAGTTCTTAATACAGTAATAATATTTTCATGTCTTTTGTTGTCTTAGTAGATGAGCTATATTCTTTCCCACATGGTAAAGCTTCCCGCTCTTCTTTCCAGTTCCTGTAAATTTCTTTGGACTGTCTTGCATGAACTGCACCTTTGAGATCTGCCCAGAGTGGCTCAATGATATTGAGGTCAGGTGACTGAGATGACTTTTCCAGAACCTTCTCTTTTTCTGCTGAAGTCAGTGACAGGCCAAATTTGGCCTTGGGATTTGGTTTGTTGTCATGTTGAAAAGTTTTCCTCCAGTATTTTCTGATAACATGCAGCATTCATCTTGACATCAGTTTTGACAAAGTTTCCTTCTGTTGTAGCTCACACATCCCCAAAACATCAGGGATCCTCCTCCATGTCTCACAGCAGAAAGGATGGACCTTCATCATTGATCTTGGTGACTTTCTCCAAATGTTAATGGCTGTGAACAAAAAGGTCTAATTAGTTTAATAATCTGTCCACATGACTTTGTTCCAGAAGTTTTAAGGATTGTCTCTGTGCTGGTTGGCATATTGTAAGCTGAATGCTTTCTAAGAGTGTATTTGGTCAAAGTTAGGTTCAGGCAAGTTCTTAAAGCAAAGGTTAGGTTTAGGGTAAGGGATTGGGCAGGGGTCGGGAGTTCTATCCCACCAGATGATGAATCCTAGGGGCGCAGGTTAGGGTTAACCATCTCTGCGCATGTGCAACTGGGGGGCGTGAGAGTGCAGCCCTGGGACTGCTGCCTGCAGGAGAAGGCTCTGTCTGCGGCCCGCAAGACGGAGGCGTGTCATGTACTGGGCGTGTCGCATAATGACGTAATGACTACACGACACGCCCCATAGCTAAGACGGAAATCACGGAAAACCATGCGAGACACTGTTAAAAGTTTATAAAAAGGAAGAAGACGAAAAATAAGAGGGAAAAGACCGTTTGGTCTGTGGTTTGTCTTACACAAATAAAACCTAACGTCACCCATCTGCTAACCCTTAACCTAACCATCACTCTTTTAGTGCCTAAATCTAAGTTTCCCCTTTTAATGTTATAACTTACACAAATAAAACCTAACGTCACCCATCTGCTAACCCTTAACCTAACCATCACTCTTTTAGTGCTTAAATGTAAGCTTCCCCTTGAATATAAATATACATACATACACATACATATATGTATGTATGTATGTATGTATTTTAGCTCATTAATTCTTGTCCCGAGTTGTTTAATTATTATTATTATTTCGTGGCAGAGTCAAACAATATTAACATTTCAATGCTTTTAAATCAATTCATTATAAGGCAACAAGCAAAACGGTATTTAGTGTAGAAACAGAACAGAACGTTCAAACTTTAAATGCTTCCCGGGCTCATATCTCTTTAAGAACAGTATAGTGGGTTCTGTCACATAGTGACGTCACTACACGACACGCCCACTACGCGACAGAACCCACTACAGGACACACACGCTACAGGACACGCCTCCGTCTTGCAAGCCGCAGACAGATACACTTGGCCTGCAAGGCTGCAGCAGGACCCTTCTCCCTATTTCTGCGGTCCTGCAAAGACAACTCCAATTCACTTTGTGGCACTGTTGCAAAAAACTGACAGTCCTGAGAGTGCAGACATGAGAGTGTGGTTGCTCTTGAGAGTGCTGCCTGTGAGCCTGCAGCAGGATACTATTGCCCTGATGTGCTGTTACACTCAATATTTTACTTTCAAATATTTATTTTGTGTTCGGTTTTGGATATTTATCCCCACACTGGATGGGTTATTCGAAAATCGAATATAAAGTGACAGCCCTATTTCAGAGAGTTGTCAGCAGCTGACCAAGCCTGGATGCAAGTCAGAAAGCTGCAGTCGATGCAAATGCTACTGCTTTGATCCAATCTGCACGGCACTGTGCAGCTGCAGATGTAAAGTTGTGGGGCATTGTGGTATAAGCCTACTTACCCAGGCAGCAAGATAATTACTGAAAAACAATATGTCTTCCGACTTACATGTGAAAAAAATAAAAGGAAAAGACAAAAAATGGAAAGACAAGAAAAAAGGGAAAAGACAAAAAAACTGCCTTGATGGGATCATCACCTTATCATGGTGTGGCAGTATGACTGTCTCCATGACCCCGAGAACAATGTCAGCAGGAGTCTAGTATTTATTATTGGGCAATAAAAATTGCCCAATAATAAAATATATAAAAACAGAAATAAATATTTGGATAAACCGTGGATGACAAGGGGAATTCAGAATGCATGCAAAAAGAAGAATATGTTATATAAGCAGTTTATTATACAAAGAACAAAAGAATCTGAGCAAAACTATAAAAGGTATAAAAATAAACTTAATATTATTAGGACAAGTAGAAAGACTTACTATGGAAAATTAATTGAGGAAAACAGATATTAAGGGAATATGGAATGAAATAACTAAGTCTGAAAATAAAGTGAGTCACCCAGACCACTTTGTTGTAAATGGCAAAGAGGTCTATAGTAAATCTAAAATAGTGGATGGATTTAATCATTTCTTTGTTGAAGTGGGGCCAAAGTTGATGAGAGAAATTAATAATGCTGAACAGTCTGTTGCTGATGCAGACATCTGTATTGACAGTGTGAGAGATTCAGTATTTCTGGGAGCAGTGACACAAAATGTCAAATTATTTAGACATTACCTGTGGTGTCCCACAAGGGTCAGTAATGGGCCCTAAGTTGTTTATTTTACATATCAACAATACATACAAAGTGTCTGACTTATTAAAATGTAATGTGTTTGCTGATGACACCAATATCGTATGTACTGGAGAAAACCTCGAGCAGCTGTTAAATATGGTCCAGAATGAATTGTGTAAGCTGAAATGTTGGTTTGACAAAAACAAACGATCACTAAATGTTACTGAAACACAATTAATGTTATTTGGAAATAGAAAGACGGATGGTATAATTGAGTTGGCAATTGATGACATACTTACTGATAGAGTCTAAAGTAAGTTCTTGGGTATTCTGGTTGACCATAAGCTGTGCTGGAAACCATACATAAAATATTTGTGCTCAAAAATATCAAGGAGTATTGGAATAATCAGCAAAACAAAATATTTACTGCCACAAAAATCACTACGCACCCTCTACTGCTCCAAGATCCTGCCATACCTCTCCTACTGTGCTGAAGTCTGGGGTAACACCTATAAGACCAATCTACAAAAGATCTGCACATGACAAAAAAGAGTTATACGGATCATAAATCATTCTGGATACAGAGATCACACTAACCCTCTGTTTTTACAATCAAAACTGCTAAAATATTATGACATAGTTAATCTGAAAACAGCTCAAGTGCTATATAAAGCACTGCACAATAATTTACCCGGTAATTTACAAAAAAAAAATCAAAACCAGACAGGGGGGCTATAATCTAAGGGGTGACCCTTATTTTCATTTGTCCCATCATTCATTCAACTTTTAAAAGTTTGTACATTTCTGTTTGTGGAGTCAAACTCTGAAACAGACTGGATGTCACTTTAAAAATGTGCAGTAATATGCAAATATTTAAATTACACTATAGAAAAGTACTACTAAACTCATACAGGTAATTTAGTTATAACGTGGCCTTGGATGAAAACACTGATTGCTATTAACATATGTAAGTAATTATAGTCAGTAACTTAAAATGTAGTTTAGAACAGACATACTACGGGGAATTTTATAGTATTATGAGATGGATGTTAATGAATACTGTTGACATTAAAATGGTTTGATTACATGAACACTGTAGAAACAATATGCGGATTTGTATTATATGGAGATATAATGTATATAATGATTTCTCTGAAGTGCTTACTTATATTGAGGATGTTTGTTTGTTGTTGTGGTGATTAATATGAAGAAGGAGGTTACTATTACCCATGAATTTACATTGTTTCCATGAATAATGACAGCTGGTATTGAGTTATAATTTAGAATTGTATTTGATTTGTAATGAAGGGGCAGAACTAAATAAGCTTTTTTGCTTCTTTCTGTTCATTCTCAAACTGTTTGCTGTGCATGTGTTTGCACTCACATGCTTAATTTATGTACTGTAACAGTACAGTTGGTTTACATATTACTTGTTGGATTGGTTGTTGTTGTTATTTCTTTATTTCCTTTTGTTTTCTTTTTTAAGTTTGAGATGAATAAATAAATAAATAAAAATAAATAAATAGTACACCTGGCAGGGTTTCCCAAGCTGAACAGGTCTAAGAGCAGACACTAGACAAAGAGTTATCCCACAGTGCTATTACTACATATAATCTACACTTCTTTAACTGATGCTGGGCTTATTACACACCACTGATTTATGGTACAAGGAAGCCAGTGATTAAGTCCATGGGTCCAAATTCAGATTCTACAGTGAAAAATGTATGATTAGACACCAATATCATTCAAATAGGATATCTGTGCGGTTTAATTGTGAAATTCAATATTACTGTATATTTTAATGGCCGCCATCTTAAAAAATGGCCATCATCATGCATTTGTAGATGGCTAATGGGTTTTATCAAAAATCAATCCCAAAGGAGTATGTGTGCCATTATTGGTGCTTGTCTCCACAACTGAATGATTATTATACTTATCTGCCCCACTAACCTGACTGTGGTTGGGTTCAACAGAATTCCTAATTTACCACGTCTTAATTAGAGTTTGAACTCTGCTGATTTGGATTCTCAAAGCCTTGGATATCTTTTTATGTCCCTGTACTGTTTTCCTCAGATCAAACACTTATTCCCACAGAACCTTTGACAATTCTTTTGGTTTCCCCATGACTCAACATGCAGAAGTGTCAGAGCAGCACTGGATAAAAGATAAAGGGTGAGTGAGGAATTTTTCTGTTTTTAACCCTTCTTTAGCTTAAATAAATCTTTTCTTTATGCTAATGTGTGTTGCTATTTAGGGGACCTTTTTGAACTCATTGAAATTTTGTTTTCCCTCCTATGGCATGTTGACAGGCACAGACAGGAAACCTTTGTATACAGATGCTGCTCTGAGCAGGGCAAAAACAGAAGCTGTTAAAAATCCCCAGCCCAAAAATGCCTTGACCAAGTGTCTCAGAGACTTTGTTTGGGCCCCTGAATATCAGCCCCAGAGTGTTCCAGCTCTTCAGCTCAAGAGGTTTAAGTCTGAGGAGGACCAGCAGACACCAGACCCTCCTTCTGTGAACCTGGTGGATACCCTGCAGTTATCATTATAAATTAAAGGATGCATGTGTGAAAATGGCTCTTAAGACAGTCAGCTGAGAGCCTTTATCCAACAACTGTGATCCTCCACTAGAGGGCCACATCATCAAGAAGGAACTGAGCTACCTCAGCACTGACATCAATCTTTCAGTAGAAGATAACTGCTGCTGTGAGGAGAACTTTCCTCACACTGAATGTTGAACATCAGCTAGTTCCTCCTGTTGATCTAAACCTTGTTGTAGAGATGGATCATTGGCTGTGGATCATTCTGACTGCTCTGATCTTCAACGGTAAGAGAGAATGGACAACAAAATCTCATGTTGAACAGGGATAGTCTGACTTTTGGTGATTTAACTTAATGGACTGTTTTCTGTGGATTGATCATCAGTTCTAACCTTACATGTTCTCTTTTAATCCAGAGTGTGAAGGACAAGAAAGTGTGAACCAAACACGAGAAGAAATCGTTGCCTCTGAAGGAGACTCAGTCACACTTGGATGTACATTTGAGACCACTTATGGGAACCCTACTCTGTTCTGGTACAAACAGGACATTGGTGATTTTCCAAAGTACATGCTGAAGTGTTATTCAGATCAGTTGGAAAATAGTGAACAATTTAAGAAGGACAGATTTACTGCTGCAATCAAAGAGAAGTCAGTTCCTCTGACGATCCAGAAGCTTCATGTGTCTGACTCTGCTGTGTACTACTGTGCTCTGAGGCCCACAGTGACAGGAAACACCAAAACTCTGAACAAAAACCTCTGGACTTGAAGATACTCTGGAACATCCACTAGAGGGAGTCATGCTCTGCTAACCAATGGTATTTTGGGATTCAGGCTTGATCTTCATCATTTGACAAAACAAAGCAACTCCATCTGAGTCTCCTCCCTCTGACTGCAGAGATGTTTGATGACAGAGAACTGATTGAGCTGAGAACATCAGAGCAAACTAAACTGATTCATACTGATCCTTCAGTCTCACCATCTCACCTCTGCACACATGGACAAACTCACTCTGATACTGATCTTCTCAGCTCTCACAGGTATGTGGATGATGATCAGTGTTGGATGATGTTTGAGGACAAACTTTCATTGCAGTTCCTCAACTAAACTCTGTTTCTTCATCATCAATCCAACACTATCGTGAATCTTCCGCAGCTCACTGAAGCTTTTGTTACTGTTTTACAGAATGTTCAGCACAGAAAGACAACGTGCTGTGCAACCAGAAGGAGATGTGACTGCCACTGAAGGAGAGGCAGTAACTCTTGACTGTCTGTACAACAGCACAGCAACAAATGATTATCTCTACTGGTACAAAAAGGACGGAGACAACAGGCCAGAGTTTATCCTCAAAAGATTTTCATTTGGAGGTGGAGAAACAGTGAAGGAGTTTGAGGAGAGATTTTCATCCACACTGGATTCAGCCAAAAAATCAGTTCCTCTGAAGATCCAGAAGCTTCATGTGTCTGACTCTGCTGTGTACTACTGTGCTCTGCAGCCCACAGTGACAGGAAACACCAAAACTCTGAACAAAAACCTCTGGAGGTAGGACTCCACAATACTCCACAACATCCACCAGAGGGAGTCCCATCCTCTCTAACTCCAGGTGAACATATCAATTAAGTCTTGACGGCTTCAAACTAGGTGACACACAACCTTCAACCACAGAAACACACATCCCTGACGTGTTCATCTCTGTTTTCTACTCATTTGAGTTTTTGAAGAGATGGAACATAGATTTTAAGACACACTCTCTTTTAAAATAACACTAACTGTTAAAAAATAAGACCTTGCAGCAAATACATACTAAATTTGGTCACGAATATCATGTATGTGAACACTGAAACACCCTTCTCTGGGATTCTGGTTCATGAGAGAGATCAGTCAATTTACTGAGACCAATGAAGGAAACAGAACTGATCTTGGGAAATGTTTAAGGTCTCATATTTCTTACCTTTTGTCAGTTTTGTCACAATCTCAGCTTCAGCCTCAGTCTCATCTGCAGCCTGTCACTCCCTGCTCCACTCTAATCAGTCCAGACTCACCTCACCTGTGTTACTGCTCACACCTGCGGCTCGTCTCCGGCAATCAAGCCAGCTACAAAAGCCCCAGCTCCACACTCAGTCGTTGTCAGACTGTCGTCGCACTCATGCTGAGAAGTCCAGACTTGTTTCCCGGATTGATCACCCGTTGCCGACAAGTTTTGTCCCAGACTTTGCCTCATATGCCTGACCCTCGGCTTGACTCCAAGGTATCGACTAGCTTCTGTCCTGCATTCACCCGCCTGTCTGAATCCCCGGCTTTCGATCCTGCTTCCGTCTCCTGTTGCCGAGCCCTTTCTGCCCTACATTGTGAACCACGCCTGGTATCTGATCCTGCTTCCGTCTCCTGTTGCCGAGCCCTGTCTGCCCTACGTTGTGCCATCCGCCTGGTATCCGACTCCCTGCCTGTCTTCGACAACGTGAGTTCGCCTGAATCACATCTCCGAGTGTTCCTGAACGCCTCTGCTCGTCTGTGTGTGAGTCAAGCCTGCATCACCTCCTTCTATAAAGACTGTGTGAGCTTCTGTCAGTGCATCTCCTGTGTCGCTCAGTCGGTAAGGCGTCCGACTACAGATCTAGCTGTCGCGGGTTCGACCCCCACTCAAGCCACAGCCTGTCTCCTGTTTAAACTGTGTGGGTCTCAGTTTTGGACTCCTCCTGTGTGTTGCAATCAGAGAAGTGTTCATCTCCTAAGTTTGCTGTCGCGGGTTAAAGTCCCGCTCAAGTCGCAGCTACACCCCTGTAAAGACTGTGTGAGCCCCTGCCGGAGCATCTCCTGTGTGGCGCAGTCAGTAGAGTATCCGATCACAGATCTTCCAGTCGCGGGTTCAAGCCCCGCTCAAGCCACAGCTTCTCCCCTGAAACCACTGAGTGAACCATCATCTGAACATTTCCGGGTTAGCTCAGTTGGGAGAGCACCCGTCTGCAAGTCTCCTGGTCGCGGGTTCAAACCCCGCTCTGAACTGTGTCTGAACTTGGTGTTAAATAAAGACTGTTCATTGCTCATCTTATCTGCTTGCTTCTGGGTCATAACTACCACCGTCACACAGTTTAACATGGATTGATGTCGATGCCTTCATAAAACAGCAACAGTAGCATACTTTGGTCCAAAAAGCCTGCAGGCAAAGCACAACTACAGTCTTTCCACACTCATATAACTGCTCTGTTCAGAAAGGCTCGTTTTGAGGGCGGTTGCCTTCTTATGCTAACGAGCCACAGGAGTGTACATTCGGTAGTTTGCCATGGTCCTTCCAAATGTCGAACAAAGTGGGCACTTCATCCACGCCACTTGCAGTCCTAAAACATTCAATGCATTGATTCATGAAGGTTACCACACATAGTGACAACAGTGAAACTGGTCCTTCCAAAAATCACACCCTTACACACAACATGATATCCTTTCCTACCGTCTGGGCTAACGTTAAGAGAAATAAGGGGGAATGGGATGAGTCGAGGACTGATTTTATTCAGTTAGCCTCTCTTTAATAATGTAGGAATGTTCATATGTTGAAATTTGCTCTTTCGACAGGTAACATGAACATTGATGAACATGTGAAGTTATACCTGCTGTTAACATTAGCTCATAGCAACTGGCACAATAAATACTACACAGCATCAAAATACTCAGATTCCATCATCAGGTTTGTTTGGTCATGGATGTTTGGTGCTGAGCCTGGATTCAGGAAAAGTCTAGTTCCCAGTCCTGTGTTGAGCTGACTGAAGTTGAAGGCTGAAGAAGAATCTGGGAAGTGACTGGCACAGACATATAGGTTCTAGCCGACTGTAGCTGCACTTTCCCTTCAAACATAAAATAAATCCACTGGGCCCTTTGGTCCTCTGAGGCTGGTAGCCTTTATGTGATAGAGATGGGATTTCTGGCTCTTTGGAGGGAGCCGGATCTTTGGGATCCGTTCGTTTCAAAGAGCCGTTCAAAAGACTGGCTCATTTGGCTCATTTTTATATTTATTCACTTTTAAGAGGCCAGCCTGGGTTTAGTTCATTTTATCTTGTAAATAATCACAGGGAGGAATGATGGGCTGAGATTAGGATCAGAATCATTTCAAACTCAGATTTCTCACCAATATTTGAGTTTGAATTCTTCTGAAATATTGATTCTAGCTTCATTTGACGTGTGGACAAGATTTTGTAAATATTCCCCTGCCATATCCCTCTGAGTTGACAGTGAGATCACTATTTACCCTTTGTACAAAGTGTGTGTATGTGTGTAAAACTACTTTGACTTATATTATTCATGCAACACCTAAACACAAATAAACAATAAAAACAAAACAGGCTACAATGAAGTTCCATGCAAAAGCTTTTAGTGAAAAAATTTCCACACAAAATATTTTTTAAATAAATAAAATTACAATAAATTAGAGAGAAAAAATGTGCAAACAGCCCACTAGTATTACTAATAAAACTTTACAATGGACTAGTGAACTGTCCTGAGGTGCATATAGTTGCTTTTTTAAAACAAACAAATAAATAAATAAATGAAAATAGATCTTAACCCTGAGGAGGACTCCTGAATTGGAGTGATTGGGTGAATAGTAGCCTATACCTGACCTACAAAAACAGACCAGTCCCTTCACTCTGAACCACAACCCCAATAACAAAATAAAGTGTGAACAAAATAAATGACCTTCCCAAAACAATAACGATGACGGACAATCCTCCGCCTTGGTCAGGCTGCTGTTGACTGCACTGCCGACACTGAGGCACTCACGTGAAGGGAGCGTGCACAACTTATGTGCACATCTTACTAACCCTCCTACCCATGCTCTCTCCGTGTGCCAATTCCGGCCTTGCTTGTTTTTTACTGAGGCACTCACGTGAAGGGAGCGCACAACTCATGCGACATTTGTAAATGAAATAAGCGCTGCGCTCCTCCCTATGCTCTCTCTCTCCGTCTCACTCAGTGTAGGAGCATGGAGGAGCTTGTGTGTGGACCATAGGTGTGAACTCAAGGAGAGAGAGAAAAAGAACGGCTCCCAACCAATCGTGACTCGGTTTACATCGTTCATGTTCATGAGCCGTTCAAAAGACTTGGTTCGTTCGTGAACGTCACAACTCTAATATGTGATGATATATTAGGCTGTTTACAGCCAACAAGTGAGCAGTGACAGCTTCTGATCTTAGACATGTGGAACACCAATTTCTCACTAAGAAAATAAACAACATGGCTGCACATTGTAGATGAATTTGTCCAGCAGGGGGATGGCTGAAGTACTCAGGTAGACCAATCAGGTTAGGTATGAATATCACAATTATAATGTTACATAACAGTACATCCACAGACTCAACAGGTCACCAAGTACCATGAGTTTCATGAAGCCTGAAAAATACAGGTATTGCTGTCTAATATCACATTTTCTGGTCTGGGAGGAAGGCCAAATGTGGAAAAATGTGTTCAAAAGCCTAAAAGTGGATTTTGCATAATATGTCACCTTCAATAATGGATATTAAACACAAATGTCTTCACACCACGGCTGACTCTGAAGCCCTTTAAATGAACAAAATCAGATGTGATGTTCATGGTCCTTGACCTTCATCAGAAACCTTGATGGTTTGTCAGCATGAAGACTTGACTGTTTCACTGAGACACTGAATCAATCCAACATCTGAGTCTCCTCCCTCTGACTGCAGAGATGTTTGATGGCAGAGAACTGATTGAGCTGAGAACATCAGAGCAAACTAAACTGATTCATACTGATCCTTCAGTCTCACCATCTCACCTCTGCACACATGGACAAACTCACTCTGATACTGATCTTCTCAGCTCTCACAGGTATGTGGATGATGATTGATGAAAAAGTTCCTTCTGATAAATGACATAAAACCTAGACCTAAGTGCAGGACTCTCTGTGATGATCAGGATTTTGGTTCTGAAGATCAACAATCAAGCAATTCAGAACAAAGTAATGTCTTCTCTTGAACCTTGTTTGTCTCATAACTTCTTTTTTCGTCCACTTCAGGACAAACCACTGCAGACAAAATCTTTCCACTGGCCGAAGAAGTCAGAGGAACAGAGGGACAATCTGTCACACTCAGATGTCACTATGAGACAACAGACAAAAGAGTTTACCTTTACTGGTACAGACATCACTCCGACCTTCAGGCACCTCAGTTTATACTCTGGAAAGGAGCACAAGATAGGGATGGAAGTGAACACATCCCAGACAAACGATATAGATCCCAGACCTCCAGCAGCTTCACTGTGCTGACCATCACAAAGCTAACCCTGGCAGACACAGCTCTCTACTACTGTGCTTTAGACACACAGTGATACAAAGTGTAGAAGAGGCTGTACAAAAACCTGAACACAGATATCTGACTACTCTTCAAAGAGGAGGGAAGTGGGATTCAAACCACAGCTTCATGTCAGATGGATTCTGATGATTCCTGTTTTATCAGACTCTCTGTGGTCACAGCTGCTGTTCAAACTCTGAGGGAGGATTCACAGCAACATTCAGACAGAAAATTCAGCTAAACTTCACTCTGACTTCTTTTCCTCAATAAAACTTCAGAAATTAAATTCTGTTTTCTCCTCCTCCAAACCATTAACAAGTCCTTCGGATTTGATCCAGACTGATATCAAAGGAGGTCTTTTCCTTAGTTTGTTCAGCGTCTTTTAAGACAATCAGTAGATCTTAATCAACAGGCTATGTGCCACAGTCCTTTAAAGAGGACATATCATGCTTGTTTCTCCTTTTCACTATGCCAGACTAGAATGCCTGTAAAACATTTCTGCCCTCAGTACAAGTCATTTAGTTTCTTCATTGCCCCACATTAATATTCTCAAAATCCTCATTTTAGGCCACTAACAAGGTCTTGTTGAGATGCTTTGTGTCAAGGAATGACCTAAAGTTACCTCACAACGTCACAGCCCTTTGTGCTCTGGTTGGTCAGTTCTATCAGGGGGTAAAGCCAGCCTGTCCTTCTTCTTTTACTGTATTTTCTGGCAGGATCAAAGCACTGACCGTATTTTGAATCCCCCTATAGACCAGAGCTGGTAATGAGAGACAGTTAGTGAGGGAGCTATATACTGCTGCTGCTGGATGTGTTCCTCAGTGACGGTTTTGGGGCTGATGGACATCACAGAGGAGGAAGTGTTTTATCAGATTACTCCAATAAAAAGAAAGGTACCTCGTGATGTCATGACGTTTGAAATCTCGTGGACATCTCGCAATGACCTATTTTCAGGGGCATCAAATCTCGTTCTAGGATATCAGAAAAAACACAATATCTCATTTTTTGAAAATTAAGGGGGTGTAAGGTCTTGTTTTCAAATTTATTATGTTATATGTAAGTATTAAATCATGCATCAGCATGATATGTCTCCTTTAAATGTTTTTGCGCATTCATAAATTTTTTTGCGCATTTTGAAATGTTTATTCACATTGACCTTCAGGGCCACCGTACTTTATCACCCGGGAACATGCTTCAACATAAATTAAAGCAATTACTCCGGATTACAGGGACTGCTTCTAATTGGTTCAAGTCCTATTTATCTGGCAGATATCAGACTGAACACCTGAACAATAAGTCTTCTAAGGTCACTAAAGTCAGTTAAAGAGTTCCTCAATGTTCTGTACTCGGTCAGATTCTCTTCTTTTCATATATGCTTACCTTTGGTGACGTCATTAGGGAACTACTCCACACGTTTTTATTTTTATGCTGACGATACTCAACTGTCCTCAACACTGAGGCCAGGTGAGAGTTAACTAAACCAGAAGAATGTCTGAAGGACATATGGACCGAAATGGACAGGGATTTAATTCTTCTCAACTCAGACAGAAAGAGGTTACTGTGCTTATTCTGGTTGTTGCTGTTTTAGAAATTCATTTAATATTCTTCAGCAGGTCCAAACCTTTGGCCTGGCCTAACTCAAACTGGAAGAAGAGATCACATTACTCCAGTATTAGAGTCTGTGAAATGACATCAGTGAAACCTAGAATACAATAAAAAATTCTTCTTCTCACTTTCAAAGGGGGGTTGATGACATCATCCTGTGTGACCGCCAAAAACAGGAAAAGAGCAACTTGAAAGGATGGATCAAAACAACCAAGGAAGTCTTTCTGACTGTGAGGGAAGAACACAAACTCAAATGTGCATTTGGACAACAGAAGAGTTGTTTCAACTCAATATCATCAAAGTCTTGGAGGACATTTGCTCCAGAATGATCACCATAGGATCTGTCGTCCAATCAAAGAGCTGCTGTTGGATACAGAGATGAAACTCTGCAGGTTTGTTTCCTCTATTTTAGACATCCACATAGTGACACTGCTTCATACTCACTTCTGTGTCCTCCTCTCAATTCTTCAGTTGATGCTACACGTACAGTTTTTACATATACCACTGAAGGAAGGATATAAATTCTTCATCAACTTTCTCATGATGAACTGACTTCAGTTGCATATGTTTGACCCCTTGTGCTTCCGGTCAGTGACCCCTGACCCCCTCCAAAACTTTGCAGATCCAGCAGGACAACCCATGTCAGTGAATAGCCCAGGCAGGCTGCTCGATAAAATCAAGGCTGTATGTGTGAAATGGGATTGACAGACAATCAGCTGAGAGCCTTTATCCAACAACTGTGATCCTCCACTAGAGGGCCACATCATCAAGAAGGAACTGAGCTACCTCAGCACTGACATCAATCTTTCAGTAGAAGATAACTGCTGCTGTGAGGAGAACTTTCCTCACACTGAATGTTGAACATCAGCTAGTTCCTCCTGTTGATCTAAACCTTGTTGTAGAGATGGAACATTGGCTGTGGATCATTCTGACTGCTCTGCTCTTCTATGGTAAGAGAGGATGAACAAAGAAAATCATTAAATTGAACATGGATAAGATTTTTAGCTGACCTAACTTAATTTACTGTTTTCTGTGGTTTGATCATCATTTGTAAACTTACATGTTCTCTTTTAATCCAGAGTGTGAAGAACAAGACAGAGTGAGCCAACCACCAGAAGATATTGTTGCCTCTGAAGGAGACTCAGTCACACTTGGATGTGAATTTGAGAGCACTAACACGAACCCAGACTTATTCTGGTACAAACAAGATGTTGGTGATGTCCCCAAGTACCTGTGGAAAGGCAGTCCAGCATATGTAGAAAATACTGAGAAGTTTAAAGCTGCAATTAATGGGACATCAGTTCCTCTGACGATCCAGAAGCTTCATGTGTCTGACTCTGCTGTGTACTACTGTGCTCTGAGGCCCACAGTGACAGGAAACACCAAAACTCTGAACAAAAACCTCTGGAGGTAGGACTCCACAATACTCCACAACATCCACTAGAGGGAGTCCCATCCTCTCTAACTCCAGGTGAACATATCAATGAAGTCTTGACTGATGTCACCTAAAACACAGCTCTGATGAACCACTCCATCATAACACTGCAGAGGAGCCTCATCATGAACTTATTTTAACACACCTCCCTGACATGCTCGTCCCTGTTTTCTAGTCAGTGGAATATTTCTAAGAGATGAAATGACACATTTCCATTTAATACAAAATTATTCCTGTTAAAAGTGTAAATAAAAACTGAATTTGGTCACAATAGATATGTGAACACACAAACAGGAATCTCTGGGTTACTGGTTCATGTTATTTCAGTAGTTTAACATGGATTGCTGATGTCTTCATGAAACATTAAAACTTCTTGGTCCAAAAATCTTGTGAAAAAGGCACAGCAGCATTCTTTCCACACTCACAAGACCCTCCTGTTTGGAAAGACTGGTTTTGAGGTCGGTCACCTTCATATGGTGAAAATAAAATAAATCCACTGGGCCCTTTGGTCCTCTGAGGCTGGTAGCTGATATGTGAAGATATATGAGGCTACTAACAGCCAACAAGTGAGCGGTGACAGATTCTGAGCTTAGACATGCTGATCACAGATCTCCCACTAAGAATATAAACAACATGGCTGCACATGGCAGAACAATCTGTCCAGCAGAGGGAGATACTCAGGTAGACCAATCAGGTTAGGTCTAAATATCAAAAATATAATGTTATGTAACAGTATATCCACAGACTCAACAGCTCATCAAATACCATGAGTTTACATTCATGCAGTCCGATAAATACAGGTTTTGTTGTCTTCTATCACATAATGTGGGCTGTGAGGAAGGCACAATACCCCAAAAATATGTTCAAAGCCTTACAAAGAGTTTTTTTCATTTTAAGTCCCCATTTGTAATGGGCTTCAAACACTAAGGTCTGCACACCACAAGCTGCTCCAAAGTCCTTTTCATGAAGAAGATCACATGTGATGTTCATGTTCCTTGACCTTCATCAGACACCTTCATGGTTTGTCATCATGAAGACTTGACTGTTTCTCTGAGACACTGAATCAATCCAACATCTGAGTCTCCTCCCTCTGACTGCAGAGATGTTTGATGACAGAGAACTGATTGAGCTAAGAACATCAGAGCAAACTAAAGTGATTCATACTGATCCTTCAGTCTCACCATCTCACCTCTGCACACATGGACAAACTCACTCTGATACTGATCTTCTCAGCTCTCACAGGTATGGGAATAAAATGTATTCATCGCTAAACAAGAATAAACACAACAAAAGTTATCATGTTGTGTGCCTCCTCTGCTTTGTCTTACAAGAATTTCAAAAACAGTCTTTGCTATAAAGTTTTGTTAGAGGAACATAATCTTTTTTTTCCTTAAAGTAAATCATCTTGTATCTCATGTTGTAGGTATCTTCTGTGAGGAGCTCACTCCAGTTATGGATGAAGTGATCAGTCCAGAAGACAGCTCTGTAACTCTGTCCTACACGCATTCAGAGGACCTTTTCTGTTGGTGATGAATTTTACTGGTATCAACAACATCCAGGAAAACCTCCAGAGTTTCTCTTCTACATCTCTGGGGGTAATTCTACACGAGCAGCAGAATCTCTGGGATCAGACTCAAAGTTTTCTACCAAGTTGTTTGGAGAGAATCGTCTGGACCTGCAGATCTCCTCTGCTGCTCTGTCTGACTCTGCTGTGTACTACTGTGCTCTGAGGCCCACAGTGACAGGAAACACCAAAACTCTGAACAAAAACTCAAACTGACAGACAATCAGCTGAGAGCCTTTATCCAACAACTGTGATCCTCCACTAGAGGGCCACATCATCAAGAAGGAACTGAGCTACCTCAGCACTGACATCAATCTTTCAGTAGAAGATAACTGCTGCTGTGAGGAGAACTTTCCTCACACTGAATGTTGAACATCAGCTAGTTCCTCCTGTTGATCTAAACCTTGTTGTAGAGATGGAACATTGGCTGTGGATCATTCTGACTGCTCTGATCTTCTATGGTAAGAGACAATAAACAAAAAAAAAATATTCTTGGAAACATGGTAGCCAGTTTGATCTTTAGGCGACCAAACTAAATGGATTGTTTTTTGTGGTCCGATCAACATTTCTAACCTTACATGTTCTCTTTAATCCAGAGTGTGAAGGACAAGACAGAGTGGACCAATCGTCTGAAGATGTCATTGCCTCTGAAGGAGACTCAGTCACACTTGGATGTAAATTTGAGACCAGTAGTACTGGCCCCACATTATTCTGGTACAAGCAAGATACAAGCAAGATGTCGATGGTGTCCCCAAATATTTGTGGAAAGGCTATTCAACATTTGCAGAAAATACAGAAAGATTTTCTGCTGCAATCAATGACAAGTCAGTTCCTCTGAAGATCATGAAGCTTCATGTGTCTGACTCTGCTGTGTACTACTGTGCTCTGAGGCCCACAGTGACAGGAAACACCAAAACTCTGAACAAAAACCTCTGGAGGTAGGACTCCACAATACTCCACAACATCCACTAGAGGGAGTCCCATCCTTTCCAACTCCAGGTGAACATATCAATGAAGTCTTGACTGATGTCACCTAAAACACAGCTCTGATGAACCACTCCAGAGGAGCCTCATAACACTGCAGAGGAACTCATCATTTATTTAGTCCATCTTAGGAGACAACAAATCACTCCCAGCACGGAGCAGAGACTGACTCACTGTCACCAACACTCAGCATTTAGGTATTCAGAAGTTTAGAACCAGCTCACCTGATGTCTACAGACTTACTCTTGGTCTCTGATAACATCTCTACAGCCTCAGGGTTTGGTTAGCAAAGCAGATCATTTGGACCTTTTTACTGAACACCTCCATGGCTGGAAAGAAAACAGGAACACCTCAGACAAAACTGTCACAAGCAGACACACACTGCTACAAACTAACAGACACACAACCTCCAACCACAGAAACAGAAACACGTCCCTGACATGCTCCTCTGACATGCTCCTCTCTGTTTTCTACTCATTTTGGTATTTTTATGAGATGAAATGTTGATTGTAAAGAAAAAGCTTTAATAAATACTAAGGCTGTCACTTTAGTGCATTAATTAGATTAATATATTACACCCCAAATTAATGTGTCATAAAAATTAATCACAGATTAATCATAGCACACAAACATTTTAATATTGTCCAGCTGGAGGACCCAGATGGCAGTGGCACTTCACACATGCGTCTCTAGTCAAACCAAACAAAGCCCAGGTGACAACAGGAATGGTCTCTTTAGGAGACTTAGTCTTATTTTATTATTGAATGTATTTATCTATATTTGTACTACATTTTAATAATGCATCAGGCCTAATTGTTTTGCTTGCTGGATGTCCTCGACCTTTTTCTTATTTTGAATTTGATTTATGAAACACACTTAAAGTGTAATTTGAGTTGCCTGATTGAGCTTAGAATTTTCTGGACAAGTTGCCCTGACTTTGGTTTGATTTAGTCACCAATAAAAATGTGGATTTACAAATCTTCACTTCTTAGTGTATTCATTTGATTAGTCCTGCACTACAATTTTATAATATCCTAGAATTCAAATTCTTTATTTGGGTACTTTAAGCAGATATGAGATTAAAATGTGATTAATTAGATTAATTTTTTTAATCGTCTGACAGCACTAATAAATACATGAATAATCCCTGCTAAAATATTAAGGCCTGTTGTGCAAATACTCTTAAGTTTGTAGAAAAAAACACTCATGTGAACATAGTAGACAAGGGAGGACAAGTCTTTTTTTTTTTTTTTTTTGGACAATTCAACACAAGTCAATCACTGATCCTTCAGTCTCACCATCTCACCTCTGCACACATGGACAAACTCACTCTGATACTGATCTTCTCAGCTCTCACAGGTATGTGGATGATGATCAGTGTTGGATGATGGTTGATGACAAAGTTTCATTTAAGTTCCTTCTGATAAATAAAACAAAATCTGCAGAAAAGACCAGGAATCTCTGCCCTGACCAGGATTCTTGTTCTATAGATCATCAATAACACAATCAGAACAAAGTAATGTCTTCTCTTGAACCTTGTTTGTCTCATCACTTCTTTTCTCGGCCACTTCAGGACAAACAGCTGCAAACAAAATCTCTCCTGTGGTCAAAGAAGTCAGAGAAACAGAAGGAGAATCTGTCACACTCAGATGTCACTATGAGACAACAGAGCAGTACATTTACCTTCACTGGTACAGACATCACTCTGACCTTCAGGCTCCTCAGTTTATACTCAAGAAAGGAGCACGAGATTTGGATGGAAGAGAGCACATCCCAGACAAACGATATAGATCCCAGACCTCCAGCAGCTTCACTGTGCTGACCATCACAAAGCTAACCCTGGCAGACACAGCTCTCTACTACTGTGCTTTAGACACACAGTGATACAAAGTGTAGAAGAGGCTGTACAAAAACCTGAACACAGATATCTGACTACTCTTCAAAGAGGAGGGAAGTGGGATTCAAACCACAGCTTCATGTCAGATGGATTCTGATGATTCCTGTTTTATCAGACTCTCTGTGGTCACAGCTGCTGTTCAGACTCTGAGGGAGGATTCACATCAACATTCAGACAAAGAAATTCAGTTAAACCTCACTCAGACTGCTTTTCCACAATAGAACTTCAGAAATTAAATTCTGTTTTCTCTTCCTCCAAACCACTGACATGCCCTTTAGACTTGATCCAGACTGATATCAAAGGAGGTCTTTCCCTGAGTTTGTCCAGTCTCTTTCAAGTCAATCAATATATCTTTATCAACAGGTTATGTGCCACAGTCCTTTAAAGTAGCTGTATTGATACCATTTCTTTAAAAGCCTAAACTTGATTCGAGAACATCACCTAAATACAGGTCTAACCTTTCAAAGATCCTTCAGAAATTAGTGGTCTATCAGTTTTGTGACTTCCTGCAAAACAACAACTTATTTGAGGACTTCAGTCAGTATTTAGAGTTTTTCACAGCACAAAGACTGCTCTAGTTAAAGTAACTAATAATTAAAATCATCTTTAGATGCTGGACTTCTCTCTGTACTTGTCCTGATAGATCTCAGTGCAGCTTTGTACACCACAGATCATAATATGCTTCAACATACATTAAAGGAATTACTCCAGATTACAGGGACTGCTTCTAATTGGTTCAAGTCCTATTTATCTGACAGATATCAGACTGAACACCTGAACAGTAAGTCTTCTCTGGTCACTAAAGTCAGTTAAAGAGTTCCTCAATGTTCTGTACTCGGTCAGATTCTCTTCTTTGCATATATGCCTACTATTGGTGATGTCTTTCAGAATTACCCCACAAGTTTTTATTTTTATGCTGACTATACTCAAATGTACACATCACTGAGGCCAGGTGAGAGAATTCAGTTATGAAAACCAGAAGCATGTCTAAAGGACGGAAGGACCGAAATGGACAGGGATTTAATTCTTCTCAACTCAGACAGACAGAGGTTATCGTGCTTGCTCTGGTTGTTGCCGTCTCAGAAATTCATTTATGATTCTTCAGTTTGTTCAAACTGTTGATGCACGTGTCATAACTTAAATACTCCTGTATTAGAGTCTCTGCACTGGCATCAGTGAAACCTGGAATACAAAAAAAAAAATCCCTCTCTTCACTTTCAAAAGGGGGGGGGTATTACATCATCCTGTGTGACCGCCATAAAACAGGAAGAGAGAAACGTGACAGGATGGATCAAAACAATAGAGTTGTGACGTTCACGAACGAACCGAATCTTTTGAACGGCTCATTAACATGAACGATGTGAACCGAGTCACGATTGGTTGGGAGCCGTTCTTTTTCTCTCTCTCCTTGAGTTCACACCTAAGGTCCACACACAAGCTCACACAGGCTCCTCCATGCTCCTACATTGAGTGAGACGGAGAGAGAGAGCATGGGGAGGAGCGCAGCGCTTATTTCATATGCAATCGTCGCATGAGTTGTGCGCGCTCCCTTCACGTAAGTTCCTCAGTAAAAAAAAAACAAGCGGGTGCGTCGGAATTGGCAGACGGAGAGAGCATGGGGAGGAGGATTTGTAAGATGTGCACATAAACTGTGCATGCTCCCTTCACGTGAGTGCCTCAGCGTCGGCAGTGCAGCCTGACCGAGGGGGAGGATTGTCCGCCGTCGTTATTACTTTGGAAAGGTCATTTATTTTGTTTACTCTTATTTTGTTATTGGGGTTATGGTAAAGTAAAGGGACTGGTCTCCTGTTTTTGTAGGTCAGGTATAGGCTACTATTCACCCAATCACTCCGGTTCAGGAGTCCTCCTCAGGGTTAAGCTCTATTTTCATTTATTTATTTATTTGTTTGTTTTAAAAAAGCAACTATATGCACCTCAGGACAGTTCACTAGTCCATTGTAAAGTTTTATTGGTAATACTAGTGGGCTGTTTGCACTTTTTTTTCTCTAATTTATTGTAATTTTATTTATTTAAAAAATATTTTGTGTGGAAGTTTTTTTCACTAAAAGCTTTTGCATGGACCTTCATTGTAGCCTGCTGTTTTATTGTTTATTTATAGATGTTTAGGTGTTGCATGAATAACAGAAGTCAAAGTAGTTTTACACACATACACACACTATAAAAAGGGTAAATAGTGATCTCGCTGTCAACTCAGAGGGATATGTCAGGGGAATATTTACAATGAATCCATATCAAACTTTAAAATCTTGTCCTGACATGTCAAATGAAGCTAGAATCAATATTTCAGAAGAATTCAAACTCAAATATTGGTGAGAAATCTGAGTTTGAAATGATTCTGATCCAAATCTCAGCCCATCATTCATCCCTGTGATTATTTCCAAGATAAAACAAACTAAACCCAGGCTGGCCTCTTAGAAGTGAATAAATATAAAAATGAGCCAAATGAGCCAGTCTTTTGAGCGGCTCTTTGAAGCGAGCGAATCCCAAAGATCCGGCTCCTCCAAAGAGCCATAAATCCCATCTCTACAAAACAACCACGGAAGTGTCTCTGACTGTAAGAGCAGAACACAAACTCAAATGTGCATTTGGACATCAGAAGAGTTGTTTCAACTAAACATCATCAAAGTCTTGGAGGACATCTGCTGTAGAACGATCACCATAGGATCTCTGGTCGAATCAAAGAGCTGCTGTTGGATACAGAGATGAAACTCTGCAAGTTTCTGTTTCCTCTATTTTAGATGTGCACATAGTGACACGCGTCATATTAGCTTCTATGTGCTACAGTGCTCCTCTCAACTCTTCAGTTGATACTACACGTAGTTTTAACATATACCGCTGATGGGAGGATATAAATTCTTCAACTTTCTCATGATGAACACTGACTTCAGCTGCATATGCTTGACTCCTTGTGCTGCCTGTCAGTGACCCCTGACCCCTCCAAAACTTTGCAGATCCAGCAGGACAAACCATGTCAGTGAATGACACGGGCAGGCAGCTCAATAAAATCAGGGCTGTATGTGTGAAAATGGGCCTGACAGACAATCAGCTGAGAGCCTTTATCCAACAACTGTGATCCTCCACTAGAGGGCCACATCATCAAGAAGGAACTGAGCTACCTCAGCACTGACATCAATCTTTCAGTAGAAGATAACTGCTGCTGTGAGGAGAACTTTCCTCACACTGAATGTTGAACATCAGCTAGTTCCTCCTGTTGATCTAAACCTTGTTGTAGAGATGGATCATTGGCTGTGGATCATTCTGACTGCTCTGATCTTCTATGGTAAGAGGGAATGAACATGAAAACCTTGTGACATTGATCATGATAGCCAGTTAGAAATAAACTCAATCAAAATAAATTGAAGAAACACAAATGAATATGAGACATAAACACAGCTCATCATATTGGACATTAAAAATATTTTTGATGGGTGAGGACTGTCCACTCAACATCTCGGGTGTTTGGTGAAAAAGTCCATTTGGACATTGATTTGACATAGTTTAACTGATCTCTGTTACCACTGAATATTGATGGAAAAACCTTGAAGCATGAATCAAAGTGTATTTCTCTTTCAGGTGTCAGCTGTGAAGATCTCACTCCACTGAAGAATGAAGAGTTCAGTTTAGAAGACAGCTCTGTTACTCTGTCACACAGATACTCCAAACAAGCTACTGCTGGTGAATATTTTTTCTGGTATCGACAATATCCAGGAGAACCTCCAGAGTTTCTCATCTCTCACACTTCCTCAGGAGATAAACTCAAGGATGTTGACAAAAGACTGTCAATTGCAATGAGAGAAGACAAAACAGTCATGGACCTGAAGATCCAGAAGCTTCATCTGTCTGACTCTGCTGTGTACTACTGTGCTCTGAGGCCCACAGTGACAGGAAACACCAAAACTCTGAACAAAAACCTCTGGACTTGAAGATACTCTGGAACATCCACTAGAGGGAGTCATGCTCTGCTAACCAATGGTATTTTGGGATTCAGGCTTGATCTTCATCATTTGACAAAACAAAGCAACTCCATCTGAGTCTCCTCCCTCTGACTGCAGAGATGTTTGATGACAGAGAACTGATTGAGCTGAGAACATCAGAGCAAACTAAACTGATTCATACTGATCCTTCAGTCTCACCATCTCACCTCTGCACACATGGACAAACTCACTCTGATACTGATCTTCTCAGCTCTCACAGGTATGTGGATGATGATCAGTGTTGGAGGATGTTTGATGGCAAAATTTCATTTCAATTCTTTTTGATAAATAATTTAAAACTTAGACATAAGAGCAGGAATCTCTGTGCTGATCAGGATTTTGTTCTGAAGATCATCAATAAAACAATCAGAACAAAGTAATGTCTTCTCTTGAACCTTGTTTGTCTCATCACTTCTTTTTCTCGTCCACTTCAGGACAAACAGCTGCAGACAAAATCTTTCCTGTGAACAAAGGAGTCAGAAGAACAGAAGGAGAAGCTGTCACACTTGGATGTCACTATGAGACAACAAGAAATAATGTTTGGCTTTACTGGTACAAACATCACTCTGACCTTCAGGCACCTCAGTTTATCCTCCGGAAAGGAGCACGAGGATACACAACCTCATACATCCCAGACCAACGATATGAATCCCAGACCTCTGACAGCTCCACTGAGCTGACCATCACAAAGCTAACCCTGGCAGACACAGCTCTCTACTACTGTGCTTTAGACACACAGTGATACAAAGTGTAGAAGAGGCTGTACAAAAACCTGAACACAGATATCTGACTACTCTTCAAAGAGGAAGGGATTCAAACCACAGCTTCATGTCAGATGGATTCTGATGATTCCTGTTTTATCAGACTCTCTGTGGTCACAGCTGCTGTTCAGACTCTGTTGATCACTGTTGAATATAAACTGTCAGTCGTCTGAATAAGACAGTGGTGTGAATGACAGGTGTCTGTGTGATCAGGCTCCTCCTTTAATCCTCCATCTTAGTGTTGATGTGGACCAAACAGAGAGACCACAGCCTTCTTTATTCATTTGGAGCTCAGAGTTATTCACACTGCAGATATGTCAGACCAAAACTGCTACTTGGCTGCTCATTGAAAATGAAAACACTTGAGAATGTCCACAAGCTGAAGTTTTCACAAGCTCAAGGTCCATTCCACAACTATCAAGTATAATGTTGTCATGTTAATTTGTTATTTTCCAAAAGTTTGGTTCTGTGTTGTTAGTCTCATTATCATTTACTGAAGGCAAATTGTATTTTCTCACAACTACTATGACCTACAGTCATACATCTATGGTGGTTGTGTGCAGAGTCAGATTGCTTCATTTCATACCTCTTCTTTCCTTGAACTGCCATGAAAAATAACAATAAAAACATCAATTGGTAAATATGTATTTCCACTTTGGTTTATGTTGCAGAGGAGTCAGGGTCATTTAAAAGTAGCCCAGCAGAAAAATTGTGGGTTGGAAGGGGTTAAAACATTCTAGCCCTGATTAGGGCACATCAGCTAACTAGAGCTATACCAAACCTTCTAATCAGTCTGTCAAATTCCATCAAAACAGGTTGTTTGAGGACTTTCAGACAGTATTTAGAGCCCATCACAGCACCAATACTGCTCTACTGAGAGTCACTAATGATTTAATCTTAGCTGTAGGTGTAGGACTTCTCTCTGTACTTGTCCTGCCAGATCCCAGTGTAGCTTTGTACACCATAGATAAAAATGTGCTTTAACATAGATTAGAGATTACTCAGGATAACAGGGACGGCTTAAAATTGTGTACACCAAGGTCAGTTAACAGGTTCCTAACTGTTCTGCTCTAGGTCCTGTTCTCGTCTCCTCATAGGTATACGCTTACCTTTGGTGGCGTCATTAGGAACTACTCCATGTTTTGGTTATGCTAACAATACTCAACAGTACACATCACTGAGGCCTGGTGAGAGAATTTGTTGATCTGTAGTGGAAAGATATCTGAAGGACATTAGGATCAGGATGGCCATAAATTTTATTCTTCCTATCTCAGACAGACAACGGTTACAATGCTTATTCTCGTTATTGCTGTCTCAGAAATTCACTTAAGTCTTTACAGCTGGTTCAAAATGCTGCAGCATGTACACTGACTTGAACGAGGAGAAGAGATCACAATACTCCTGTATCAGATTCTCTGCACTGGCGTCAATCAAATCGAGAATACAATTAAAGATTCTTTTTCCCACTTACAATATTGTCAATGGATGTTCAACAATTCATTAAATGGAGCTTGTAGTACTGAACAACCCCTCTAGAACATTAGACTCCCAAAATGCTGGCCTGCTTGTGGTACCATCAGTCTCTAAAAGAAGTATGGGAACTAAAGCCTTCAGTTATTAGGTTGCTCTTCTCTGAAACCAGTTACCAAGCACAGTTAAGGAGGCAGACACCCTCTCTACCTTTAAGGTTGGGCTTAAAACCCTCACCATAAACTTAGCCAAAACAGAGTAATGACGTAGTTCTCATGGATGAAACTACAAAATAGCTATATTTGATGGGCAGTGGAAAATGACAGAACACCAGCTCAGGCCTGGACCAGCTCATGGTTGAACTGCAATAGGCTTTGACTAAAAGGGTTTTGGCACACTAAGGTCCTACCACTCTGTTTCTCTAACACTCTCTCCCTGTCTTTTCTCATTAACCCCTCTCAAACTTGCAAACAAACCCCAAATTATCCAGACATTATCAGGGTGAGCAGGGTGTGTGTGTGTGTAAGCAAAAAGCCTGAGTTTCACTCTGACTTTACTGATATACTGTCCTCTGGCCTTCCAGGAATATCATCCATGTCAAGTCTGAGAGAACTCATGTGTGAACGCTGCAGCAAATGATCCAGAAGAATAACTGAGGTGAGTGGAGGGGGTGATGACATCATCCTGTGTGACCTCTTTGAACCAGGAAAAGTGAGACCTGAATGGACAGATCAAAACAACCACTGAGGTTTCTCTGACTGTAAGGGGAGGTCACAAACTCAAATATGAGTCTGGACATCAGAAGTGCTGTTTCTACCAAACATCACCAAAGTCCTGTAGGACATCTGAATAATCCCTAATGGATCTACAGTCTCATGAAAGAGCTGCTGTTGGACACAGAGATGAAACTCTGCAGCTTTTGTCTCTCTTAACCACCTCCATCATTCTACCATCCAATCATCCATTAATCTTCATCTTCATCTGTGGTCAGGTCACGCTGGTAGCAGCCTGAGCAGGGAAGCCCAGACTTCCCTCTCCCCAAATACTTTGTCCAGCTCTTCCCAGGGGATCCCGAGACATAGCGTCCTAGGTCTTCCCCAGGGCCGCCTACCGGTGGGATTTGCCCTGAACACCTCACCAGGGAGGTGTCCAGGAGGCATCCTGACTAGATGCCCGAACCACCTCAGCTGGCTCCTCTTAGCATGGAGGAGCAGCGGCTCTACGCCGAGCCCCTTTTGAATAACCAAACTTCTCAACATTAGTCAGTGAGGACATCAGTTCTGCCTCGACGGACCGTGGGAAACTCACAGATAATGCTGCTGCAGGGCATCAGCTGCAGTGTTTTGTGGTTGATAAGTGAATGAAAAGGGTACAGCTGGACTAATGTCCCTTATACATCCAATTAAATGATATATGATATGATCGCGGTGAAACCAGAGCGGATGTGAAGTCACCGGCGGCGGCCGATGTAGCGGTGACCAAAATGAGGTATGTATGGGCGTGCGGCCTTCGTCAGTGTGCGGCGTGATTTTTGGTAGCTGGGTCACTTGCGGTGTGAACGCAGCATAAAAGAGAGCCCAGCCACCCTGCAAAGGAAACTCATTTCAGCCACTTGGACTTGTGATCTTGTTTAATCAGTAATGACACACATGTGACCATGTGTGAGGATAAGGGTGAAGATCGACCGGTAAATCAAGAACTTCACCCTCCGCTCGGCTCCTTGTTACCCTGAACAACAGGTGAAGAGCATCACTGTGGGCGCTGCACCAATCCGCCTGTCGTTCTTCGGATCCAACCTTTCAAAAACCCAAGGTGCTTGAACTCCTCCACCTGGGTCAGAATCTCATCACCGACCTGGAGATGGCACTCCACCCTCTCACCGACAAGGACCATGGACTCATATTTGGAGGTACTGATTCTCAACCCAGCCACTTCACGCTCAGCAGCAAACCGGTCCAGTGAGAGCAGCAGGTAATGGTCCAATGAAGCCAACAGGACCACATCATCTGCAAAAAGCAGCAACCCAATCCTGACGTCACCAAACCAGAACCCCTCAACGCACTGGCTGCGCCTAGAAACTCTGTTCATAAAAGTTATAAACAGAATCAGTGAAGAAGGACAGCCTAGGCAGAGTCCAAACCTCACTGAAAATGAGTCAGAAGTACTACTGGAAATGTGGACCATCCAGCAAGAAAAACTTTCTGATAAAAAAAAAAGAGTCTGAACAACAATGTCAGTGAATTACTCAGGAAGGCTAATGGCACATCACCCTGATTAAACCAAGGCTGCATGTGTGAAATTGGCCTGACAGACAATCAGCTGAGAGTCTTTATCCAACAACTGTGATCCTCCACTAGAGGGCCACATCATCAAGAAGGAACTGAGCTACCTCAGCACTGACATCAATCTTTCAGTAGAAGATAACTGCTGCTGTGAGGAGAACTTTCCTCACACTGAATGTTGAACATCAGCTAGTTCCTCCTGTTGATCTAAACCTTGTTGTAGAGATGGAACATTGGCTGTGGATCATTCTGACTGCTCTGATCTTCTATGGTAAGAGAGAAAAAACAACAAACCCAAATTTTGTGAACACAGAGTAGAATTTGATCTTCAGGCTTTCTTACTTAATGGACTGTTTTCTGTGATCTTATCATCAGTTCCAACCTTACATGTTCTCTTAAATCCAGATTGTGAAGGGCAAGACAAAGTGACCCAACCACCTGAAGATATTATTGCCTCTGAAGGAGACTCAGTCACACTTGGATGTAAATTTGAGACCACTGACTCTAACCCGTACTTATTCTGGTATAAACAAGATGCTGCTGGTGGCCTCAAGTACATGATGAAATGTTTTTCAAAGGATGTCTTTAAAGAGCCTGAGTTTGACAACAACAGATTTACTGCCGAAATCAAAGAGAAGTCAGTTCCTCTGGAGATCCAGAAGCTTCATGTGTCTGACTCTGCTGTGTACTACTGTGCTCTGAGGCCCACAGTGACAGGAAACACCAAAACTCTGAACAAAAACCTCTGGACTTGAAGATACTCTGGAACATCCACTAGAGGGAGTCATGCTCTGCTAACCAATGGTATTTTGGGATTCAGGCTTGATCTTCATCATTTGACAAAACAAAGCAACTCCATCTGAGTCTCCTCCCTCTGACTGCAGAGATGTTTGATGACAGAGAACTGATGGAGCTGAGAACATCAGAGCAAACTAAACTGATTCATACTGATCCTTCAGTCTCACCATCTCACCTCTGCACACATGGACAAACTCCCAACAACCACTAACTCAAACACAAACTCAAATGTGTGTTGGACATCAGAAGAGCTGTTTCCACTAAACATCATCAATCTGTTCCAGAAAGATCACCAAAGGATTTCTTGTCGAATCAAAGAGCTGCTGTTGGATACAGAGATCTGCAGCTTTCTCCTCTGTGATAGTCGTGCACAAATTCACACTGCTTCAGATTCACTTCTGTGTGCTACAGTGCTTCTCTAAACTATTCAGTTGATGCTGCAGATACAGTTTTTGATATGAACCACTCAAGGTAGGATATGAATTAGTCATCCACTTTCTCATTATGAACACTGACTTCAGCTGCTTATGTTTGACCCTGTGTGCTGCCTTTAAAGCCACAATGTGCAGGATTCCACTTATTCTGCTCTCGAGCTCCCTCTGTGGTCGTTGGTGTAACTGCACCGTCGTAAAACCCAGCGCCGCACAACAGCGTGCATTTGTTTACATGAAGAGGAAGGAGCAGCGACCCGAAAGGACCTCCAGAGAGACATACAAACCATGTGGACTGATAAGGTACAGTCTGAGCATGTTTCTTTCCTAATATATCGGTTTTCAAGCATTAGCACTCAGTAGTTAGCTCAGTGTTTGCATGTGTATTGTGTAAGTTTGTCCGCAGCTTTTAGCCTGGGGCGAGTGGCTGATGTATAATGGCGACCTAGGAGGGACTCGTTTGTTACCCGCTAATAGAGAAAACTTTACGTGTTACAAACTTTGTAAACTAAGCTGAGGCCCTCTGAGACATGACTGTGGTAGGATGACACTATGCTCTCTGCAAAGCTGCTAAATATGAGAGGAAGAAAACGCTGATAATGACGGAGCACAGTGATGACACAGCCGAGCTAGACCATCATCTACAGTTTATGAAACACGTAAAGAATAAACTCCATCAGCTGTGAAAAACTTTAACACGTACGAGTTAGACAAAATTAGGCAAATTAGGCAAAAAATTAGGCTGTAACGTTACGTCTGTTCATTTGTGTAATTTTCTGCTTCCATGTGTATGTTAGACACAGGACTGAGCCTCCACTTCAGACCCCTGAGAAGAGAAGAAGAATCAGAGATGTGGAGGTCTGGAGGAGCAGCAGAGAGAGATCCAGCTGACCAGAGGAGACCTTCTAATGTGTTTTATGTTATGATGTGCTAAACTCACAAATATAATACCGTGTAACTCATTTTATTAACATTAATAAAGTATATGTCATATAAACTGCAGACCTACTCATTTCAATAACAAAAAACTTTATTTGTTCACAAAAGGCAGTTCAAGTCTTGGGAGCAGGTTGGTTCAGGACGTTGAATATGGAGTTATTAGGAAATCTGGGTTATGTCGTGGTGATGGCTGAAGTACAAAATAAAACTACTTACCATTATACAATTAGAACAAATACAGAAAAAAACAGGCGATAGTAAAACTGAGTGTAGGGCTAAAATAATACAACAGAGATAAAGATCGAATTGGAAAATATAAAAATGCCTGAAAGGCAAGAGAAAAAGTGCTACTACACTGAATATCAACTTATAGAAGCATGTAGAAATGTTTTTATTCAGAGTAAATATGCAGAATATCAGACATGATTAAAGAATATTCTCTTGTGTCAATACTTCAGTGTTTACTAACTTGTAAAATAAAGCTGCTCCAAATCTCCCCCTTATTTACTGTATCATACAGAGAAAGAGCTGAAGTGGAAATGAAAGAACTGGCAGCAGGTTTCTGGATCACTGAAGGCTCGGTCCATTTTGAATCATCAGAATAACGGCTTTCTGAAGGTCTTGATGTAACTATGTTCTTCTGGGTCTTTAAAATCCTATAAACTCCAGCTCTGGGATAGTTTTGATTGTAGTTCTGTTGATACCTTGAAAGAGAAAAGAAATTTATTTTACAGTTTTTTATTTCACATCTGTTTAGTTTGTAGTTGTCAAATACCAAGTATTTCGAGTACATTTTGTGGTGTATGAAGATTAGATGGATTGCAATGAGTAAACCTGTTTGTTATTTCACCATGAAAGAATAAAATCTTTATGAATCCCCAAAAGGCACATTGTTACTGTAAATATGGCAGGTATAGAAGACAGATCAGAAATAAAATACAGTATTTATTACACTATTTGATTTACAGGTTTACAGAAGCACACTGCATTGTACCTAATAATCATTTAATACAGACTGACAATAATAATAATACTAATAATAACCTTCACACAGTTCTTTTTTAACTATTTGGATAGGTCAAGCACACAAAGGTTCATTTATGACAGTAAATAGTGAAACTATAATCATAAACTTTGAGCCCTGCAGACATTTGAGAAAACATACCTCCTGTTTTCTGACTCCTGTGGTGGTGTTAGTGTCTCCTGTCTGAAGCTGATGCTGATCACCTGAGCTGATACCTGAAATAAATACTGAGCTCAGTGAACTGGACAGAATATATAATCGTCATCTCATACACCTGGACAATATGTCTTCTATGTAATCATCTCCAATATTACAGAATAACAGGACATGAGCTAACTTCAGATCATCTGATTGTAGGTTCACAGCCTCTGAAGTGTTTAACACTCAACATCACTGCTGTACTAATCATAATAATAATATCAGATTATAAATCTAATAACGACCGAGCCTCGTTACAGTAAGGGCGTATTTCTTTCTTATTTCTTTGATCAGTAAAGTGACAGAATAAAACCCCAGCAGCTCAAATCAAGTAACAAACATATAAAGACTTCTTTACTCACCCTCACAGCAACAGAAGAGCTCACAGTCTGACTTCAGCCTGTTGATTCACGTAGTTCAAAACATCGCTAAAGTCCGTCCAGTCTTCTCTCTGGTCCGGCTTTTTACTCGTTTTTTCCTCCTCTTTCTTTCCCAGTCCTCATCCGTCACAGTCCTCTTTCATATCATAGCCTCAGCTTTCATAAAAACAGGACACACGCGTCTGTGATCCTCTGTTTACATCGGCCGTAAGCTGAACTCCTCCGGAGCCGTACAGCAGTTGAACCGCTTTACGGCAGTAAGCCCCGGCTCGCGCCCGCGGTCCTACAGAGCGCAAGTGAAGCTGTCAGGGCTGCACGGGGGAGAGAGGGAGTGACTATTCACATTATTTACTGACTCTCCACTGTTAGAAGGCCTTGAAAACAGTTAAGATAAGGTGTTAAAGTTACATATTGTTGTTTTAAAGGGACTGTGAGGAGTTTCTAAGTGATTACAAAAAAGTTGCACTTTTAGATGTATGTCTGATCAAAATACACACTTAAAGATGAGTTTATAGCATCAAAATAGGTTATCTATAAATGCTACTCCTTAACCTTCCGGTCGGGTCAGACAGAGCCGAACTTACGGTGGCCCTGAAGTGCAAATCACAACAGCAAAGAACTAAACACATTGTCAAATAACTAAACACAACAGCAAATTAACTAAACACATTGGCAAATTAACTAAACACAACAGCAAATTAACTAAACACATTGGCAAAAAAACTAAACACATTGGCAAATTAACTAAACACATTGGCAAAAAAACTAAACACATTGGCAAATTAACTAAACACATTGGCAAATTAACTAAACACAACAGCAAATTAACTAAACACAACGGCAAATTCACTAAACACAACAGCAAATTAACTAAACACATTGGCAAATTAACTAAACACATTGGCAAATTAACTAAACACATTGTCAAATAACCTCTACAACAGCAAATTAACTAAACACATTGTCAAATAACTAGCAAATTAACTCGCAACAGCAAATTAACTAAACACAACAGTTAACTAAACACATTGGCAAATTAACTATTGGCAAATTAACTAAACACAACAGCAAATTAACTAAACGATTAACTGTTTGATTGGTTTTAAACACAACAAGCTTAACTGGTCATGTAATCTTTTAATTTTGTTAACTTTCTTCTCAATAATAAGATGTCTGGTTTGCACTGAATATTTTCACAGCACACAAAAACAAAATATGAAAATAATAATAATAATAATGATAATAATATAATAATAATAATAATAATAATAATAATAATATTAATGTTTTTTGTTACTACTATTACCATTACTATATTATCATTATTTCTTATTCATCAAGCATACTCATTTATTTTCTTGATCCCCTTCTTATATTATTGTAATTATTATCATTATTTCATCATCTACATACTTTTCACTTTTCTCCTTTCCGTAGATCTATTCTTCTTTCCTTTACATAATTATTTCCATATTTTACTATATGTTAGAGTATAGAAAATATAGTATATAAGAGTAATAAAAATAAACATGTTATAAAATGTTTATTTTTATTACTATTATATACTTTTTAGTTTTAAATTATTCACAATGCCAACTTCACACATTTTGTTATATAATAATAATGGTAATAAAAACATAATAATAATAATAAGTATAATGATAGTAATGGTAAAGGTTCTATATAAATATATCATAGTAAATAAATAGAAAAAAGTATATAAGAGTAATAAAAATAAACATTGGGTGGAGTATTAACAAGCAGAGGAGGAACAACAACATCATTAGTGGCAGGTGATATGATGGTAGGGACAGGGAGGGGTTGTCATTGGTTTGCTATAGTTGTATGGAGAGAAGCTGTAAAGGGGGCAATAAATAAAATATAGTAAAATATGGAAATAATTATGTGAAGGAATGAAGAATAGATCTACAGAAAGGAGAAAAGTGAAAAGTATGTAAATGAAATAATGATAATAATTACAATACTTTAACAAGGGGAATAAGAAAATAAATGAGTAAGTCTGATGAATGAGAAATAATGATAATATAGTACTGGTAATAGTAGTAACAACAACAGTAATATTATTATTATTATCATTATTATTATTATTTTCATATTTTTGTGTGCTGTGAGAATATTCAGTGCAAACCAGACATCTTATATAAACTATGTTGACATGCGTATTAAACTTTAAATATGTTTTTACTCAGCTGTGTTGGAATAAAACTAAAAAAACTCATCTGCTTTCAATATTGCGCCGTTTACTGTCACTTTATGCTGCACAAAATACGAGCATAAATGCGTTCGCTCCACTCGTTTCTGGTGCTAAGAGACCCCTCCAATATGGCGGCGACGCTGGAATACGCTCGAGGCCGTATGAGGCGTCTACGTATATAATGTCTATGATGTCTACGAACATAGAGCATGGTTCTAATACATCCAAGACATAGACATAAGAAAGATTATTTATTATTATGTCTATGTCTATGACCAGTAACGCTCATATTTAAAAAACACACTAAATGAACAACAACTTCCTGGTCAAAGGTTAAGCTATGCTTTCGTCCAATCAAGCAAGTTCTCCTTCTCTCTCTCTCGTCCAATCACCGACGTCTAACACCGTCACAAGGACCTACCCCTTCTGGTAGCGCTAGAGGTATTTGCCGTTGTGTTTAGTGAATTTGCCGTTGTGTTTAGTGAATTTGCTGTTGTGTTTAGTGAATTTGCCAATGTGTTTAGTTAATTTGCTGTTGTGTTTAGTTAATTTGCTGTTGTGTTTAGTTAATTTGCTGTTGTGTTTAGTTAATTTGCCAATGTGTTTAGTTATTTGCCAATGTGTTTAGTTAATTTGCTGTTGTGTTTAGTTTTTTTGCCAATGTGTTTAGTTAATTTGCTGTTGTGTTTAGTTAATTTGCCAATGTGTTTAGTTAATTTGCTGTTGTGTTTAGTTAATTTGCCAATGTGTTTAGTTAATTTGCTGTTGTGTTTAGTTAATTTGCCAATGTGTTTAGTTAATTTGCCAATGTGTTTAGTTATTTGCCAATGTGTTTAGTTAATTTGCCAATGTGTTTAGTTAATTTGCCAATGTGTTTAGTTATTTGCCAATGTGTTTAGTTAATTTGCCAATGTGTTTAGTTAATTTGCCAATGTGTTTAGTTAATTTGCCGTTGTGTTTAGTTATTTGACAATGTGTTTAGTTAATTTGCCAATGTGTTTAGTTATTTGCCAATGTGTTTAGTTAATTTGCTGTTGTGTTTAGTTATTTGACAATGTGTTTAGTTAATTTGCTGTTGTGTTTAGTTATTTGCCAATGTGTTTAGTTAATTTGCCAATGTGTTTAGTTATTTGTCAATGTGTTATGTTATTTGCCAATGTGTTTAGTTATTCGCCAATGTGTTTAGTTATTTGCCAATGTGTTATGTTATTTGCCAATGTGTTTTTTTAATTTGCTGTTGTGTTATGTTATTTGCCAATGTGTTATGTTATTTGCCAATGTGTTATGTTATTTGCCAATGTGTTTTTTTTTATTTGCTGTTGTGTTATGTTATTTGCCAATGTGTTTAGTTCTTTGCTGTTGTGATTTGCACTTCAGGGCCACCGTACGAACTGGCCTGGATACTCAACTTCAGGATCAAGACAATAAAAACTAGAGCAAATTTATATTATTCAGACACGTCTTAGAGCACCGGGCTGTAAGTAGACATATATAGCTGGCTACAAAATTACGATACTAAGTTTTCCCAAAACTGCTTGTTGTCACACATCAAAAACTACCGCTACATAACTAGAAAGAGATACATTACCTCGTCACTTTTCATCCTATAAGTTGTTGAAAAAAGAAGTTGTAAAGCAACACAGAGTTCTGAGGAAGGTCCGAGCTGCATTCATTAGCATCACAACAAACACACACTTTGGATTGCAAACATCTTGTGGTGCATTCCAGTTGTGGTCAGAAGTAGGAATTTTGAGTTCCGAGTAGGAAACTGCAACTGGAACGTCCCCCGAAGTCTGAATTTCCTCCGGGGAACACAGTGAAACCTCATCAGCCCCGAGTTGACAATGGAAGATGGATGCCCCCAGTATGAACAGTTATTTAGCTCCTGTAATAATCCATTTATTTACACTTCTGACTGGGGTGTGTCGCTCTAGATCAGCTGTAGACATAGTATTGTTAGACTTATACTGTATTTAAAAAAATGCTCCCATAGTGATAGTCACATTCTTCATGTGATATTTGTGAACAACAGCGCAGGGCGTGCTAACAATAGCTAACAATAGTCTGGTAGATCAGCATGTTTTCCAACTTTGTTACTGGAACGCTGATAACTCTGAAATGATGTCACTCCGGTTCATGTTACTGGAACGCAGCATTACCACAGTCGCCGTGCATGCTCATGGGTAACAGAGTCTTTTACGTTGCCGGTAAAAGATTCTCCTCACAGTTCCTTTAACAGACAATCATGGGATACATTAGTGATGAAATTTATCATCAAAGACCAAAACAATAACAACAATAAAGATTTTTTTCATTTATGACTGATTCAATGTGAGATTGATTCCTGGTTGAAAATGCAACAAATTCCAAGTACAAACGGCTGCGACCTTGGGAAGACAGGGCTAGACATCCAGCCCCACCTATGTCACCTACGTCACAAGTCCAGCCCCGCCCACATCCACTACGCCATTGTGGTTTGTTGGGGGGGTTAGGGTTAGGGTTAGGGTAACCTGGGATGGATTTCTATATTTGGAATTGTTGGGCTGGACCTTTGTGGACGGCATTGAACGTCCAGTCCTGCCTTCCTGCAGGCCGCAGCGTTACCCTCTCACAAATTCTGACAAGAAAAGCTCAGGATGAAAAGGTCTCATGTGAAGACATGACAGAACAAAAGTAGGAGGAGCCAGATTGATTTAAGACAGAGAAACTGTTACTGAGATGTAGAAGGGAACTGAACTTGAGTGTTCAGCAGACTGAAACAAAAACAGAAACAATAATCACCTTTAATATGCAGTCTCTGAATCATTGGCTCCATTCTCTGATGTGTCTGGATTCTTTCAGGTATGACAGAGAAACAACATGAAAACTATGTCAATACTATCTGAACAACATTAAGTTCCTGAGTAAACAGTAACAATAGTCCTGATATTAATGTTTTCTCCAGGTACCATCAGTGAAGAAGTGACTCCACTGAAGAATGAAGAGTTCAGTTTGGTGAACAGTGCAGTGACTCTGTCCTACAGATACTCCAAAGAAGGAAAAGCTGGTGATGAATTTTACTGGTATCTATAAAATCAAGGACAACCTCCACAGTTCATCATCTCTCACACAGGAACAGGACAGGACATGGACAGACTTGTATACAAGCAGAGCTGCTTTAAAGTCTATTATCTGAGCCACAGGAAGCCAGTGTTGGAACATGAGCACAGGACTAATGTGCTCATACTTCCTGGTTCTGGTCAGGACCCGAGCAGCAGCATGTTGGATGTACTTTGGCTCTTACAGCTCGTTTGGAGAAGCCAGTGAGCAGGCCTTTACAGTTATCTAACCTACTAGAGACAAATGAATGGATAAGTCTCTCCAATCAGTTTTAGAAAGTATACCTTTGATTTTCTAATTTTTATAGATGGTAAAAGGCTGCTGAAGTTACTAATTTGATGTGGCTGTTAAAGTTCAAGTCTGAGTCCATTATTACCCCGAGATTTCTAACCTCATTTGTAGGTTTCAGAGAGAGAGACTGGAGGTCATTGCTGACACTTTCTCTGTTTCTGTGGACCAAATAAAATGCTTTCAGCCTTGTCTGAGTCTAGATGGAGAAAGTTTTTCTGCATCCACACACTGACCTGTTGGATGCAGTGACAGAGTTAACCACTGGTCCATATTCACCTGCTGTCAGTGAGACATAGATCTGAGTGTCGTCTGCATAACTGTGGTAGGACACATTATAACTCTGAATTAATTGGCCTAAAGTCAGCATGTAGAGATTAAATAGGAGGGGTCCCAGGATTGACCCTTGGGGTACCTCACAAATCAAGGCCATGTGGTCTGAGACACAGTTACCAATTTCAAAAAGCAATTTCTGTCATCTTGATAGGATTCAACCAATTTAAGGCAGTGCCAGAGATGCCCACCCAGTCCTCTTGTCTTGTATTATGATCTCATGATGCACAGTGTCAAAAGCAGCACTCAGATCAAGCAGGACTAAAACATACAGAAACCTCTGGGCTACTGGTTCATGTTTGATTTTATTAGTGAGAGATCAGTTAGGATCAATGAAGGAAACATAACAAATGGAAAAATATTAAAACTGGGTGTCAAACACAAATAAACAACAGAAGCTGCACAAAAGTCCATTTAATGAAGATAATCACCACAGCTGTGGCGTTCATGGTCCTTGACCTTCATCAGACACCTTGATGGTTTGTCATCATGAAGACTTGACTGTTTCACTGAGACACTGAATCAATCCAACATCTGAGTCTCCTCCTCTGACTGCAGAGATGTTTGATGACAGAGAACTGATTGAGCTGAGAACATCAGAGCAAACTAAACTGATTCATACTGATCCTTCAGTCTCACCATCTCACCTCTGCACACATGGACAAACTCACTCTGATACTGATCTTCTCAGCTCTCACAGGTATGTGGATGATGATCAGTGTTGGATGATGATTGATGAAAAAACATTCATTTCAATTCCTTTGATAAATAATTTAAAACTTCGACATAAGAGCAGGAATCTCTGTCCTGATCAGGACTTTGTTCTGAAGATCATCAATCAAAACAATCAGAACAGAGTAATGTCTTCTCTTGAACCTTGTTTGTCTCATCACTTCTTTTTCTCGTCCATTTCAGGACAAACAGCTGCAGACAAAATCTTTCCTGTGGACAAAGAAGTCAGAGGAACAGAAGAAGAATCTGTCACACTCAGATGTCACTATGAGACAACAACAAATAATGTTTGGCTTTACTGGTACAAACATCACTCTGACCTTCAGGCACCTCAGTTTATACTCCGGAAAGGAGCACGAGGAAGCACAAGCTCATACATCCCAAACCAACGATATGGATCCCAGACCTCTGACAGCTCCACTGAGCTGACCATCACAAAGCTAACCCTGGCAGACACAGCTCTCTACTACTGTGCTTTAGACACACAGTGATACAAAGTGTAGAAGAGGCTGTACAAAAACCTGAACACAGATATCTGACTACTCTTCAAAGAGGAGGGAAGTGGGATTCAAACCACAGCTTCATGTCAGATGGATTCTGATGATTCCTGTTTTATCAGACTCTCTGTGGTCACAGCTGCTGTTCAGACTCTGAGGGAGGATTCACAGCAACATTCAGACAAAGAAATTCAGTTAAACCTCACTCAGACTGCTATTTCACAATAGAACTTCAGAAATTAAATTCTGTTGTCTCCTCCTCCAAACCATTAACATGCCCTTTAGACTTGATCCAGAAAGAGCTATTGAAGGAGGTCTTTTCCTTAGTTTGTTCAGCCTTTTTCGAGACAATCTACATATCTTCATCAACAGGCTATGTGCCACAGTTCTTTAAAGTCGCTGTAATCATACCATTTCTTCAAAAGTCTAACCTTGATTTGGGAAAATCATCTAACTACAGGCCTAACCTTCCAAAGATCCTTCAGAAAGTTGTGAACTATTAGTTTTGTGACTTCCTGCAAAACAACAGCTTATTTGAGGACTTCGGTCATTATTTAGAGCTTTTCACAGGTCAAACACTGCTCTAGTTAAAGTAACCAATAATTCAAATCATCTTTAGATGCTGGACTTCTCTCTGTACTTGTCCTGATAAATCTCAGTGCAGCTTTGTACACCACAGATCATAATATGCTTCGACATACAATAAAGGAATTACTCCAGATTACAGAGACTGCTTCAAATTGGTTCACGCCCCTATTTATCTGGCAGATATTAGACTGAACACCTGAACAAAAGTCTTATCTGGTCACTAAAGTCAGTTAAAAAGTACCTCAATGTTCTGTACTCGGTCAGATTGTCTTCTTTTCATAGATGCTTACCTTTGGTGATGTCATTAGGAACTACCCCACAAGTTTGTTATTGTTATGCTGACAAGAGTCAAATGTACACATCACTGAGACTAGATGAGAGAATTCAGTTTTCAAAACCAGAAGCATGTCTGAAGGACAAGAGGACTGAAATGGAGAGGGATTTAATTCTTCTCAACTCAGACAGACAGAGGTTACTGTGCTTATTCTGGTTGTTGCTGTCTCAGAAATTCCTATAATATTCTTCAGCTGGTCCAAACTGTGGAAACACATGTCCGAACTCCTCGAACTCGAAGAAAAGATCACATTACTCCTGTATTCAAGTCTCTGCAGTGGCATCAGTGAAATCTAGAATACAATAAAAAATGCTTCTTCTCACTTTCAAAGGGGGGTTGATGACATCATCCTGTGTGACCGACAAAACAGAAAAGAGAAACTTGACAGGATGGATCAAAACAACCAAGGAAGTCTCTCTGACGGTAAGAGCAGAACACAAACTCAAATGTGCATCTGGACAACAGAAGAGTTGTTTCAATGAAACATCATCAAAGTCTTGGAGGACATCTGCTCCAGATTGATCACCATTGGATCTCTCGTCTAATCAGAAAGCTGGTGTTGGATACAGAGATGAAACTCTGAAAGTTTCTGTTCCCTCTATTTAAGACGTCAAACAATGTAAGTGAATAACCCAGGCAGATTGCTCATTAAAATCAAGACTACATGTGTGAAATGGGCCTGACAGACAATCAGCTGAGAGCCTTTATCCAACAACTGTGATCCTCCACTAGAGGGCCACATCATCAAGAAGGAACTGAGCTACCTCAGCACTGACATCAATCTTTCAGTAGAAGATAACTGCTGCTGTGAGGAGAACTTTCCTCACACTGAATGTTGAACATCAGCTAGTTCCTCCTGTTGATCTAAACCTTGTTGTAGAGATGGAACATTGGCTGTGGATCATTCTGACTGCTCTGCTCTTCCATGGTAAGAGAGAATGAAAAAAAAAACCTCATTATTGGAAACATGTTAGCCAGTTTGATCTTTAGGCGACCAAACTAATTTGATTGTTTTCTGTGGATTGATCATCAGTTCTTACCTTACATGTTCTCTTTAATCCAGAGTGTGAAGGACAAGACAGAGTGACCCAACCACCTGAAGATATCATTGCCACTGAAGGAGACTCAGTCACACTTGGATGTACATTTGAGACCACTACAGACCCTACTTTATTCTGGTACAAACAAGATATTGGTGGTGGTATCCCAAAGTACCTGTGGAAAGGCACTGCAACATATGAAGAAAATACTGAGAAGTTTAAACCTTCAGTCAAAGAGAAATCAGTTCCTCTGAAGATCCAGAAGCTTCATGTGTCTGACTCTGCTGTGTACTACTGTGCTCTGCAGCACAGTGACAGGAAACACCAAAACTCTGAACAAAAACCTCTGGAGGTAGGACTCCACAATACTCCACAACATTCTTGTTGTAATTTATTAATGTACTGACGTGTGCTGCTGTCCTCTTGGCCAGGTCACCCTTGCAAAAGAGATCTCGATCTCAATGGGTCTTCTACCTGGTTAAATAAAGGTTAAATAAATAAATAAAAATAACATCCACTAGAGGGAGTCCCATCCTCTCTAACTCCAGGTGAGCATATCAATGAAGTCTTGACTGATGTCACCTAAAACACAGCTCTGATGAACCGCTCCATCATAACACTACAGAGGAGCCTCATCATGAACTTATTTTGTCCATCTTAGGACAGGACAAATTACTCCCAGCATGGAATTCAGAAAATACCATACGCACAAAAATATCCAGATGTATGAATCTGTGTGCACGCATGAATCCAAGCACATTTCCTTTGTACATCCCAATCAGCATGAAACTGAGCACACATGTTGGAGTATCCGACTCCTCCCCGTCCACTCCTCTAAATACATACGCAAATCACATTTAAATGAGTCCTGCGCTTGAGATTCCCCTCTCAGGATGATCAGAAAATATTTTTAAAAAATTAGTAAGATGGTCTTTAAAAAGAATTTCATGGAAAGTGCATTTGAGGCACTGAAGTGGAGGCGCGCAACAACGTGCTCTTTGGCACGCTGTCCTAACGTAATATATTGTAATAATATCATGTAATTGTAAGCAACAATTACATTATATACAAGATGAGTAAGTGGGAGAGTGTGTGAGGCTGTCAGTGCCTTCCGTTCAGGGGAACACAAGCAAAGATGAAGGAATTGGTTCAACAGGGTGAAGCGTAGACCCGTGTGGTTGGAACAGGCGGGGAGACAGGAGAAGAGCCCACCCCGTCTGAACAGACACCACTCTGTCAGAGGTGGTTGGAGCACATGTGGGAGATTTTCAAAGGTAAATACCTGTGTATTTGTGCAACTCACAATATTTGTTCATACACAGCCACATAAGACAGAGCAGGGTCGGCATATAGCGTCCCCTTTTTTTTCTTTTAAACTGAAAGGCGGCCGCTCTGTCCTAATGGGAGATCGCTGCAGAAGAGATAAAAGAGAGACAAAAACTTTGTTTAATCATCCATATTGATGTTTGTTAGTTTATCTGAGAGCAGATCAGACAGGAGCTGACTGTTCACTCACTCACGCCGTCTCATAGAAACATAATGTAGTGCTTAATTGCGCATGAATGACAGCTGCAGATCACTAGAGATCTGTTCATAATAAAAGCTCAAGAACACGTCTGTATGGATGTTGGCTGTGAATTATTTCTCAGGTTTTTAAGAAGAGCCATTAATTCAGCATGAATATCCCAATTAATCAATCAAACAATCAATCTTTATTTGTATAGCGCCAAATCATAACAAGTGTTATCTCAAGACACTTTACAATAGAGCATAAAGCTCTTCATTTTATGGATACACATATATGCATGGATACATATATACATATAAAATACACATATACATATATATACAAATATATCCATCCAACACCCAACATGAATCCAAATAGCCAATCATGGATCCCTCCATCATGGCTCAAGAAAAAACCTTCTGTTAAGCAGCAGGAAATCTTGAATGTGGATCCCAGTCTCATGATGAACAGCAAATCCACACCATGCTGTGTTGGTGTGAGGGTGAAGGAAGGGAGGTAAGAGGAGACAAGTGGACTAAAGTAAGAACTAAAATTAGGGACAGATCCATGAACCATAGACCTGTCGTCTGATTTATTAGAGGTTAGCCTCTTGAGATACTACATCTCATTTTCAGAAAAACATTTGATATTCCCTGTCCTGAAAACTGTTATTTCTGCCTAATAAATCCCATTAAAGTTGTTGCTTCATTATTAATAATAAAACAATAGATATGATAATACAAACAGTGTAAAGAGCTGTGTTTAGTTTTTTTGTGCGTAATACAGATTCCAGTTGATCGTCCCAGTGAGCTCCCACTTTCTCTTGCCACTCCCCTGTTTATGCATTAATTACTAATCATCGTCTGCATATATTAACCTCGGATTATGTTCTGGCCCGACATAAAGTGACTCTAAAAATATAATATGGCCTGAGGCCAAACTTGCCAATCCCTCTGATAGAGGTTCATAAACGCTGTGATATTATTTGGTTTGAAATCTTCTGAATTTAAATTTAAACATGCCACCATATCAAACAGCAAATCACTGTAAACTTGATATAAAGTTTTTGTTCATTAATTGTATACACTACTAACATGGATCAAACACTGTTGTTGTTGTCGTATTGCAACATTTACATTGTCTTCTCACACTGCAAACGCAGCCATTGTGTTTAACAGTATATTTTCCACCATGTATACTCATGTAACTGCAGACACATGGGTGTGTTAACTGTTCATAATTGTTAATTGTTGTTGTGTCTCTGAGAAGTAATTGTTTCACATTTATTTAGCCTTTTTAACACTTTCCCTGACATCACCTCTAAGTGTCGCCAAAAGAGCAACATCAGTAGAAACGTGCGTACGCCAGCAATAAGTTGGCGTGAGGCACTGCACATTTCCACGGTCATTTCACTCTTGATACATCTGAACTTTACCATGAAAAAGAGCGTATGCCACGTTTTTCTGCGTACACACCCTTTGTACATGAGGCCCCTGGTGTCTACAGACTAAGCGGTCTATGACACACTGGGAACTGACCAAACGTGAAGCAACGAGCTTTGCAGAGCAGAACCAAAACAGACACCTTTTCCTCCCATGGACTTGGTAATATACCTGGGTCACACAGAGATGAGCATAGCACAGCTAAGCACAGGACTGTTCAGTTAATACAATCACATCATTTATTTATTGAGTGTGTTCCTCAAGCTTTAAGCTCTCGCTATCTGCTGTTTATTTTAAACATGACCACGTCATGTAGAGGCATCAACCGTAAACAGAGAGACCATTTCTAACCTCCACCACTCTCCATGTGGTCCTGGTTGAAAAAGCCTCTGAGCCCTGCCATGTTAAGACACCCATGTGAGGCAGCCATCTTGCCTTTGTCTGCTACACACACACACGCTTGTACATATGATTATGTTAATTGTATGATTTCATGTTTGTTTGTCAATAAATGATTTTGAACACAAAGTCAGTTGCTGGTCTGTTCATGTTGCATCAGAATGAAACTTGCCAACTTTTCTGCAGAACTCCAAATGCTTCAACTTTGACCAACAATTCATTTGGTAACTTGAGTTATTTTTATAAAGTTAATTATAAATCACATTTCCAAACTGATGATCAGTAACCTTTCTGAGATTTTAGATTTTAAAGATACACTCTTGTTTCATATAAAAATTATAGCTGTTTAAAAATAAGACATTTTGTCAAATAAATAGTAAATTTGGTAAAAAAAAATAATAATAATAATAATGTGTTTGATTTTATTAGAGATCAGTCAATTTACTGAAATCAATGAAGAAAACAACAGAAATCAGACACATGTTGATATTGGAGGTCAAACACAAAGATCTGCACACAAGAAGATTCTCTAAAGTCTATTTAATGAAAAAAAAATGTCACCACAAATGTGACGTTTATGGTCCTTGACCTTCATCAGACACCTTGATGGTTTGTCATCATGAAGACTTGACTGTTTCACTGAGACACTGAATCAATCCAACATCTGAGTCTCCTCCCTCTGACTGCAGAGATGTTTGATGACAGAGAACTGATTGAGCTGAGAACATCAGAGCAAACTAAAGTGATTCATACTGATCCTTCAGTCTCACCATCTCACCTCTGCACACATGGACAAACTCACTCTGATACTGATCTTCTCAGCTCTCACAGGTATGTGGATGATGATCAGTGTTGGATGAAAGTAATGTCTTCTCTTGAACCTTGTTTGTCTCATCACTTCTTTTTCTCGTCCGCTTCAGGACAAACAGCTGCAGACAAAATCTCTCCTGTGGTCAAACAAGTCAGAAGAACAGAAGGAGAATCTGTCACACTCAGATGTAACTATGAGACAACAACAAATGGTATTTGGCTTTACTGGTATAAACATCACTCTGATCTTCAGGCACCTCAGTTTATACTCTGGAAAAGAGCACGAGGAAACACAGACTCATATATTCCAGACCAACGATATAGATCCCAGACCTCCAGCAGCTCCACTGAGCTGACCATCACAAAGCTAACCCTGGCAGACACAGCTCTCTACTACTGTGCTTTAGACACACAGTGATACAAAGTGTAGAAGAGGCTGTACAAAAACCTGAACACAGATATCTGACTACTCTTCAAAGAGGAGGGGGATTCAAACCACAGCTTCATGTCAGATGGATTCTGATGATTCCTGTTTTATCAGACTCTCTGTGGTCACAGCTGCTGTTCAGACTCTGTTGATCACTGTTGAATATAAACTGTCAGTCGTCTGAATAAGACAGTGGTGTGAATGACAGGTGTCTGTGTGATCAGGCTCCTCCTCTAATCCTCCATCTTAGGGCGTTTTCACATTAGGTCCACTTGTTCCGAACCGTACTGCGGCGCGGTTCACCCTGGGTTTGCCCCCTCCCCCTCCCCCGCTGGCTTTCATTCACACTAGCAATATCGAACCATGCCCGGACCCACTTGTGTATTTACTCAATTTTAAACAGCAGGGGGCGTTATGCACGTAACTGGGTCCCAAACCTGCAACAAAGGAGAACGAAGAAGAGACTAGCATGGTAACCATTTCATACACAGGACAACCAATGTTTACGTTTCGCTCTCGTCTACATTTTCCTTCAAATGTGTTTCTTTATCGTGTTTGAGACGGCATCAGCGACCTTCTGGACCCTCGTAAATCATCGTAACCCTCAACCAGAATAAACAAATCGACAAACTGAGTCAGGAGAAGATTCACCCGTGGGATTAACAGGAAGTAATGCATCAATAGTAGATCGGTTCAGACCACTTTGTTTCACACCAGTGAAATCAAGCACTAAGCGGATCGAGACCACCCCTTCATGGAGGTCTCGGACCGCTGATTTGGAGTGCACTAAAGTGCAGTGGTTGCATTCACATTGATACTAACGCATTCAAACCCTGGGCCAAAACTTCTTTGGTGCGCACTAAATGTGGTTGGTATGACACCTTCATTCAAGAACAACACTTAACTACAGACCTTCATCCAAAGATCCTTCAGAAAGTTGTGGCCTATCAGCTTTTGACTTCCTTCAAAAACAACAGCTTATTTGAGGACCTCAGTCAGTATTTAGAGCTCATCACAGCACGAAGACTGCATAATTGTAATAATTAAAATCATCTTTAGATGCAGGACTTCTCTCTGTACTTGTCCTGATAGATCTCAGTGCAGCTTTGTACACCACAAATTATAATATTCTAAAACATAAATTAAAGGAATTACTCCAGATTACAGGGACTGCTTCAGATTGGTTCAAGTCCTATTTATCTGACACATATCAGATTTAAAACCGAACAGTAAGTCTTCTGGTCACCAAAGTCAGACAAAGAGTTCGTCAATGTTCTGTACTCGGTCAGATTCTCTTCTTTTCATGTATGCCTACCGATGGTGACTTCATTAGGAACTACTCCACAAGTTTTTATTGTTATGCTGACAATACTCAAATGTACACATCACTGAGGCCAGGTGAGAGAATTCAGTTAATTAAACTGAGAAGCATGTCTGAAGGAAATAAGGACAGAAATAGACAAGAGATTTAATTCTTCTCAACTCAGACAGACAGAGGTTACTGTGCTTATTCTGGTTGTTGCTGTCTCTGAAAATCACTTAAGACTCTTTAGCTGGTCCAAAATGTCCCAGCAAGTGTACCAACTCAAACTAGGAGAAGAGATCACATTACTCCTGTATCAGCGTGTCTGCAGCGGTGTTAATCAAATTTAGAATACATTTAAAGATTCTTTCTCTCATTTACAAAGCTTTCAATGAATATTCACCAATTTATCAAACATAGCCTATTATTACACTTCAGAAATTCTGGCCTGCTCCATGGTACAATACATCTCTAAATGTTGTATGGGAGGAAGGGCCTTCAACAATCAGGCTCCTCTTTTATGGAACCATTCACCAACTACGGTTCAGGAGGAAGACGCTCTCTGAACCTTTAAAGCTAGGGTTGGCAATCTGATTTAGATACACTTTTTGTAATACTGGTTAAAATGGTCTTTATGACCCGATGGCAATAAACTCAAAAAGTGTTTTTAAAACAGAGCGAAAAATATCCGCTATCTACAGCAGGAGTAAAACAGGGAAAACACCAACCAATAATCATGCTGGGACACCTGTTTTTGAACCAATCAAATCCCTTTGCCATTCTGCCCGCCTGCTGCGCGTACATTTTGCCAGCGAGCACGGACTTGGTGCGTGTAGCCAAGTTACGGATCAGACTCCGCGGGAGAATGCTTACCTTTCAAGATTTGTCTTTGAAAATAAGGGAAGCCCGCTGTGAGCCGTCCCACAACCCCAACCAAGCTCCAGTATCCCTCACATTTTAAGACAGGTGTACAGAAATCTAAAATAAACTCTTTGTTTTTCTAAGTTTGTTCTGTTGGCTCTAATCTCACCACAGCTGCCACCCAGGCTACTGCAGGTAGACGTTCACACCAGGCTTTTTCTTCTTCTTTGGTTTTACGGCAGTTGGCATCCATCATTTTGGAGCATTATCGCCCCCTTCAGGCTAGAGACAGAGTTCAGTTTGGAGAGGCAGAGGAATGTTTTTATTATTATATCATCACACGGGAGATTAACAGAAGAATACTGATACAGGAGGACGTCAGGAAAGAGGAGAAAATACGTAAAATACGGTAGTTTAACGGCCAAAACAGGAGATTTGACAGCTGTGTGGAGAATGGCGGGGGGACTACCATGGGCTCTGAGTACTAACTAACTTTCCGTGGTTGCTTTTTTTTTTACCTTCCTATGATGTTTTGGTGTTTTCTTGCTGCTGACTGAGACATGATTTGGTGAAGTGTAAAAAAAACACATTGTGCTGAGGGTGTGGAGTTGAACAGTCATCTGGGGTTAGGCTGAGCCCTGAGGAGATGCTACATTCAAATTCATGCTAGTTTTCCAACATTGCCAACCCCAGCTTTAAGGTTAGACTTAAAACATTCTTTTTTAAAAAAAAAGCTTTCAGTAAGGAACCAGCACAAAGTTAAGCTGAAACAGGAATAGACTAGGGGGTGGCACAGCAAAGTCTAGTCTTGTCTCTCTAACTCTCTCTCTGTTTCCCTTCTCTTTGGTGCCTCTCACACTTGCAAACAAACTCAAAATTATCCAGATATTATCAAGGCGAACAATATGCATGATCACAAAATGTCGACTTTTTACTCAGACTCTACAGATATGTCCTCTCAAAGCCTGATGATTAGATCTATGTGAAGTTTGAGTAGGCTCATGTATGAACACTTAAGCAAATGATGGTTGATGGAGGTGATGACATCATCCTGTGCGACCATCATAAAACAGGAAAAGGGAGATTTGACAGGATGGATCAAAACAACCAGGGAAGTTTCACTATGAGGGCAGAACCAAACTCAAAAGTGCATTTGGAAATCAGAAGAGTAGTTTCCACTAAACATCAAAGTCCTGCAGGACATCTGCTCCAGAACGATAACCAAAGGATCTCTAATCTAATCAAAAAGTTGCTGTTGAATACAGAGATGAAACTCTTCAGCGTTCTCGTCCTGTTTTAATCATGCACAGAGTGGCGCAACTTCATATTCACTTCTGTGTGCTACAGTACTCATCTCAACTCTTCAGTTGAAGCTACAGAAACATTTTTTTTTTACATATACCACTGAAGGGAGGATATAAATTCTTCATCCACTTTCTCATTATGAACACTGACTTCAGCTGCATATGCTTGACCCTATGTGCTGTCTGTCAGTGACCCCTGACCCCCTACAAAACTTTGCTGATGCAGCAGGACAACCCATGTCAGTGATTAACTCAGGCAGGCTGCTTGATAAAACCAGGGCTGTATGTGTGAAATGGGTCTGACAGACAATCAGCTGAGAGCCTTTATCCAACAACTGTGATTCTCCACTAGAGGGCCACATCATCAAGAAGGAACTGAGCTACCTCAGCACTGACATCAATCTTTCAGTAGAAGATAACTGCTGCTGTGAGGAGAACTTTCCTCACACTGAATGTTGAACATCAGCTAGTTCCTCCTGTTGATCTAAACCTTGTTGTAGAGATGGAACATTGGCTGTGGATCATTCTGACTGCTCTGCTCTTCTATGGTAAGAGAGAATAACTGCCTTTGACAAAAATGAATTCATTTCACCATTTGAGTGTGTCTTAATCTCTGAATGTGTAACATCTTGACCTGAAAATGTTAATCAATAACTGGTTCACTTGTCCTGAAATATTTATCTTAATATCTTCTCCAGAGTGTGAAGGACAAAACACCGTGAACCAACCACCAGGAGATATCATTGCTTTTGAAGGAGAATCAGTCACACTTGGATGTTCTTTAAGACCAGTACAGCTGCAACTGATTACTTGTTCTGGTACAGACAGGACATTGGTGATTCTCCAGAGTACATGCTGAAGTGTTATTCAGGTCAGTCGGAAAATAGTGATCAATTTAAGAAGGACAGATTTACTGCTGAGATCAACGGGACAACAGTTCCTCTGACGATCCAGAAGCTTCATGTGTCTGACTCTGCTGTGTACTACTGTGCTCTGCAGCCCACAGTGACAGGAAACGCCAAAACTCTGAACAAAAACCTCTGGACTTGAAGATACTCTGGAACATCCACTAGAGGGAGTCATGCTCTGCTAACCAATGGTATTTTGGGATTCAGGCTTGATCTTCATCATTTGACAAAACAAAGCAACTCCATCTGAGTCTCCTCCCTCTGACTGCAGAGATGTTTGATGACAGAGAACTGATTGAGCTGAGAACATCAGAGCAAACTAAAGTGATTCATACTGATCCTTCAGTCTCACCATCTCACCTCTGCACACATGGACAAACTCACTCTGATACTGATCTTCTCAGCTCTCACAGGTATGTGAATGATGATCAGTGTTGGATGATGCTTGAGGACAGGGTAATGTCTTCTCTTGAATCTTGTTTGTCTCATCACTTCTTTTTCTCGTCCACTTCAGGACAAACAGCTGCAGACAAAATCTCTCCACTGGTCAAAGCAGTCAGAAAAACAGAAGGAGAATCTGTCACACTCAGATGTCACTATGAGACAACAGAACAGTACATATATCTTTATTGGTACAAACATCACTCTGACCTTCACGCACCTCAGTTTATTCTTAGGAAAGGAGCACGAAAGACCACAGGCTCATACATCCCAGACCAACGATATAGATCCCAGACCTCTGACAGCTCCACTGAGCTGACCATCACAAAGCTAACCCTGGCAGACACAGCTCTCTACTACTGTGCTTTACACACACAGTGATACAAAGTGTAGAAGAGGCTGTACAAAAACCTGAACACAGATATCTGAGTACTCTTCAAAGAGGAGGGAAGTGGGATTCAAACCACAGCTTCATGTCAGATGGATTCTGATGATTCCTGTCTTATCAGACTCTCTGTGGTCACAGCTGCTGTTCAGACTCTGTTGATCACTGTTGAATATAAACTGTCAGTCATCTGAATAAGACACTGGTGTGAATGACAGGTGTCTGTGTGATCAGGCTCCTCCTCTAATCCTACATCTTAGTGTTGATGTAGACCAAACAGAGAGACCACAGCCACAAACGTGGCAAACAAATGTTTGTGATGAGGCTTGCGGTGTCTTCATCAACTCACTTTCCACCAGTAGTTGATGATGAAGACCCGAAGTCCTTGGAGAAGTTCGTGGTCATGGCATACAACAGATCCAACACAGCTGAAGGTATCGTTGATGCCAGGTTGGACATGTTTGCTTGTAAGCAAAGGCCGTATGAAGCCATTCCTCCCACCCAATCAGTGCAGAAGCAGCAAGTGAAGTATGCTCCCTACCAGGCAGGCTGCATCTAGAGTCAGTCAACTTCAACCAGAAACAAAGAGTCCTACCAACTGGGGCGGGACCAAGATAGGACATCTGTGGCAGATCGCAGATTTCAGACTATCTGTGATCTGCCACAGGCCACAGGCTGTCACTTTTCCTAAAATTCAAACTCTAACGGACATGCACCCAAATAATCGAAGATAATTGATCATTGCTCCCTCCACCCCGTAGTGAGGGATAGAGGCTCTAATATCTGCTCTTTCAGTAAAAATCTGCCAAAAAAAAAACAGTCACATAGGGCTAAACCCTTAACAAAGCGCCGCTGCACTCGGTGGTATAGCTTGGATGAAACGTTTACAGTCAAGCCTGCAAATAAGTGGAGGACGAGTGACTAAAGTGCATTTCACATAACACACAGCCTGGTCTTTGATTTTAAGTTTGCCATTAACAGTGTAGAACCAAAACAACTTCCACACAGCTCTCCTCAGATGATTTGGATCTGTTAATGCCCGTTCTGAGTGGAAACTCTTTGTTTTCTGAGGTCAAGAGAGCAGCAGATGTGACTGATGGTCAACCTGCACTCACAGCGCCCTCTATTGGATGGAACGGTCCACTGCTCCAGGTGCCCTGAAGGAGAAGGGTCCAGCTGCAGCAGTCCCAGGACTGCACTCCCATGCCCCCCAGTCACACATGTGCAGTGTAGTTTAACCCTAACCTGCGCCCCTGGGATTCATCATCTGGTGGGATAGGGGTCCCAACCACTGCCTCATCCGTTTCCCTAAACCTAATCTTACCTGAAGAACTTGCCTGAACCTAACTTCAACCAAATACACATGCCTAAACATACCCCTATTTCCAATAGTATCCCACTGCAGGCTCACAGGCAGCACTCTCAAGAGCAACCGCACTCTCAGGACTGTCAGTTTTTTGCAACAGTGCCACCCAGTGAATTGGAGTTGTCTTTGCAGGACCGCAGAAACAGGGGTAAGTTTAGTCATGTGTATTTAGTTAAAGTTAGGTTCAGGCAAGTTTTTCAAGCAAAGGTTAGGTTGAGGGTAAGGGATGGGGTAGGGGTAGGGAACCCTATCCTGCAAGATAATGAATCCCAGGGGCAAGTTAGGGTTAACTATCTCTACGCATGTGCGACTGGGGGGCTTGAGAGTGCAGTCCTGGGACTACTGCCTGCAAGCCTGCAGCAGGACCCTTCTCCCTATTTCTGCGGTCTTGCAAAGACAACTCCAATTCACTGGGTGGCACTGTTGCAAAAAAAATGGCAGTCCTGAGAGTACGGACATGAGAGTGTGGTTGCTCTTGAGAGTGCTGCCTGTGCGCCTGCAGCAGGATACTATTGCCTTGATGTGCTGTTACACTCAATATTTTACTTTCAAATATTTATTTTGTATTCGGTTTTGGATATTTATCCCCACATTGGATGGGTTATTCAAAAATCAAATATAAAGTGACAGCCCTATTTCAGAGAGTTGTCAGCAGCTAACCAAGTGTGGATGCAAGTTGGAAAGCTGCAGCCGATGAAAATGCTACTGCTTTGATCCAATCTGCACGGCACTGTGCAGCAGCAGATGTAAAGTTGTGGGGCATTGTGGTATAAGCCTACTTACCCAGGTAGCAAAACAATAACTGAAAAACAATATGTCTTCCTACTTACATGTGAAAAAAATAAAAGGAAAAGACAAAAAATGGAAAGACAAGAAAAAAGGGAAAAGACAAAAAAACTGCCTTGATGGGATCATCGCCTGGCATGTTGAAAAGCACAGACAGGAAACCTTTGTATACAGATGCTGCTCTGAGCAGGGCAAAACAGAAGCTGTTAAAATCCCCAGCCCAAAGATGCCTTGACCAAGTGTCTCAGAGACTTTGTTTGGGCCCCTGAATATCAGCCCCAGAGTGTTCCAGCTCTTCAGCTCAAGAGGTTTATGTCTGAGGACCAGCAGACACCTGACCCTCCTTCTGTGAACCTTGTGGATACCCTGTAGTGATAATGATAAATTAAAGGATGCATGTGTGAAAATGGAACTGAAAGACAACCAGCTGAGAGCCTTTATCCAACAACTGTGATCCTCCACTAGAGGGCCACATCATCAAGAAGGAACTGGAGACTGAGGTAGTCACTCCAGAACCTTCTCTTTATTTTGCTGAAGCCATTCACAGGCCCACTTGGCCTTTTGGATAATTATTACGTTGACACATTTTCCGCCAGTATTTTCTAAAACATGCTGCATTCATCTTGACATCAAATTGGACAAAGTTTCCAGCCTTTGTAGCTCACATATCCCCAAAACATCAGGGATCCTCCTCTGTGTTTCACTGCAGAAAAGATGGACCTTCATTATTGGTCTTATTGACTTCTTCCAAATTAACTTAAATAAATCCTTTCTTCATGTTAATGTCTACGTATAGTTCAGTCCTGTTTGTTTTGTCTCTTAGTTTCATTTTTTAATACCTGACAGAGCTTACTGACCCAACAAGTGGCTCAGAGACTTTGTTTTGGCTCCTGAATGTCAGCCCAGAGTGGTCCAGCTCTTCAGCTCCAGAGTTTTATGTCTGAGGACCAGCAGACACCCGATTCTCCAAATTGTATTCCGCTGCAGACTCGCACGCAGCACTCTCAAGAGCAACCGCAATCTCAGGACTATCAGTTTTTCACAACAGTGCCTCCCGGTGAATTGTATTTGTCTTTACAGGACAGCAGAAACAGGGGTAAGTTCAGGCATGTGTATTTGGTAAGTTAGGTTCAGGCAAGTTCTTAAAGGTAAGGTTAGAGGTTAGGTTTAAGGAAAGGGATGGGGCAGGGGTAGGGACCCCTATCCCACCAGATGATGAGTCCCAGGGGCACAGGTTAGGGTTAACCGTCTCTGCACATGTGCGACTGGGGGGCATGAGAGTGCAGTCCTGGGACTGCGGCCTGCAAGGCTGCAGCAGGACCCTTCTTGACTCTCATTCTGTCAACCTGGTGCATACCTTGCAGTTTTTCTAATATATTGAAGGCTGCATGGGTGAAATGGGTCTGACAGACAATCAGCTGAGAGCCTTTATCCAACAACTGTGATCCTCCACTAGAGGGCCACATCATCAAGAAGGAACTGAGCTACCTCAGCACTGACATCAATCTTTCAGTAGAAGATAACTGCTGCTGTGAGGAGAACTTTCCTCACACTGAATGTTGAACATCAGCTAGTTCCTCCTGTTGATCTAAACCTTGTTGTAGAGATGGAACATTGGCTGTGGATCATTCTGACTGCTCTGATCTTCTATGGTAAGAGAGGATGAACAAAAAAATCTCATGTTAAACAGGGATAGTCTGACTTTTGGTGATTTAACTTAATGGACTGTTTTCTGTGGATTGATCATCAGTTCTAACCTTACATGTTCTCTTTTAATCCAGAGTGTGAAGGACAAGAAAGTGTGAACCAAACACTAGAAGAAATTGTTGCCTCTGAAGGAGACTCAGTCACACTTGGATGTACATTTCAGAGCACTTCTTGGACCCCTACTCTGTTCTGGTACAGACAGGACATTGGTGATTTTCCAAAGTACATGCTGAAGTATTTTGCAGGTCAATTAGAAAATAGTGATCAATTTAAGAAAGACAGATTTACTGCTGCAATCAACGGGACATCAGTTCCTCTGAAGATCCAGAAGCTTCATCTGTCTGACTCTGCTGTGTACTACTGTGCTCTGAGGCCCACAGTGACAGGAAACACCAAAACTCTGAACAAACACCTCTGGACTTGAAGATACTCTGGAACATCCACTAGAGGGAGTCAGTCACTGACAAACTTTGACAAATGAGATGATTCAGAAGTTTCAAGTTCTTCAGAAACATTCAACGATCTAAACTCAGTTGTGTTTTTCCTGTTTGGGGCTGCAGTGGAGCTGAGGCCTGTCCCAGGGAGTCATTCACAGCGTTGCTAAGCAAAAGATAAACTTTATTAAATCCAAATGCTCATTATCTAATCTCAGCTTGAATTGATTCTAATTTCCGTTCCTCATCACGAGGACCAATTTCTTTTTAAGCACATCAAAAACATACTTATTTATCACTGATCCAAGGTTGACAATCTTGTAACAAAAGAAAAACTGCAAGGTGTTTTTGAGATATGCCATTGAAATAATGTTTGTGACCATGCTGGAAGACAACCATTGACCTCCCAAATCCTATCAGGTCATTCAACAGTGGAAGAAGACATTTTATTTTTTTATGTATTTTTTGGGCATTTTGTGCCTTTATTGATAGGACAGAGACAGTGGATAGGCTTGTGAAAGGGGGTGAGAGAATAGGGATGACACTCTGCAAACTGGTCACAGGCGGGATTCAAACCTGGACCGGCAGAAGCAAGTATATGGGGTGCCTGGTTGCTAACCACTCCGCCAAACCAGCACCCCAGAAGACAACTTTGAAAGTCAAAACAAAACTTCTGAAGTTTTCTTGTTACACAGAAATTAAGCTAAGGATGACCTTCAAAACCTTTGAAGAATCACCTGAAAGTCTTGTCGGTCCATACTTATTTAAATCCACTCCAAGTAAGATTCTGGCGTTCAGTTCTCTAGTGCCTTCTATGGTTGCTGTGTGCAACTGCACTGGTGTGCACTGTCTTGCATTTGTTTCCATACAGAGGAAAAAGAAGCAAGTCAAAAGGACGTCCAGAGAGACAATTAAACCATGTGGACTGATAAGGTACAGCCAGATCCCATGGGAAGAGGGGTGTGAGCAGGCCTTTGAAAGGAAGAGCGTCAAATACCTAGACCTTTTATATGACTGCAAGGGGGAAGGATGGTAGGCTTGGCTGTTCCCGGTTGAGGTCGGCTGTAGAAGATTCCCTGACCAGTCAGTGTGGAGAATGTTTACAGCCATTGGAATGACAGTGAAGGAGAGGTAGACAGCCGCTCACAGGATGGGAGAGGCAGCAGAAGAAGCCTCTTGTTGGTGATGGAGCAGGAGAGAGGAGTTAAGCCTGAAGCCAGGAGGAGAAGATGGGCAGTGACCAGGCCACCCCTGCCGACCCACCATCAGGAGGGTGTTGTGGTAAGGGTCGAAACACCCAGTGAATGATGGGTACCACCTGATGACATCAACTCCTCTTGGCCAAGGCTACATTCACATGAGGCAAATGAGCAAAAAGCATCGTCACATGTAATTGCAACATTGCTTTTTTCAATATTAATATTTTGAATGTGCATATATCCATTTGATAAGATTACAATAAATCTTTCAGTCCTAGTGGAAAGTATGAAGGCAAACACTTTAAAACATTGCATCATGTTTCACAAATTGCAGTTCAAATTGATATTCTTGTACAAACTAACATCCAGACATTCTTGTTAATAAATTTAATAGATTTTAAAGTTTATTTAAAGAAATTCTCTGTCTGTGATTGTTATTGAAAATACCTCTGTAGGAAAAACCACAATAGTCCTGTCAAGTCTACGTGAATTACAATACTGAGTATAGTTTTAACTTGTTCTATTGTGCAGTGCTTTGAGATAACACTTGGTATGAACTGCATTTCTCAAACAAAAACTGATTGTCCACATCACAAATAAAAAACAAGAAACAAAAGGCAAATTAAAACATTGAAATGTTGTGTCAGAAAATGCAGAGATGTTATTGAAAGAGTTGGAAGAAGTTATTCCATCAAGAAAACAAAATCATATACTGAGGAGAATAGTTTAATCTTCTGGCTCCTCCCACTGATGATAACCTAACCAATGAAATGATCCTGATCTGTGAAGTGGAGATAATGAAGCTTCTCAAACTGAACTATCAGCACAATCAGCTCAGTGTTGAGGATTCACAGCTGTGAAGAACAGCAGCTGCTTTGCTCTGATTTGATTTCAGAGGAACAACATTTCACATCTTCAGTCTGATTGGCTAGAACATCTCCAAAGACATGCTGATTCACCTCTTTATATTCATCTCTTATTTTATAGGTGAGTCTTCATATTGATATAGATCTATCATTTCAACCAGCTTTTCACAACAACTCATCTGTCCAACATTTCACAAGAACAGCTTTATCTCTGTGAGCTCAGATTTACTGGGACAGAAACAGACCATTTTCTTTAATCCATCTCAAAATGACAAATCTTCATTTTACAGACCTGGGCTCCATGAACACCATCAACCCAGAAAGAGCTGAAGAAAATGTTGCAGAGGGACAAAACATCAACCTGACCTGCACATATGAGGGTGTGATCCAAAACATCCAGTGGTACAGACGATACCAGAGATCCAGACCAGAGTTCCTGCTCTTTATCAGGGAGGGAGGAACAATTTATCCACCAGTTTCTGATTTCAGAGCTCACATCAACAAGGAGAAGAAACAAGTGAAACTAGAGATCATCTCTGCTGCTCTGTCTGACTCTGCTGTGTACTACTGTGCTCTGAGGCCCACAGTGAGAGGAAACACCAAAACTCTGAACAAAAACCTGTGGACTTGAAGATACTCTGGAACATCCACTAGAGGGAGTCATGCTCTGCTAACCAATGGTATTTTGGGATTCAGGCTTGATCTTCATCATTTCACTTGACAAAGCAACTCCATCTGAGTCTCCTCCCTCTGACTGCAGAGATGTTTGATGACAGAGAACTGATTGAGCTGAGAACATCAGAGCAAACTAAACTGATTCATACTGATCCTTCAGTCTCACCATCTCACCTCTGCACACATGGACAAACTCACTCTGATACTGATCTTCTCAGCTCTCACAGGTATGTGGATGATGATCAGTGTTGGAGGATGTTTGATGACAAAGTTTCATTCCAGTCCCTTCTGATAAATAACATAAATGCTGCAGATAAGAGCAGGAATCTCTGTCCTAATCAGGATTCTTGTTCTGAAGATCATCATAAAAAAAATCAGAACAAAGTAATGTCTTCTCTTGAACTTTGTTTGTCTCATCACTTCTTTTACTCGTCCACTTCAGGACAAACAGCTGCAGACAAAATCTCTCCACTGGTCAAAGAAGTCAGAAGAACAGAAGGAGAATCTGTCACACTCAGATGTCACTATGAGACAACATACCAATACATTTATCTTTACTGGTACAAACATCACTCTGATCTTCAGGCACCTCAGTTTATACTCTGGAAAGGAGCACGAAGACACACAGGCTCATATATCCCAGACCAACGATATGAATCCCAGACCTCCAGCAGCTCCACTGATCTGACCATCACAAAGCTAACCCTGGCAGACACAGCTCTCTACTACTGTGCTTTAGACACACAGTGATACAAAGTGTAGAAGAGGCTGTACAAAAACCTGAACACAGATATCTGACTACTCTTCAAAGAGGAGGGAAGTGGGATTCAAACCACAGCTTCATGTCAGATGGATTCTGATGATTCCTGTTTTATCAGACTCTCTGTGGTCACAGCTGCTGTTCAGACTCTGAGGGAGGATTCACATCAACATTCAGACAGAAAATTCAGTTAAACTTCACTCTGACTGCTTTTCCTCAATAGAAATTCAGAAATTAAATTCTGTTGTCTCCTCCTCCAAACCATTAACACCACCTTTGGACTTGATCCAGACTGATATTAAAGGAGGTCTTTTCCTTAGTTTGTTCAGCGTCTTTTAAGACAATCAGTAGATCTTAATCAACAGGCTATGTGCCACAGTCCTTTAAAGTAGCTGTAATCATACCACTTCTTCAAAAGCCTAAACTTGATTCTGGAACATCACCTAACTTCAGGCCTAACCTTCCAAAGATCCTTCAGAAAGTAGTGGTCTATCTGCAAAACAACAGCTTATTTGAGGTTACTGATTACATTCATCTTGTCTTGTTGGAAACTAAGTGTTTTTAATGTTCTTTTATTAAGACAAAAACGGTATGGTTACCTTGACATGTTTCGACGTTGCTCTGCCGTCTTCTTTAGAAGTAGTCGTCCATGACTCACATACATTTGAACTTAGTACCTCCCAGTCTACCACCATGAATAGCATGAAGTACTTTTACTCTGTACTTTCCAAGTAATCCTTTGTCAAATCATAAACAGAGGACAAGATTAAGGATATTTCCCCCAACTTTGATGTGAAATAAAAATCTTGTTTCCTATAAACTGCATGATTAACATATACTGTTGGACTCACTATTATCTAGACTACCAGCATGTATTTATGAAGTACTTTTACTGTGTACTTATCAAGTATTTGGGTACAAATTTGAGTGCAGTATTGTTAATCTTACTGTTTCGGATTTTTGACAATGGATTACTCAAAGTACATCGTAAAAGTACTTCATAGTATACAGGTAGTCTAGAAAGTAAGTGAATAATTACTGTTAAAGTGTCGTTTTCAGTATGGGTCTGATGGATGGATGGATGGATGGATGGATGGATGGATGGATGGATGGATGGATAGATAGATAGATAGATAGATAGATAGATAGATAGATAGATAGATAGATAGACTGACAGATAGACAGAGAGATAGATAGACAGAGAGATAGATAGATAGATAGATAGATAGATAGATAGATAGATAGATAGATAGATAGATAGATAGATAGGCTTTATTTCAGACTCAAGGTCCATATGTAAAAGTAGGTTAAAATAACACAAAACAACAAGACAACAATAAAAAACATAGACTGACAACTCATTTTTAAAAGGCACTTATACCAGTGCCCCCAAAACTGGGAAGTGCAGCGTATGTCACTGTACATGATATTCACCAGTGCCCTAACAATTTGATTCTCATAATCATTTAATCTGCAGATGAACCTGTGTATTGAGACTTTTGTCCGACCCACACTCACTCCCCCCAACTCTTCAGAGGAGCGATCACTGTAAGTATCTGTAGATTTGCGCATCAGAAAAAGACGTGCGGCTGGTTTGACCAAGCAAACACGAACCACAGCTGCCTTAACCGCAGTCAAACACTGTGAACAGAGCCTGGTCATCAGCGGTCAGAGATGGGCACTCGAGTTAAAGACTCGTACTCGAGTGGCACTCGAGTCGCATTTTTGGAGACTCCAGACTTGACTCGTACTCGACCCTGAAAGACTCGGGAATTGACTCGACTCGAGATCAAAGACTCGTGGGCAATCTTAATTTTATGGAGGGTTTTTTGAGTGTGCTGGGAGCGTCTGTCCCTCTCTTACCTCGCCTCGCTTTTCTCCCTCTCCACGGCCGCTTCCAAACCTCGTAAATTTGCTATCGTTAAGACAGGAAGTCACTGTGTGGGGAATCCGGAAATTTCAAAATAAAATACGATTCACGGACTCTCGAATGTAAATTTCCTCAGTTGTTTGTCATTACGTCAAAACCAGAAGGTCAGCAGTCGGTCAGAGGGTCCCAGAGACAGCACGACATCATGGACGAAGAAAAGTGCACCGTAGAGGTACAGAAATATATAACACTGCATACATGACACAAAACATATTTTCTGCACGGCTATAGGTGGACAGAAGTTGAATAATTCACGAAGCTGTGTGGTTGGGACCAGCAAAGGGACCTTAGAGAAGCGAAGTGAGGTGTTGTTTATTTCTTTTCTCAGTCTATAACATGTTTTATGAGCGTGTGACATCGCTATTCTCATGAGAGCCTGTGTCTCTTTGGGGATCAGCCCTCCCCCTACGCCACGGCTCTGCTCTGCGCCTTCAGTGGGTCTGTCTGGGCAAAACCGTGCTGCGCGGCTTTCGGGGAATTTGAGGTCCCGTCCCACCCACATATCAGTCATCAGTCAGTCAGTCATCATCAGCCATCAAGGCAAGCACAAATGCTCCCCCGCCAGCTTTGCTACCATTTATATTGACCTACTGCTACACAAACTTCCAACAGCACGGCTACCACCTCTCACTACTTTATTGTATTGTTAAATGCCATATAGTTTCTTTTTGGCTGCTCATGGCAAGTTTGTTTTGCATCTGATCATGGCATGCATGTGCACAGCAGAAACTTTTTCAGGAAGATTAAAAAAAGTCTGAATAGAAATGTGGATAAATTGTATATTTGCCAGAGGCTACATAATATATATACATATATATATATATATATGTATATATATATATATATATATATATATATATATATATATATATATATATATATATATATATATATACATATATATATATATATATATGTGTGTGTGTATATAATATACATATATATGTATATATATATATACATACGTATATATATGTGTGTGTGTGTATGTATGTATATATATATAATATACATATATGTATATATGTGTGTGTAAAGACTCGTGACTCGACTCGGACTCTAGATCAAAGACTCGTGACTCGTCAAGTCTTGCCCCTCAAAGACTCGAGAATTGACTCGACTCGAGGTCAAAGACTCGTGACTCGACTCGGACTCTAAATCAGAGACTCGTGGACATCTCCGTCAGCGGTTAGCCACACAGGCTGCTGCCTCCTGAGCTCGGTATAAAGTGAATATCACTGGCAGGCCGGTGTGGCTCCGTCGGCGGTTAACCAGAGAGAGGCTGCTGCCTCCGGAGCTCGGTGTAAAGAGACACTAGATCTATTAAGACAAGCTCCTCTTCCAACCTGGAAAACGCTTAAATTCATGAGCCGGCTGTGCTGTAGCAGCTATCCAGTGTAAACAGGAAATGATGTCAGAGTGATGCCCGATATGATTCAGTTAAGCCAATCAGAGACAAGTAGCATGGACCTACCCCTTCTGGTTTCTTGATTGTTTGTCATGATCCCTGGAATGTTTTGGCAGATTGTGAAATGTTTTTGTGTTTTGTGAAATGTTTTTGCGCATTCTTAAATGTTTTTGCACATTCTTAAATGTTTTTGCGCATTCATAAATGTTTTTGCACATTCTTAAATGTTTTTGCGCATTCTGAAATGTTTGTGCCCATTCATAAATGTTTTGTTTTTGCGCATTCATAAATGTTTTTGCACATTCTTAAATGTTTCTGCGCATTCATAAATGTTTTTTTTGCACATTCATAAATGTTTTTGCACATTCTTAAATGTTTTTGCGCATTCATAAATGTTTTTGCACATTCTTAAATGTTTTTGCGCATTCTTAAATGTTTTGCGCATTCATAAATGTTTTTGCGTATTACGAAATGTTTATTCTCACTGACCTTCAGGGCCACCTTACTATCACCAGGGAACATGCTTCAACATAAATGAAAGGAATAACTCCGTATTACAGGGACTGCTTCTAATTGGTTCAAGTCCTATTTATCTGACAGATATCAGACTGAACACCTGAACAGTAAGTCTTCTCATGTCACTAAAGTCAGTTAAAGAGTTCCTAAATATTCTGTACTCGGTCAGATTCTCTTCTTTTCATATATGTTTACCTTTGGTGACGTCATTAGGAACTACTCCACACGTTTATTTTTATGCTGACGATACTCAACTGTCCTCAACACTGAGGCCAGGTGAGAGTTAACTAAACCAGAAGCATGTCTGAAAGACATAAGGACCGAAATAGAGAGAGATTTAATTCTTCTCAACTCAGACAGACAGAGGTTACTGTGCTTATTCTGGTTGTTGCTGTCTCAGAAATTCATTTAATATTCTTCAGCTGGTCCAAACTGTTGACACACGTGTCTTAACTCGAACTAGGAGAAGAGATCACATTACTCCAGTATTAGAGTCTCTGAAATGACATCAGTGAAATCTAGAATACAATAAAAATTCCTTCTTCTCACTTTCAAAGGGGGGGTTGATGACATCATCCTGTGTGACCGTCAAAAACAGAAAAGAGAAACTCGAAAGGATGGATCAAAACAACCAAGGAAGTGTCTCTGACTGTAAGAGCAGAACACAAACTCAAATGTGCATCTGGACAACAGAAGAGTTGTTTCAACTCAACATCATCAAAGTCTTGGAGGACATTTGCTCCAGAATGATCATCATTGGATCTCTCGTCTAATCAAAGAGCTGCTGTTGGATACAGAGATGAAACTCTGCAAGTTTCTGTTTCCTCTGTTATAGACGTCCACATCGTGGCGCTGCTTCATATTCACTTCTGTGTGCTACAGTACTGCTCTCAATTCTTCAGTTGATGCTACACGTACAGTTTTTACATATACCACTGAAGGAAGGATATAAATTCTTCATCAACTTTCTCATTATGAACACTGACTTCAGCTGCATATGTTTGACCCCTTGTGCTTCCGGTCAGTGACCCCTGACCCCCTCCAAAACTTTGCAGATCCAGCAGGACAAACCATGTCAGTGACTAACTCAGGAAGGCTGCTCGATAAAATCAAGACTACATGTGTGAAATGGGCCTAACAGACAATCAGCTGAGAGCCTTTATCCAACAACTGTGATCCTCCACTAGAGGGCCACATCATCAAGAAGGAACTGAGCTACCTCAGCACTGACATCAATCTTTCAGTAGAAGATAACTGCTGCTGTGAGGAGAACTTTCCTCACACTGAATGTTGAACATCAGCTAGTTCCTCCTGTTGATCTAAACCTTGTTGTAGAGATGGATCATTGGCTGTGGATCATTCTGACTGCTCTGATATCTGGTAAGACAAAATTATTTTATTTAATAAAATGATGTTATTTTATCATTTAAGTGTGTCTAAATTGCTAAATGTGTAACATCTGATCCTGACATGTTCATCTTTTTATCTTTTCCAGAGTGTAAAGGACAAGACACCGTGAACCAACCACCAGAAGATATCATTGCGACTGAAGGAGACTCAGTGACACTTGAATGCTCATTTAAGACCTCTACAGCTCGTACATTATTTTGGTATCGACAGGAACTTCACAATTTCCCAGAGTACATGCTGAAGTGTTTCTCAGATCAATCAGAAAACAGTGATCAATTTAAGAAGGACAGATTTACTGCTGAAATCAACAGGACATCAGTTCCTCTGAAGATCCAGAAGCTTCATGTGTCTGACTCTGCTGTGTACTACTGTGCTCTGGAGCCCACAGTGACAGGAAACACCAAAACTCTGAACAAAAACCTCTGGAGGTAGGACTCCACAATACTCCACAACATCCACTAGAGGGAGTCCCATCCTCTCTAACTCCAGGTGAACATATCACTGAAGTCTTGACTGATGTCACCTAAAACACAGCTCTGATGAACCACTCCATCATAACACTGCAGAGGAGCCTCATCATGAACTTATTTAGTCCATCTTAGGAGACGACAAATCACTCCCAGCACGGAGCAGAGACTGACCCACTGTCACCAACACTCAGCATTTAGGTATTCAGAAGTTTAGAACCAGCTCACCTGATGTCTACAGACTTACTCTTGGTCTCTGATAACATCTCTACAGCCTCTGCACTCTCTCATGTATACAAAACATTACCTGTTCCAAATGAGACCCTTTGTGCAAATACATCCTGAAATTGGTCAGAACATTCAGCTAGAAAAGCACTCAGAGAGCACAGATCTCCACCAAGCAGGTGATTTCCACTATTAATTGAGATTCCACCAAACACTGTAGTTCTACATTTTTATAAGCACATTGAGGAAGGAAAAGTATCAATCTGCAAGAAGTGGGTTTATTGTTGATACAAAGATCATCAAACAGAGTGACCTAGTTAGTTGTTGGTCTTGTAACTTGTTGACTGAACCAATCTGCTGCTTGTACAGATGTTGTTGTTTGTGCTTTAGCGCTTCCAGAAAGTGATGTTACCAGCCTGTCAGTTGGAGCAAATCCATATTGCTTCATTGCATAACACGCTCCCTTTTTGTGGAATTTGGGGGGATAGGTTTTTAAACTCATACACAGACTCATGCTCTGATGGGCTTCTTCCATATAGACATTGTCAGTGTTTCCACTGTGACACACGTTCTAAGGGGCTGTGAGCAAGTTAAACTGCCATGTCTTTTTCTATAACGTCAATGGGCTCACAGTAATGTTTCTCTTAGTTGTGAGTGCAGACAGAGAGCTGTGTAGGACTCCTTCAATGGCATTGCAAGGGAAGCTGGGAAATGTGACATAGGCTTGAAAACTTGACGTCAGCTTACAAATGAACAATAACTACCATAATGCTGTAAACAATTGGGATTTCCTTTAATAAACATTATGTTGTTTTGTGACCTCAATCTACATCAGATCAGCACTAAAATCTAATGTTTTCTTCCTTGGACCAAATGACACTTCTGGGAAAATTGTCAGGTAGATTCATGTAGTAGTTTTTACGTAATCTTTCTAATGAACAAAAAACAAACAAACAGACTATGGCAAAAATATAACCTCCTTTGTGGAAGTAATGACGTGAACACAAACAGAGCCATCTCTGGGTTACTGGTTCTTATTTGATTATATTAGAGAGAAATCAGTTAATATACTGAGATCAATGAAGGAAACAGAACTGACATCAGAAATTGTTAATTCTGGATGTCAAACACTAAGATCTGCAGACCAGAAACTACTGTAAAGTCAATTTAATGAAAAAAATTCACCACAGATGCGGTGTTTATGGTATTTGATCTATCATCAGACACCTCGATGGTTTGTCATCATGAAGACTTGACTGTTTCACTGAGACACTGAATCAATCCAACATCTGAGTCTCCTCCCTCTGACTGCAGAGATGTTTGATGACAGAGAACTGATTGAGCTGAGAACATCAGAGCAAACTAAACTGATTCATACTGATCCTTCAGTCTCACCATCTCACCTCTGCACACATGGACAAACTCACTCTGATACTGATCTTCTCAGCTCTCACAGGTATGTGAATGATGATCAGTGTTGGATCATGTTTGATGACAGACTTTCATTTCAGCTCTTTCTGATTACTAATATAAAATTTGCTGATAAGAGCAGGAATCTCTGTCCTCTTCAGGATTTTGTTCTGAAGATCATCAATAAAACAAATAGGACAAAGTAATGTCTTCTCTTGAACCTTGTTTGTCTCATCACTTCTTTTTCTCGTCCACTTCAGGACAAACAGCTGCAGACAAAATCTCTCCTCTGCTCAAACAATTCAGAAGAACAGAAGGAGAATCTGTCACACTCAGATGTCACTATGAGACAACAAGAAATAATGTTTGGCTTTACTGGTACAGACATCACTCTGACCTTCAGGCACCTCAGTTTATACTCTACGAAGGAGCACGAGGAAACACAGGCTCATATATCCCAGACCAACGATATGAATCCCAGACCTCTGACAGCTCCACTGAGCTGACCATCACAAAGCTAACCCTGGCAGACACAGCTCTCTACTACTGTGCTTTAGACACACAGTGATACAAAGTGTAGAAGAGGCTGTACAAAAACCTGAACACAGATATCTGACTACTCTTCAAAGAGGAGGGAAGTGGGATTCAAACCACAGCTTCATGTCAGATGGATTCTGATGATTCCTGTTTTATCAGACTCTCTGTGGTCACAGCTGCTGTTCAAACTCTGTTGATCACTGTTGAATATAAACTGTCAGTCGTCTGAATAAGACAGTGGTGTGAATGACAGGTGTCTGTGTGATCAGGCTCCTCCTCTAATCCTCCATCTTAGTGTTGATGTGGACCAAACACAGAGACCACAGCCTTCTTTATCCTGCTGGAGCACAGAGTTATTCACACTGCAGAATGAAGCCACACCAACACTGCTGCATGGCTGCTCATTGAAAATGAAAACATTTGAACATCCACAAGCTGAAGTTTTCTCAAACTCAAGTTCCATTCCACAAATATCAAGTATAATGAAGATCTTATCAGTTCATTTGCCATTTATCAAAAGTGTAGTTCTGTGTTGCAAGACCCATTACCAATTACTTGAAGGCAAGTCTTATTTTTCACACAACTCATATTACCTACAGTCATACATCTATGGTGGTTGTGTGCAGAGTCAGATTGCTTCATTTCATACCTCTTCTCACCTTGCACTGACATGAAAAATAACAATAAAAACATGAATTGGTAAAATGTGTATTTCCACTTTGGTTTATGTTGCAGAGGACTCAGAATCATTTAAAAATAGCCCAGCAGAAAAATTGTGGGTTGGAAGGGGTTAAAACATTCTAGCCCTGATTAGGGGACATCAGCTAACTAGAGCTATACCAAACCTTCTAAATATAGGCCTGTAGCAAACGTTCCTACATCAACAATCAGTGAGAGATGTGGCCAATCAGTCTGGAAAATTCCATCAAAACAAGTTGTTTGAGGACTTTCAGTCAGTATTTAGAGCCCATCACAGCACCAATACTGCTCTAGTGAGGGTAATTATTAATTTAATCTTAGCTTTAGGTGTAGGACTTCTCTCTGTACTTGTCCTGCTAGATCCCAGTGTACTTTTGTACACCATAGATAAAAATGTGCTTTAACATAGATTAGAGATTACTCAGGATTACAGGGATGGCTCAGTTAACAGGTTCCTCACTTTTCTGCACTAGGTCCTCTTCTAGTCTCCTCATAGGTATATGCTTACCTTTGGTAACGTCATTAGGAACTACTCCATGTTTTTGTTATGCTAATACTCAACAGTACACATCACTGAGGCCTGGTAAGAGAATTCATTTATCTATAGTGAAAAGATATCTGACGGACATTAGGATCAGGATGGCCAGAAATTATATTCTACCTACTGTAACTCAGACAGACAACGGTTACAATGCTTATTCTCGTTATTGCTGTCTCAGAAAGTCACTTAAGTCTTACAGCTAGTTCAAAATGCTGCAGCATTTATACTGACTTGAACTAGGAGAAGAGATCACAATACTCCTGTATCAGATTCTCTGCACTGGCATCAATCGAATCGAGAACACAATCAAAGATTCTTTTTCCCACTTACAATGTTGTCAATGGATATTCAACAATTCATCAAATGGAGCTTGTAGTACTGAACAACTCCTCTAGAACATTAAACTCCCAAAATGCTGGCCTGCTCGTGGTACCATCAGTCTCTAAAAGAAGTATGGGAACTAAAGCCTTCAGTTATTAGGTTGCTCTTCTTTGAAACCAGTGACCAACCACAGTTAAGGAGGCAGACACCCTCTCTACCTTTAAGGTTGGGCTTAAAATCCTCACCATAAACCTAGCCAGAAGAGAGTAATGACATAGTTCTCATGGATGAAACCACAAAATAGCTATATTTGATGGGCAGCGGAAAATGACAGAACACCAGCTCAGGCCTGACCAGCTCATGGTTAAACTGCAATAGGCTTTGACTAAAAGGGGTTTTGGCACACTAAAGTCTTACCACTCTGTTTCTCTAACACTCTCTCCCTGTCTTTTCTCATTAACCCGTCTCAAACTTGCAAACAAACCCCAAATTATCCAGACATTATCAGGGTGAGCAGGGTGTGTGTGTGTGTAAGCAAAAAGCCTGAGTTTCACTGAGACTTTACTGATATACTGTCCTCTGGCCTTCCAGGAATATCATCCATGTAAAGTCTGAGAAACCTCTTGTGTGAACGCTGCAGTGAATGATCCAGAAAAATAACTGAGGTGAGTGGAGGGGGTGATGACATCATCCTGTGTGACCTCCATGAACCAGGAAAAGTGAGACCTGACCGGACAGATCAAAACAACCACTGAGGTTTCTCTGACTGTAAGGGGAGACCACAAACCCAAATATGAGTCTGGACATCAGAAGTGCTGTTTGCACCAAACATCACCAAAGTCCTGTAAGACAACTGAATAATCCCCAATGGATCTACGGTCTTATGAAAGAGCTCTTGTCAGAAACAGAGATGTAACTCTGCAGCCTTTTTTTCTCTCTCTGAACCACCTCCAACATTCTACCATCCAATCATCCATTAATCTTCATCTTCATCTGTGGTCAGGTCACGCTGGTAGCAGCCTGAGCAGGGAAGCCCAGACTTCCCTCTCCCCAGATACTTTGTCCAGCTCTTCCCAGGGGATCCCGAGACATAGCGTGTCCTGGGTCTTCCCCAGGGCCGCCTACCGGTGGGATTTGCCCTGAACACCTCACCAGGGAGGCGTCCAGGAGGCATCCTGACCAGATGCCCGAACCACCTCAGCTGGCTCCTCTTAGCATGGAGGAGCAGCTGCTCTACTCCGAGCCCCTTTTGAATAACCAAACTTCTCACGGACCGTGGGAAACTCACAGATAATGCTGCTGCAGGGCATCAGCTGCTGTGTTTTGTGGTTGAAAAGTGAATGAAAAGGGTACAGCTGGAATAATGTCCACATAAACATCCTATTATATGATATATGATATGATCCCGGTGAAACCAGAGCGGATGTGAAGTCACCAAGCGACGGCCGATGGACCACTAGAGCAAACCCTACTTTATTCTGGTACAGACAAGATGGTGGTGATGTCCCCAAGTATCTGTGGAAAGGCACTGCAACATATGTAGAAAATACTGAGAAGTTTAAAGCTTCAGTCAAAGAGAAATCAGTTCCTCTGGAGATCCAGAAGCTTCATGTGTCTGACTCTGCTGTGTACTACTGTGCTCTGCAGCCCACAGTGACAGGAAACACCAAAACTCTGAACAAAAACCTCTGGACTTGAAGATACTCTGGAACATCCACTAGAGGGAGTCATGCTCTGCTAACCAATGGTATTTTGGGATTCAGGCTTGATCTTCATCATTTGACAAAGCAAAGCAACTCCATCTGAGTCTCCTCCCTCTGACTGCAGAGATGTTTGATGACAGAGAACTGATTGAGCTAAGAACATCAGAGCAAACTAAAGTGATTCATACTGATCCTTCAGTCTCACCATCTCACCTCTGCACACATGGACAAACTCACTCTGATACTGATCTTCTCAGCTCTCACAGGTATGGGAATGATGACCAGTGATGGATGATGTTTGATGACTAACTATCATTTCAGCTCTTTTTGATTAATAATATAAAACGTACAGATAAGAGCAAGAATATCTGCCCTGATCTGGATTTTTGTTCTGAAGATCATCAATTATAATAATCAGAACAAAGTAATGTCTTCTCTTGAACCTTGTTTGTCTCATCACTTCTTTTTCTCGTCCACTTCAGGACAAACAGCTGCAGACAAAATCTCTCCTGTGCACAAATAAGTCAGAAGAAGAGAAGGAGAATCAGTCACACTTGGATGTCAATACGAGACATCATCAGATTATGTTTGGCTCTACTGGTACAGACATCACTCTGACCTTCAGGCACCTCAGTTTATACTCTGGAAAGGAGCACGAAAGACCACAAGCTCTTATATCCCAGACCAACGATATAGATCCCAGACCTCTGACAGCTCCACTGAGCTGACCATCACAAAGCTAACCCTGGCAGACACAGCTCTCTACTACTGTGCTTTAGACACACAGTGATACAAAGTGTAGAAGAGGCTGTACAAAAACCTGAACACAGATATCTGACTACTCTTCAAAGAGGAGGGAAGTGGGATTCAAACCACAGCTTCATGTCAGATGGATTCTGATGATTCCTGTTTTATCAGACTCTCTGTGGTCACAGCTGCTGTTCAGACTCTGAGGGAGGATTCACATCAACATTCAGACAAAATATGGAGTTAAAGCTGACTACTTTTCCTCAATCGATTATCAGCAACTGAATTCTGTTTTCTCCTCCTCCAAACTATCAACCTGCCCTTTAGACCTGATCCAGACTAAGCTATCAAATTTTTTTTAGTCTCTTTGGAGAGAATCAATATATTTATCAACAGGCTACGTGCCACAGGCCTTTAAAGCAGCTGTTATCGTGTGACTTATTCAAAAGTCTCCCCTTGACTCAGGGACATTAGCTAACTGCAGGTCTTTATCAAACTTTCCATGAACTTCAAAGATCCTTCAGAAAGTCCTGGCTCATCAGTTTTGACTCAGTTACTAAACAGCAGCTTATTTGGGGGCTTACAGTTAGGATGTAAGCTCACCATAACAAACTGCTCTAGTTAAAGCAATAAATGACTCACATTCAGCTTCAGATGTTGTAGGGCTGGGTATTTCCAGGAACTTTACAATACCTGTCCTGAAACTAAGGCCACGATACCATATGTGTCCCGATACACGTAAATTGTGAACATTGGCTATGCTTTAAGCAAAATTCTTAACGTTTAGTTTTTCTTATTATAAGAAAAAGAACAAGGATGAGTTTTAAGTGCTTCTACAACTTGAGAGACATAAATTCAGATCCTCAAAGATGGTAGACCTAAGTTCAAATTTAGAACATATGCTTCATTATGTAGGTTGTCTTTTACCTTGAGCTGTGCCACTGTTAACATTAGCCAAAGTGTATTTACAACAACTGTCAAAATATTTAGGCCATATCAATTCTGTAGAATCCGTATCAATACACGTATCTCAAAGGAGTGCGATACGATTTTTGGCATATCAATATTTTGAACACAGGCCTAAGATGTTGGACTTTGCTCTGTACTTGTCTTGCTAGATTTCAGTGCAGCTTTTGACACCATGGATTATAATGTTCTTCTGCAGGGATAAGAAAAATCAGTCAGGATTACTGGGGTCTGGATGGCCAAAACTATTTCATTTATACTCAGACAAGTAAGAGGTCATTGTGTTGGGCCCCAAGGGTTAGGGTTAGGGTTAGGGTTAGGGTTAAGTAAGAGGTCATTGTGTTGGGCCCCAGACACCTGAGAGAAACCTTTTCTAGAAATATGACTGCCAACTCTAGAGGTATTAGCCTAGCACCAAGCATGACTGTTAGAACTTTTGGGGTACTGTTTGTTCAGAATTTATCCTTCAATCCCACATAAAACACATTTTAAGAAAAACCCTTTTTTTCATTTTTGTGACATTGCAGAAATCAGGCCTATCCTGTCTCAGAGCAATGCTGAGAGGACTTGTTTCAGAAAGTCACTTGAGACATTTCAGCTGGTTCAAAATGCTGCAGCACAGATAAACCTGTAAATGAGCCACCAGCAGTTCATCTCGAAGAGCTTGTTCTCTCAAATTGTGTTCTCTGTGACGCTCGTGTTCCCGCTCAGCTCTGTCCTCATGTTGTCCAGTGTTTTTCAGTGTACTTTGTATTTTTAGTTTTGTGGAATGCTCAAAAATGATTGGATTTTGGAATATCTTCCAGTTTAAATAACTCATTGTTGTTACAACCAGCTTTTGACTTGTGTATCATCAGCGCTCAGATGTTGTTCAGTCTATGTCGAGTTTGTACTGTTCTAAAGAAGGACAAAAGAACAAAGTACAGAAAACAGATGACCACGGCGTTAATGGCTACGAACTCTGACGGAGTTGTCGAATGTTGATATGGTCATGTTTTGAGAGAGCTGATGATGTTATCAAGATGATGACATCATCATTTCGATGCACCAGAGAAAAAACAAACAGCCATGCAGCTTGTTTGCTGGCGATAAGGGGTAATGGTCCATCAATCTCGATCTGCACATGGACTGGTGAAGCAATGATGAAATCAAATTAAATGGAAACCCAAAACATAGTTCTTGATTGGAAACCTTAATATACAGCTTAACGTAGCAGTTTTGACCAGATATCAGTTTCAAGGTTTCCACCCAATCATGCCTCATTCTGAAGTTTAAAGGGCTATAGAATCTAATGCATTCAGTTTATGAGACATGCACTGGAACCTTTTTATTCTCTCAAATGTCACACCAGGTATTTCCTTGCTGTAAATTTTTTGTGTAGTGGCCATAAAGTCACACTAACATAAGTGCTTTGGGATGTGTAGCAAGACGCTCTGACTATCACTGTGCAACATGGTAGCTTGACATATGAGCCAATCAGAAAATAGCACTGCTGTACCCAAAAAAGACACGGCTTAACTGACGGGACAGAATGAATACTTCGTGCACATGACCAGGGAGCCTAATCACAAGTAATTTCAACAACATCTCCCATCCAGCAGGAAAAACTGCTGAAAGGACCAAGTGAAAACGGGTATTACCGTAACTTACCTTGGCAGACTGCCATGCAGCTCTCTTGATAAAATCAAGGCAACATGCGTGAAAATGGACCTGAGAGACAATCAGCTGAGAGCCTTTATCCAACAACGCTGATCCTCCACTAGAGGGCCACATCATCAAGAAGGAACTGAGCTACCTCAGCACTGACATCAATCTTTCAGTAGAAGATAACTGCTGCTGTGAGGACAACTTTCCTCACACTGAATGTTGAACATCAGCTAGTTCCTCCTGTTGATCTAAACCTTGTTGTAGAGATGGAACATTGGCTGTGGATCATTCTGACTGCTCTGCTCTTCAACGGTAAGAGAGGATGAACAAAACAGCATGGATTAGAGTCTGATGTTTAGATGAAAACTAATCTAAATTGCATTTTATGAAAGCATATGAGTATGAAAAAGAAATAAATTTAAGCTTGTCAGACAAAAAATCTTGATGAGTGAAGATTGTTCCCTACCTGCCATCTTCACTGGTTTGTCAAAAAATCTTTTTTAGAAGATGGTCTCAGATTTAAGAGTGATAATATAAATGCTCTCTGTAACCACTGAAAATTGATGGAAAAACCATGAAGCATGAAGTCTTAAGTATATTTTTCTTTCAGGTGTCAGCTGTGAAGATCTCACTCCAGAGAAGAATGAAGAGTTCAGTTTAGAAGACAGCTCTGTTACTCTGTCCTACAGATACTCCAAACAAGCTGCTGGAAATGATTATTTCTTCTGGTATCGACAATATCCAGGAGAACCTCCAGAGGCCCTGATGTCCATCACAGGAAGCGATTATGTAACTGAATATGAGTCTCTGAAAAAGGAGACACGTTTCTCAACTAAACTGTCAGAAAACAAGCAGCGAGTGGACCTGCAGATCTCCTCTGCTGCTCTGTCTGACTCTGCTGTGTACTACTGTGCTCTGCAGCCCACAGTGACAGGAAACACCAAAACTCTGAACAAAAACCTCTGGAGAGGAGAAAACAATGCACCAAAACATCCACCATGGGGAGACAGTCACTGACAAACTTTAACCAGATGTGATCAGTCAGAAAGTTTTAAATAAGACACCTTCTGACTGAGCAGCACTGATACCTGCACCACTGTGCTGCCTGCTTCAGATGAAACCAACAGAAAAGCAGAGCCACAGCAGGACAGTTTCAGCCTTTCAGAGATCTACACTGTCAGGGATCAAACGCACAGAGGGGAGTCCTCGGACCTCAGACCTCCTGAGTGTCATCACTTCAATGACAAGTCAAAATGGACATTTGTTCAAAATGAATGACAGAAGTACAAAGTGAGTTCTGATCATGAAGGGATGGGAACTGCTAAGCTTTTATTGATCCCACTAACAAGTCTGCCTTCAGGTCTGGTTCTTTACTGATTCTGTGGACCTTCTGTCTGGACTAAAGTCAGCCTCCACAGGTTTTTACCACCAACAGTGATTTTTAATGTTTACTGCATGGACGAATGCTCCTGAGAGCTGTTGCTGTTTTCACTCATGCAGAATAAAGTAGAAAGAACTGAAGAGAGAATTGTTCATCAGAAATATTAAACTAAATCCTCAGGCTCGTCATCAATTCTCAGCCTGAACTGAGTTTTATTCTCATCCCTGATCATGAGGCCCAATTATTTTCAATATCCCTTTAAAATCATATTTATTCATCCTTGAGTCAAAGTTGACATTCGTGTACAAAATGAAAAAGATGCACTGTGTTTTTGAGACATAGCATTCAAAAGCAGTAAGTGAACTTAATGACAGATAACCTTTGACCTCATGAATCTCATCAGGTCATCCATCAGTGTGAGAGGAAAAATGTGAAAAGTTGAAAACAAAACTTTTATACTATTCTAATAATACAGCAGGTAATCTCTGGATGACAAATAAATGTTGTTAAATAAATCCACACTCGTCCTCTTCAGTTCACAAACTTCATAGATACTAAAGTCAATATAACAAAGATCTTTCTGTCCATGTTTTTATTGATTATACCTCAAATAAAAAATACCTTCATAACCAAGACAAATATGATGAGGACAGATTTATGATCTGGGCATCTATGAATCAGTTGCAATCAGAAACTTTATTTTTCCTGTTGTCTCTGCCCACCTACTCACATCCATAACATGGTGTCTTATTAAAAAATGATGAAGACACTCTGAGTTATTCTTGAGGTATCACATTAACAAGCAAAGAAAGAAACAAAGAACAAGACTCCATGACATTGGGCTTGGACTTTCTAAGTCTGTTCAATATCACTGTATCGAGCCCAGCAGCTGGTCAAAGATTGAAGAAACTTTCAAGACAATTTGTTTTTAAGATCTTGTTTAAAGTTACGTTGATGGACATGGATGGACAGATGGACAAAGTATCACAGTCTAAAAACACAACACCAAAGATATAAGAGACAAAAGACTAAGGAGGACATCCATGAAAACATTATGATGGAAAAAATAAAAATCATTGCTTGGGTTGAAAAGTTTCACCATCCAGCTCCTCCCACTGATGATAACCTAACCAATGAAATGATCCTGATCTGTGAAGTGGAGATAATGAAGGTTCTCAAACTGAACTATCAGCACAATCAGCTCAGTGTTGAGGATTCACAGCTGTGAAGAACAGCAGCTGCTTTGCTCTGATTTGATTTCAGAGGAACAACATTTCACATCTTCAGTCTGATTGGCTGGAACATCTCCAAAGACATGCTGATTCACCTCTTTATATTCATCTCTTATTTTATAGGTGAGTCTTCATATTGATATAGATCTATCATTTCAACCAGCTTTTCACAACAACTCATCTGTCCAACATTTCACAAGAACAGCTTTATCTCTGTGAGCTCAGATTTACTGGGACAGAAACAGACCATTTTCTTTAATCCATCTCAAAATGACAAATCTTCATTTTACAGCCCTGGGCTCCATGAACACCATCAACCCAGAAAGAGCTGAAGAAAATGTTGCAGAGGGACAAAACATCAACCTGACCTGTAAATATGAGGGTGTGATCAACAACATCCAGTGGTACAGACAATACCAGAGATCCAGACCAGAGTTCCTGCTCTACATCACAGAGGGAGGAACAATTCATCCAACAGTTTCTGATTTCACAGCTCACATCAACAAGGAGAAGAAAGAAGTGAAACTAGAGATCATCTCTGCTGCTCTGTCTGACTCTGCTGTGTACTACTGTGCTGTGAGGCCCACAGTGACAGGAAACACCAAAACTCTGAACAAAAACCTCTGGACTTGAAGATACTCTGGAACATCCACTAGAGGGAGTCATGCTCTGCTAACCAATGGTATTTTGGGATTCAGGCTTGATCTTCATCATTTGACAAAACAAAGCAACTCCATCTGAGTCTCCTCCCTCTGACTGCAGAGATGTTTGATGACAGAGAACTGATTGAGCTGAGAACATCAGAGCAAACTAAACTGATTCATACTGATCCTTCAGTCTCACCATCTCACCTCTGCACACATGGACAAACTCACTCTGATACTGATCTTCTCAGCTCTCACAGGTATGTGGATGATGATCAGTGTTGGACGATGTTTGATGACAAAGTTAAATTTCAGTACAGTCTGATAAATGACATAAAGCCTGCAAAAAAGCAGGAAACTCTGTCCTGAAGATTTTTTTTATAAAGGTCATCAGTCAAAATAATCTGAACAAAGTAATGTCTTCTCTTGAACCTTGTTTGTCTCATCACTTCTTTTTCTCGTCCACTTCAGGACAAACAGCTGCAGACAAAATCTCTCCACTGGTCAAACAATTCAGAAAAAGAGAAGGAGAATCTGTCACACTCAGATGTCACTATGAGACAACAACAAATGATGTTTGGCTTTACTGGTACAGACATCACTCTGACCTCCAGACACCTCAGTTTATACTTTTCGAAGGAGCACGAGAAAACACAGGCTCATATATCCCAGACAAACGATATGAATCCCAGACCTCTGACAGCTCCACTGAGCTGACCATCACAAAGCTAACCCTGGCAGACACAGCTCTCTACTACTGTGCTTTACACACACAGTGATACAAAGTGTAGAAGAGGCTGTACAAAAACCTGAACACAGATATCTGACTACTCTTCAAAGAGCAGGGAAGTGGGATTCAAACCACAGCTTCATGTCAGATGGATTCTGATGATTCCTGTTTTATCAGACTCTCTGTGGTCACAGCTGCTGTTCAGACTCTGAGGGAGGATTCACATCAACATTCAGAAAACGAAATTCAGTTCAGCCTTGCCTATACTGCTTTTCTCCAGTAGACCATCTGAAGCTAATTTCCCTTGTCTTCTCTTCCAAACCATCAACCTGTCCAAAAGCCCAGTACTAACTGAGCTGTCAAAGGAGGTAATTTCCTCAGTTTGGTCATCTGTATTGGAGACAATCCATGTACAGTTGTGCTCATAAGTTTACATACCCTGGCAAAATTTTGATTTCTTAGCCACTTTTCACAGAATGTGAATGAAAACACAAAAAAACTTTCTTTTTCACTTGTGGTTATTGTCTTGATGAAGCCATTCATTATCAAACTGCATTGTTTTTAAATCATCATGAAAACAGAAACTAACCAAATAACCCTGATAAGAACTTTTCATAGCTCAGTTCTTAATACATTAATGAAAGCTTCATGTCTTTTGTTTTCATTGTAGATGAGCTATGCTATTTTCTTGGATGATCAGGAGGCCTGTTTTCTTTGGCAGAAAGCCTCCAGTTCCTGTAAATTACTTGGACTGTCTTGCATGAACTGCACCATTGAGATTTCCCCAGAGTGGATCAATGATATTGAGGCCAGGAGACTGAGATGGTCACTCCAGAACCTTCTTTTTATTTTGCTGAAGCCATTCACAGGCCCACTTGGGCTTTTGGATCATTATTACGTTGAGACAATTTCTTCCAGTATTTTCTGAAAACATACTGCATTCATCTTGGCATCATTTTTGACAAAATTTCCTGCTTTTGCAGTTCACACATCCCCAAAACATCAGGGATCCTCCTCCATGTTTCACAGCAGAAAGGGTGGACCTTCATCATAGGTCTTGTTGACTTCCTCCAAATTAACTTAAATAAATCCTTTTTTATGTTACTGTCTATAGTTAAGTCCTTTATTGGTTTTTTGTCTTCGTTTGATTTGCATTACAGACAGAACTTACTGACCCAACAATTGACATGTCAGATTTCTGATTTTAGGACGAAATTATTGAACTGATTGAATGTTTATTTTTCCACTCTATGGCATTAAAAAAAATAAAGAGACAGCTCATTTTTGTATAGAGATGCTGCTCTGAGGAGGGCAACAACAGAAACTGTTAAAAATGCCCAGCTCAAATCTGCCTTGTCCAAGTGGCTCAGAGACTTTGTTTTGGCTCCTGAATGTCGGCCCAGAGTGGTCCAGCTCTTCAGCTCCAGAGTTTTACGCCTGAGGACCAACAGACACCCGATTCTCCAATAGTATCCTGCTGCAGGCTCGCAGGCAGCACTCAACCGCACTCTCAGGACCGCACTCTCAGGACCGCACTCTCAGGACCGCACTCTCAGGACTTCAGTTTTTTACAACAATGCCACTCAGTGAATTGGGGTTGTCTTTGCAGGACCGCAGAAATAGGTGTAAGTTTAGGCATGTGTATTTGGTAAGTTAGGTTCAGGCCAATTTTTAAAGCAAAGGTTAGGTTTTGGGTAAGGGATGGGGCAGGGGTAGTGGGCCCCAATCCCACCAGCTGATGAATCCCATAGGCACAGGTTAGGGTTAACCGTCTCTGCACATGTGTGACTGGGGGGGCGTGAGAGTGCAGTCCTGGGACTGCTGCCTGCAAGGCTGCAGCAGGACCCTTCTTGACTCTCATTCTGTCAACCTGGTGCATACTTTGTGTTTTTCTAATACATTGAAGGCTGCATGAGTGAAATGGGTCTGAAAGACAATCAGCTGAGAGTCTTTATTCAACAACTGTGATCCTCCACTAGAGGGCCACATCATCAAGAAGGAACTGAGCTACCTCAGCACTGACATCAATCTTTCAGTAGAAGATAACTGCTGCTGTGAGGAGAACTTTCCTCACACTGAATGTTGAACATCAGCTAGTTCCTCCTGTTGATCTAAACCTTGTTGTAGAGATGGAACATTGGCTGTGGATCATTCTGACTGCTCTGCTCTTCTATGGTAAGAGAGGATGAACAAAAAAATCTCATGTTAAACAGGGATAGTCTGACTTTTGGTGATTTAACTTAATGGACTGTTTTCTGTGGATTGATCATCAGTTCTAACCTTACATGTTCTCTTTTAATCCAGAGTGTGAAGGACAAGAAAGTGTGAACCAAACACTAGAAGAAATTGTTGCCTCTGAAGGAGACTCAGTCACACTTGGATGTACATTTCAGAGCACTTCTTGGACCCCTACTCTGTTCTGGTACAGACAGGACATTGGTGATTTTCCAAAGTACATGCTGAAGTATTTTGCAGGTCAATTAGAAAATAGTGATCAATTTAAGAAAGACAGATTTACTGCTGCAATCAACGGGACATCAGTTCCTCTGAAGATCCAGAAGCTTCATGTGTCTGACTCTGCTGTGTACTACTGTGCTCTGAGGCCCACAGTGACAGGAAACACCAAAACTCTGAACAAAAACCTCTGGACTTGAAGATACTCTGGAACATCCACTAGAGGGAGTCAGTCACTGACAAACTTTGACAAATGAGATGATTCAGAAGTTTCAAGTTCTTCAGAAACATTCAACGATCTAAACTCAGTTGTGTTTTTCCTGTTTGGGGCTGCAGTGGAGCTGAGGCCTGTCCCAGGGAGTCATTCACAGCGTTGCTAAGCAAAAGATAAACTTTATTAAATCCAAATGCTCATTATCTAATCTCAGCTTGAATTGATTCTAATTTCCGTTCCCTCATCACGAGGACCAATTTCTTTTTAAGCACATCAAAAACATACTTATTTATCACTGATCCAAGGTTGACAATCTTGTAACAAAAGAAAAACTGCAAGGTGTTTTTGAGATTTGCCATTGAAATAATGTTTGTGACCATGCTGGAAGACAACCATTGACCTCCCAAATCCTATCAGGTCATTCAACAGTGGAAGAAGACATTTTATTTTTTTATGTATTTTTTGGGCATTTTGTGCCTTTATTGATAGGACAGAGACAGTGGATAGGCTTGTGAAAGGGGGTGAGAGAATAGGGATGACACTCTGCAAACTGGTCACAGGCGGGATTCAAACCTGGACCGGCAGAAGCAAGTATATGGGGTGCCTGGTTGCTAACCACTCTGCCAAACCAGCACCCCAGAAGACAACTTTGAAAGTCAAAACAAAACTTCTGAAGTTTTCTTGTTACACAGAAATTAAGCTAAGGATGACCTTCAAAACCTTTGAAGAATCACCTGAAAGTCTTGTCGGTCCATACTTATTTAAATCCACTCCAAGTAAGATTCTGGTGTTCAGTTCTCTAGTGCCTTCTATGGTTGCTGTGTGCAACTGCACTGGTGTGCACTGTCTTGCATTTGTTTCCATACAGAGGAAAAAGAAGCAAGTCAAAAGGACGTCCAGAGAGACATTTAAACCATGTGGACTGATAAGGTACAGCCAGATCATGTTACTTTCTAATCAATGTTTTGTTTGTTTGTTTTGTTGGTTCAGTTTGCTTATTTGTTTGGTTGGTTGGTTTCATTTCATGATTGTCCAGACAACCCTGAGGCTGGATGTGGTACTGTGGTCTAATGAGCCAAAAAAGATCATCCTCATAGAACTTGCAGTCCCATGGGAAGAGGGGTGTGAGCAGGCCTTTGAAAGGAAGAGCGTCAAATAACAAGACCTTTTATATGACTGCAAGGGGGAAGGATGGTAGGCTTGGCTGTTCCCGGTTGAGGTCGGCTAGAAGATTCCCTGACCAGTCAGTGTGGAGAATGTTTACAGCCATTGGAATGACAGTGAAGGAGAGGTAGACAGCTCACAGGAGGGGGGAGGCAGCAGAAGAAGCCTCTTGTTGGTGATGGAGCAAGAGAGAGGAGTTAAGCCTGAAGCCAGGAGGAGAAGATGGGCAGTGACCAGGCCACCCCTGCCGACCCACCAGCAGGAGGGTGTTGTGGTAAGGGTCGAAACACCCAGTGAATGATGGGTACCACCTGATGACATCAACTCCTCTTGGCCAAGGCTACATTCACATGAGGTAAATGAGCAAAAAGCATCGTCACATGTAATTGCAACATTGCTTTTTTCAATATTAATATTTTGAATGTGCATATATCCATTTGATAAGATTACAATAAATCTTTCAGTCCTAGTGGAAAGTATGAAGGCAAACACTTTAAAACATTGCATCATGTTTCACAAATTGCAGTTCAAATTGATATTCTTGTACAAACTAACATCCAGACATTCTTGTTAATAAATTTAATAGATTTTAAAGTTTATTTAAAGAAATTCTCTGTCTGTGATTGTTATTGAAAATACCTCTGTAGGAAAAACCACAATAGTCCTGTCAAGTCTACGTGAATTACAATACTGAGTATAGTTTTAACTTGTTCTATTGTGCAGTGCTTTGAGATAACACTTGGTATGAACTGCATTTCTCAAACAAAAACTGATTGTCCACATCACAAATAAAAACAAGAAACAAAAGGCAAATTAAAACATTGAAATGTTGTGTCAGAAAATGCAGAGATGTTATTGAAAGAGTTGGAAGAAGTTATTCCATCAAGAAAACAAAATCATATACTGAGGAGAATAGTTTCATCTTCTGGCTCCTCCCACTGATGATAACCTAACCAATGAAATGATCCTGATCTGTGAAGTGGAGATAATGAAGCTTCTCAAACTGAACTATCAGCACAATCAGCTCAGTGTTGAGGATTCACAGCTGTGAAGAACAGCAGCTGCTTTGCTCTGATTTGATTTCAGAGGAACAACATTTCACATCTTCAGTCTGATTGGCTGGAACATCTCCAAAGACATGCTGATTCACCTCTTTATATTCATCTCTTATTTTATAGGTGAGTCTTCATATTGATATAGATCTATCATTTCAACCAGCTTTTCACAACAACTCATCTGTCCAACATTTCACAAGAACAGCTTTATCTCTGTGAGCTCAGATTTACTGGGACAGAAACAGACCATTTTCTTGAATCCATCTCAAAATGACAAATCTTCATTTTACAGCCCTGGGCTCCATGAACACCATCAACCCAGAAAGAGCTGAAGAAAATGTTGCAGAGGGACAAAACATCAACCTGACCTGCACATATGAGGGTGTGATCCAAAACATCCAGTGGTACAGACAATACCAGAGATCCAGACCAGAGTTCCTGCTCTTTATCAGGGAGGGAGGAACAATTTATCCACCAGTTTCTGATTTCAGAGCTCACATCAACAAGGAGAAGAAAGAAGTGAAACTAGAGATCATCTCTGCTGCTCTGTCTGACTCTGCTGTGTACTACTGTGCTCTGAGGCCCACAGTGACAGGAAACACCAAAACTCTGAACAAAAACCTCTGGACTTGAAGATACTCTGGAACATCCACTAGAGGGAGTCATGCTCTGCTAACCAATGGTATTTTGGGATTCAGGCTTGATCTTCATCATTTGACAAAACAAAGCAACTCCATCTGAGTCTCCTCCCTCTGACTGCAGAGATGTTTGATGACAGAGAACTGATTGAGCTGAGAACATCAGAGCAAACTAAACTGATTCATACTGATCCTTCAGTCTCACCATCTCACCTCTGCACACATGGACAAACTCACTCTGATACTGATCTTCTCAGCTCTCACAGGTATGTGGATGATGATCAGTGTTGGATGATGTTTGATGACAAAGTTTCATTCCAGTCCCTTCTGATAAATAACATAAATGCTGCAGATAAGAGCAGGAATCTCTGTCCTAATCAGGATTCTTGTTCTGAAGATCATCATAAAAAAAATCAGAACAAAGTAATGTCTTCTCTTGAACCTTGTTTGTCTCATCACTTCTTTTTCTCGTCCACTTCAGGACAAACAGCTGCAGACAAAATCTCTCCTGTGGACAAAGAAGTCAGAGGAACAGAAGGAGAATCTGTCACACTCAGATGTCACTATGAGACAACATACAAAAGTATTTCTCTTTACTGGTACAGACATCACTCTGACCTTCAGGCACCTCAGTTTATACTCCGGAAAGGAGCACGAGGAGCCACAGGCTCATACATCCCAGACCAACGATATAGATCCCAGACCTCTGACAGCTTCACTGAGCTGACCATCACAAAGCTAACCCTGGCAGACACAGCTCTCTACTACTGTGCTTTACACACACAGTGATACAAAGTGTAGAAGAGGCTGTACAAAAACCTGAACACAGATATCTGACTACTCTTCAAAGAGGAGGGAAGTGGGATTCAAACCACAGCTTCATGTCAGATGGATTCTGATGATTCCTGTTTTATCAGACTCTCTGTGGTCACAGCTGCTGTTCAGACTCTGAGGGAGGATTCACATCAACATTCAGACACTTCAGTATGAGGAGACACAGACCAAACACAAACAACACAAAGAAAGATCTTTGATGGTCCATAAAGTTTGAGACTTGTTTGGAAGTTTGTCCAAATCTGAGCTTGTCCAAACCAAAACCTAGGACCTGAAGGGGGCTTAGACCAGACCATCACATGAGCAAAAGACATTAAGCACTGCCATGATCAACATGTGAACAAAGTGTGTATATAGGAAGCTGCAGACTGATCTTCTTACTACCTTACTGTCTTTTTTGCCTTTGTCAAAGATCAAAACACAAATAAAACTTATATGACACAAGATGGAGAGGTGGTTGCAGTAAGAGAGGGGGTGGGGGGCGCTGGGCACGGGCGGTTGAAGAAGACATTAAGTTCATTTGCCCTCTCCATTCAAGTGTATCTGTCTGCGGCTTGCAAGACGGAGGCGTGTCCTGTAGTGGGCGTGTCCTGTAATGAGGTCTGTTGCGTACTGGGCGGGTGGTGTAGGTTAAGGGTTAGCAGATGGGTGAGGTTTTATTTGTGGGCGTGTCGTAGTCATTAAGGCCATTACGCAACACGCCCACTACATGACACGCCTCGCCTTTGCTGGCCGCAGACAGACCCTTCTCCCTCCATTGTGCCCCCAACATCCTTGGTCTTCATGTTGTAGCCTGTGATGGTTTTAACACCATCCCAGACCTCCTTCATGTTGTTCTCCCTCAGCTTCTGCTCCACTTTTTTCCTGTAGGTGTCCTTCGCTTCCCTCACACAGCGTTTAACCTCCAGCTGTGCTGCTTTCATCTCCTCCTTGTCTCTGCTCCTGAAGGCGGCCTTCTTCCTGTTGAGGACAGCTTTGACTTCCCGCATTACATCATCTGCAGCCCGTCATTCCCCCTCTATTTCACTGATTTTAAACTCTACAGACTGTCTCTCAAGCAACAATAGAAGGCCTTAATTAATGATTACGACAGTGATTCAAAAATGTCATTAGTTATCCAATTCACTGTCAGAGTACAGATATGTAGACATATATAAGTGTATATGATAAACAGTACAGGCCAAAAGTTTGGACACACCTTCTCATTCAATGTGTTTTCTTTATTTTCATCACTATTTACATTGTAGATTCACTGAAGGTATCAAAACTATGAATGAACACATGTGGAATTAAGTACTTAAAAAAGGGTGAAATAAATGAAAACATGTCTTATATTCTAGTTTCTTCAAAGTATCCACCCTTTGCTCTGATTACTGCTTTGCACACTCTTCATTCTCTTTATGAGCTTCAACAGGTAGTCACCTGAAATGGTTTTCTCTCCTCAGGTGTGCCTTTCCAGGGTTAATTAATGGAGTTTCTTGCCTTATTAATGGGGTTGGACCATCATTTGTGTTGTTCAGAAGTCAGGCTGATGCACAGCTCACAGACCTATTAGACAACTGTTAGAATTAATATTATGGCAAAAACCAATCAGCTAAGTTAAGAGAAATGAGCGGACATCATTACTTCAGAGAGAATCTACAATGGAATTAACGATGAAAATAAAGAAAATGCATTGAATTAGAGGGTGTGTCCAAACTTTTGGCCTGTATTGTATGCAATCAGATCTACATTTTAATAAAGTGCTTACTTCACATTGTCTGCTTGTTTTCATGGAGGTTTATGAAGAATGGGCTTGTACATGGAGACTTCTGTCAGAACAAAGTGATGGACCTGTAGAAAAACATTCAGCACCACTTTAGAGAGCTCTGCTGACTAGATTAGATTAGATTAGATTAGATTATACTTTATTAATCCCTTTTGGAGAACTCCCTCAGAGAAATTATGTTTCCAGTTGCATTATATTGCAAATAAAAGATAATACTAGTAGGCTACTGCTGCTGCTGCTCCTTCACATCCTCTGTCTTCCTGTTACTCCTCATCCCCCCAGTTGAGGAGTTATACAGTCTGATGGCCTGAGGGACAAAGGAGTTTCTCAGTCTGTTGGTCCTGCACTTGGGGAGGAGCAGTCTTGTGCTGAACAGGCTCATCTGGTTGTTGATGACCATGTGTAGAGGGTGATTGTCTTCATTCAGAATGTCCAGTGTCCTTCCAGAGTGTCTCTTGGTCCAGCCAGGCCCCCCACAGTCCTCTTCTCTGCCACTGGTTTTTCACTTTGATGATGTGTGATGTGCTGCCTCAAACAGCCCACCACAGAGTAAAAAAATCCTGGATGTGTCCTTCTTGGAAACATCAACAGGAGAGTTCAGAGTAAAAAAGGAGAACGAGTCTTCCTCAGGAAGTCCAGCCTCTGTCCAGCCACAGGCACAGGTGTGTCAGTGATCTTCCAGTCCAGTTTGCTGTCCAGCCAGATCCAGTTTGCCGAGCCAGAAGAGGTAGCGAGTGAGTGGCCACGACTCCACCTCAGATCCTCGATCACAGAACTGGTCGTGGTCTTGGTCTGGACTTCCCAATCAAAAGTCCATGACCAGCCTTGGTCTTGGAGGTGTTCAGCTGTAGGTGGTTTGTGTAGGCACCAGACCAGACAGCACTGTCCTCATCCAACAATGGCTGTGCCACGGCAAAACTCCCTGCACCCTGCATCCAACAATGGCAAAGGTCCGCTGTGTACAGGCTCGAGAGCTGGAAGAGAGCATGCGTCTCAGAGGGTGCAAATCCGCCAGTGCAGGGTGCCCTGGGATGCTGGTAGCTGCTCCGTGATCACAGTGTCAGATGTGGTGTCTTTCAGTCTGATATACTGTGTCTGGTAATCCTGTGAGGTAACTGGAGATCCAGTAACCAGGCAGGGGTCCACTCGCATCCTACTCAGTTTGTCCTGGAGCAAACGAGGCTGTATGGTGTTGAAAGCACTCGAGAAGTCCAGAAACAGAATCCTCACCATGCCGCATCCCTTTTCCAGATGCAAGTGCATGTAGCATATAGCTATGTAGCAGGTAGAGGATGGCATCACTCCAATGGGCTGGTTGAAGTGGTTGAAGAAGACATTAAGTTCATTTGCCCTCTCCATTGTGCCCCCAACATCCTTGGTCTTCATGCTGTAACCTGTGATGGTTTTAACACCATCCCAGACCTCCTTCATGTTGTTCTCCCTCAGCTTCTGCTCCACTTTTCTCCTGTAGGTGTCCTTCACTTCCCTCACACAGCGTTTAACCTCCAGCTGTGCTGCTTTCATCTCCTCCTTGTCTCTGCCCCTGAAGGCGGCCTTCTTCCTGTTGAGGACAGCTTTGACTTCCCGCGTTACCCATGGTTTGTTATTAGGGTAACAGCGGACAGTCTTAGACAGTGTGTCAGCCCCACTATGTCCTCTCCATGGGGGTTGATCAGCTCATCCCAGGCCGTGGTGATGAAGCAGTCTTTTAAGGCACTTTCCATTTCAGGGGACCACCTCCTGGTAGACCGAGTGGTTCTCAGCTGCCTTTGGACCAGGGGGGTGTACTCTGGCTGTAGGTGGACCAGGTTGTGGTCAGACTTGCCTAGAGGAGGGAGAGAGACCTACAGAGACCTTCAGAAACATTCTCAGTCTGAATACCTCCCATCAAGATCATGGTCAACTGAACATCTCAGGGAAAATGTTAGTTTGATGCTGACAGTAAACATGGCCTTACACCTGATGGTTTCCACTGGGATTTTTGAAGTCTCAGACAAAATTTGAAAGTGGTAAGAAAATCCTGGGGAATCTTTCTGGAGTGATTCAACCCTGTGATCACAGTATGGATGTGAGATGGGATGACGACCAGATAATTGCAATTTGGAGGCAGTTTTTTTCAGATAAAATCAAAACTGCATGTGTGAAATGGGTCTGAGAGACAATCTGCTGAGAGCCTTTATCCAACAACTGTGATCCTCCACTAGAGGGCCACATCATCAAGAAGGAACTGAGCTACCTCAGCACTGACATCAATCTTTCAGTAGAAGATAACTGCTGCTGTGAGGAGAACTTTCCTCACACTGAATGTTGAACATCAGCTAGTTCCTCCTGTTGATCTAAACCTTGTTGTAGAGATGGAACATTGGCTGTGGATCATTCTGACTGCTCTGATCTTCTATGGTAAGAGAAAATGAACAAAACAAAATTTCACTATGTTGAAAGTGTATGTCAGTCTGGTCCATAGATTAAAACTGAAACAGCATTAAATGCATGAACAAATATGTATATGAAAAGGAAACACCGTTTTTCATGTCAGACATTAAAATAGTCTTGATGGGTCAAGATTGTCCCCCACCTGCCATTTTCACTGGTTGGTCAAAAAGTTCAATTTGGATTTTGTTTACAGATTCAAGAAAGATAATCTAAATATTTTGTTCCCACTGAATTTTGATGGAAAAACCTTTAAGCATTAAGTTAAAGTGTATTTCTCTTTCAGGTGTCAGCTGTGAAGATCTCACTCCACTGAAGAATGAAGAGTTCAGTTTAGAAGACAGCTCTGTTACTCTGTCCTACAGATACTCCAAACAAGCTACTGCTGATGATTATTTCTTCTGGTATCGACAACATCCGGGAAAACCTCCAGAGTTTCTCCTCTCTCATACAATAAATGGAAAAATAACAGATTCTGGACCACAATGGTCTGCAAGAGTGAGTGAAGATAACACAGTCATGCACCTGCAGATCTCCTCTGCTGCTCTGTCTGACTCTGCTGTGTACTACTGTGCTGTGAGGCCCACAGTGACAGGAAACACCAAAACTCTGAACAAAAACCTCTGGAGGTAGGACTCCACAATACTCCACAACATCCACTGGAGGGAGTCCCATCCTCTCTAACTCCAGGTGAACATATCAATGAAGTCTTGACTGATGTCACCTAAAACACAGCTCTGATGAACCACTCCATCATAACACTGCAGAGGAGCCTCATCATGAACTTATTTAGTCCATCTTAGGAGAGACTGACTCACTGTCACCAACACTCAGCATTTAGGTATTCAGAAGTTTAGAACCAGCTCACCTGATGTCTACAGACTTACTCTTGGTCTCTGATAACATCTCTACAGCCTCAGGGTTTGGTTAGCAAAGCAGATCATTTGGACCTTTTTACTGAACACCTCCATGGCTGGAAAGAAAACAGGAGCACCTCAGACAAAACTGTCACAAGCAGACACACACAGCTTCAAACTAACAGACACACAACCTACAAACACAAAAACACACATCCCTGACATGCTCCTCTCTGTTTTCTACTCATTTTGGGATTTTTATGAGATGAAATGTAGATTCTAAAGATAAGCTTTAATAAATTAATGACCAATCCCTGCTTAAATATTAAGGCCTGTTGTGCAAATACTCTTAAGTATGTAGAAAAATATCAATCATGTGAACATAGTAGGCAAGGCAAGGGAGGGCAAGTTTGTTTTGTAGAGCACAATTCATACACAAGTGAACTCAAAGTGCTTTATAGAACAAGAGAAATGCATTAAAATCACAATACAAAATAAAAACAACAACAATCATTATAAAATGACCTTTCAGTCATATGCACAGTTAAACAGCTGTTTGAGCCATGATTTTAAAGGGCCCATATTATGCAAAAACCACTTTATTAAGTCTTTTGGTGAAATTTTGAGGTCTGTGGCTTTCCCCCCAACCCAAAAAATGTGATATTTAGTGACAAATCCTGTGCTGCGTGGTGCTGGTGAATGTAAAATCCCACCCACTAATGAGGCATTCTTTCATTTGAGTTGTACCGACGTCACAGGGGAATTTTTTGATTGGTCCACCGGAGCAGACACCCCCACCCCGTCCCCGCCCACTCCTCTCTCTGCTGCTGGTGAGATCACTATGTGAAGAGCAGCCATGATGGATTTACCGGCAGTGAGACATCGGACTTCAGCATGAGTTACTGCTGCAGTGTTGTGGGCTGTAACAAGCCACAAACTTCCTTACACAAGCTGCCTGACTCTGAAGATTTAAAAACTAAGTGGCTGGAGTTCATATATGATGGAAAAGTGCCAGAAAAACAAAGAAAAAATGTGCATGTTTGTGCCAGTCACTTCACGGCTGATAGCTTCACAAACTTTGGACAGTACACAAAGGGGCTCGCAAATAGACTGGTCCTTAACCCAGGATCAGTGCCAACCATCCACCAGCAAACCTCGGACCCTGGAAATGTGAGTATTCCAAATGCTGTGTGCTGTTATTTTGCTAATTGCTACGAGCTGCTAACAGCAGAGGGAAGAGGAGCAGATGTAAGAGCTATTCCTGTGTTAGCGTCAGGAGGCTAAGCTTAGCTGCGGTTAGCCTGTTGTTTTAGCCTGTAATGTTACAATAAACGAGCTTTGCTGTTTTCTAACCATATCGTGTCTTTTCTAAGCCATAATATTAGTCTCTGTGTCTATTACTTTGCTGCTGTGAGATGTACCGCTGTGTGAGTAGAGGCCTGCTACTCTCTCTGAGGCATTGTAATGAATAAATCATCTCATAAAGTATCAAAACTCATTCCTTGTCTAAACTGAGGACATGGGAAACGACCAGTGAAGGCTGTGTCTCTCTGTGTTTTGCAGCGCAGCATGTAAATATTGATAACAGGTGAAAGTATATTTCTACGCTAACGTCGGCTCAAAACAGTGTATCTGTAGATGTGATAACTGGCTTTATTGGCCACAGCATCGTCATCACCAACAGGTTTAATCAGATTTAGATGTATGAATATTCTCACAGTAGTAGAGGAGTATAACAGCTGGAGGATAATTATTATTATTCCTTGTACAGCCCTCCTCTCCCCGATGCATCTGTGTTAGCTCTCGGGGGCTAAGCTTAGCTGCGGTTAGCCTGTTGTGTTAGCCTGTAATGCTACGAAAGCTTGAGCGTCTCTGTTTTGTAATACAGGCTATGTAATCGATAAATTATCTCAGAAGGTATCCAAACTCATTTCATGTCTAAGCTGTGGATGAGAAACGATCAGGCTTTGTTCTTCTGTATGTTACAGCAGATCATGTAAATATTGATAACAACAGGGAGTGTATATAACGTGACGCTAACGCTGCAGATGTCGTTATCACCAAACTAATTTAATCAGATTTCTGTGAGTTTAAACACTCAGGAATGCCCACAGAATGCTGTCATACGAGCTGTGTGACTGGGGATAAGTTACAATTACTAACAGGTCAGTGATTTACGAAAAACGGAGAGAGGCAAATAAGATGTCTGATTTAATTATCCTCCCGTTTTATTTACTAACAATATATGGGCATAGACATTTTATAATGCATCACATAATGTGACATTTGTAAGTAAAAACTCATTAACCCTTGAAAAGCTTGTATCTTATTTGAGACATACTTTTGGTATGTGTCTGATCAAAATTATCAAAGAATATCACAAAAAAACCCAAATGAATACAGTAAGATGAATGATAAATATAAAAGTCCTCAGCTGAATTATCAGTTTCCAGAAATACCTAATGTATCTATTGAGTAACAGTAACTATTTGTAACATCTCATGTCATTTATTTAGATTTTAGTACAACATGAAATAAACATTTTGTCTAAAAAGAGGTAAAAATGCATGGCTATTATTTGTGTTTTCATACACTAACAGGTTAAACATTTTTCTTTCTTGTGTCTATGCTGGTCGACCTCAGGCAGCATCTTCTGATGGTGAACCGCTGGTTACAGTCAGCTTCTCAAAATCCAAGGAGGAAGGATGTACAGCAAAGCCAGTGAGAGCAGAGCCAGCTTTCAGTAAGTTAAACAATTCTTTATTAAAATCAACACATTTAAAAACATTGGCAAATAGGCATAGCATGGAAAGGAAAAGATAAAGGAAACTGGAATAAAAATGTTATCAAAATGGAATTGAGAATATATAATCAATAAGGATATTGTGACAATACAAGACTATGAAAAAAAAGGACAACACTGCAGTGAGGTGTTTTGGTGCCATTTCTTGTAAACATATATTTTTGTGTCTTGTATTTCAGATCATGCAGATGCACTGTTGGACCTTGTCTTTGAGAAGGTTTTCCAGGACCCTGCTCCACACCTGAAGGAGCTGCAGAAAATACCAGACCATATGCTCCTTTTCCAAATACCAGGAAGCGCTGAACCCCTCATACTGGTCTTCTGCATCAGGAAACTCTGCAGTACAACACAGGCAGCATCAGCTGACAAAGGCTCTGTAGGCCAGGCATCTGTAAGGGCTGGACATGATAAGATTATGTCAGAAATGAAAATTACTGTCATAGGTGTTTTTATCTATATGTTCATATTTTTATCAATATGGTTCTATGGCTTGTGTTTAAAAATTCCTTTTCTTTCTTCATGTCTTTTTTACCTCCTTTATGTAAAAATGTCTAGAGTACCAGCAGGTACATTTGGTGTTTTTATATGTCAAAATATTTTTCACAATAAAAAGTCTACATGAACTGTTTTGTGTGTTTTCAGTTTTCCATATGTTACATGTAATGTTAATAATTAAATAACAAGAAAGACAAAAAATGAGATGGAGGAAACAGTTCTTTTAATCTTTACTGTTTTTGTTCAACAGTCATGGAAGTGTTTATATCCAAATACTTATGCATTACTCCTCTTAGATGTAAAGGCTCATAGTCTGCTCTATAAATATAGAATGCATGTTGTAGTGAAAAACACACTCAGAGTCAGAGTCCAGGATGGTTGGACTGGGAGTTCCTGCAGTTTTCCTCTGACCTACTTAATTAAAACAGGTAAGTCAGTGACACAGTACAGGAAAGGTTATGTACTAAATTGTTATTTAGCACTAATTTTTCACAATACCTTTGGTATCTCCATTCAACAAACATTTTCAGGCTGAAGGAATTTTCACACAATTGCCACAGGAGCACCTCTGTAGGAGAAGAGTGAAAACAGGATGTTCAGGAGAATTTTTATCTTTAGGAAATGTTCTGTTATTGTATAAGAATATACACAGAGCTGTCATAACATACAATAATGCAAGTGAAGAGGTTTTTAAGACAGCTACTGTGTGGCATATAGAAAAGAAAATAACCTTTTAAAATAAGGTTCACAGAAAACTGTTGGCTGCTCACAGTTACAGGTAATAAACATTCTCAGTTACTGTTACTGTCACTAAAGGCTATGGCTCTATTAAATGCTGTATTCTGATGGGTCAGTCACATTACTAATGTTACTTCTGTAAAACAGCCTCTTGCTCTGATCGGCCCTGAAGAGCCCAGACATTATTTACACATCACAACAACAGAGAAGACCCCTCTCTCTGTCTTATTTCACCATCAGTGGCAAATGCCCCTTCAGTGTTACTTAGAAGTGAAAGTTAATTCACATCGGTGTTTTAGTTAATTCTCGTCTCTGCAGTAACCCGCTCACTCTACATTAGCTCTTACTAGACTCTATCTAACGCCAGTCTAAGCACTGCACGTCTGCTAACAGACATGCTAACATCGACAACAACAGGGGGAGGGGGAGAGGAACGGCAGAACAACTTTGATTCATCAACATTATAGCATTGAAGAAACAAACTTTATATACAGACCACTGAGAAACATCCCGGTTTATCCTTGGTCCTCGACTCTCTCCTGGTTCCTCTTATTTTCGGGTTCTGACTCGGTTAAAGCGTTCAGTGCTGCGCTCCTCATGTAGCAACACAGACGCTAACCGGAGCTCTGTTGACATAGTCACGCGCATGCGCCGACTGCGCCGACACGGAAGTGCGGGGCGGTTTCAGCGGGGGCTCATTAACATATAGTTACGCCCACAAGAATGAAGTGTTTTACAGAGAGGCTCAAAGAGGGCATAGGGATGATACGGCTGTGGCTGTTTTATTGAGTTTTTTGACCAAAGCATGCTACTAAGGCTTCATGAAGACATCAAAGATCAATATTACACTGCAGAAAAAGAGCATAATATGGGATCTTTAAGATAAAAAAGAAATCACCACACATGTGACGTTTATGGTCCTTGATCTATCATCAGACACCTTGATGGTTTGTCATCATGAAGACTTGACTGTTTCACTGAGACACTGAATCAATCCAACATCTGAGTCTCCTCCCTCTGACTGCAGAGATGTTTGATGACAGAGAACTGATTGAGCTGAGAACATCAGAGCAAACTAAACTGATTCATACTGATCCTTCAGTCTCACCATCTCACCTCTGCACACATGGACAAACTCACTCTGATACTGATCTTCTCAGCTCTCACAGGTATGTGGATGATGATCAGTGTTGGATGATGTTTGATGACAATATTTCATTTAATTTCCTGAACTAAACTCTGTTTCTTTGTCATCAATCCAACACTCACATGATTCTTTAACAGCTCACTGAAGCTTTTGTTACTGTTTTACAGAATGTTTGGCACAGAAAGACAACGTGCTGCAACCAGAAGGAGATGTGACTGCCACTGAAGGAAAGACAGTAACTCTTGACTGTCAGTACAACAGCACAGCAGCATATGATTATCTATTCTGGTACAAACAGGACGAAGACAACAGGCCAGAGTTCATCCTCAGCACATCTACATATGGAGATGGAGAAACAGTGAAGGAGTTTAAAGAGAGATTTTCATCCACTCTGGATTCAGCCAAAAAATCAGTTCCTCTGACGATCCAGAAGCTTCATGTGTCTGACTCTGCTGTGTACTACTGTGCTCTGCAGCCCACAGTGACAGGAAACACCAAAACTCTGAACAAAAACCTCTGGAGGTAGGACTCCACAATACTCCACAACATCCACTAGAGGGAGTCCCATCCTCTCTAACTCCAGGTGAACATGTCAATGAAGTCTTGACTGATGTCACCTAAAACACAGCTCTGATGAACCACTCCATCATAACACTGCAGAGGAGCCTCATCATGAACTTATTTTGTCCATCTTAGGAGACGGCTTCAAACTAACAGACACACAACCTTCAACCACAGAAACTGACATCCCTGACATGTTCATCTCTGTTTTCTACTCATTTGAGTTTTTTGAAGAGATGGAATTTAGATTTTAAGACACACTCTCATTTAAAATAACACTAAATGTTAAAAAATAAGACCTTTTAGCAAGTGCATCCTGAATTTGGTCACAAGTATCATGTATGTGAACAGAGAAACACCCATCTCTGAGATTCTGGTTCATTTTTGATCGTATTAGTGAGAGAGATCAGTCAATTTACTGAGTCCAATGAAGGAAACAGAACTGATATTAGGAAGTTATTAAGGTCCCATACTTTTTAACTTTCGTCAGTTTAACATGGATTGTTGATGTCTTCATGAAACAGAAACAGCAACATGCTTTGGTCCAAAAAGCCTGTGGATAAAACACGGCTGTATTCTGTCCACACTCATATAATCACTCTGTTCAGAAAGGCTGGTTTTGTGGGCGGTTTCCTTCTTATTCTAATGAGCCACAGGAGTGTACATACGTTAGTTTGCAATGATCCTTCCAAGTCAATCGCATGAAGTGGGCACTTCATCCACATTCCACTCACAGTTCTTAAGACATTCAATGGACTGATTTATGCCGGTTACCACACACATGGTTACAACAGTGAAACTGGTCCTTCCAAAAATCACAGCCTAACACACAACATCATATCCTTTACTACCATCTGGGCTAATGTTAGCAGGAACTAAGGGGGAATGGGATGGGTTAAGGACTGATTGTATTCAGTCAGCTTCTCTTGACTAATGTAGGAATGGTAGCACTTTGAAGTTTACTGTTCAGACCTTCAACAAGTAATGTGAACATTGATGAACATGTGAAGTTACCCCTGATGTTAACATTGGCTCATAGCAACTGGCACAATAAATACGACGCAGCATTAAAATAATCAGATTTCCATTATCAGGGTTGGTGATGGATTGTTGCTGCTGAGCCTGGATTTAGGAAAAGACTAGTTCTCATTCCTGTGTTGAACTGACTGAAGTTGAAGAAGCAGTTGAACATGGAGAAACTGGCACACGCATACAGGTGTTAGCCAGCTGAAGCTGCACATTCCCATCAAAATAAAACTAGAAAAGCACTCGGAGAGCGCAGACCTCTGCCAGCGCCACAGTCCTGCCCCTTATTGTGATTTTCACCACAAGTATTAGTCCTACCTTTATTTAATCTAAATATTTAGATTCCATGATCATGAAAACATATCATTATCAATTGGAATCATAATGATATCTACAATATTGTATTTTAGTTCTGTCGTTATTCACAAAAATCACATTTTTCGTTATGGAGGCCAGATGCTGATCCGGATCAACACCAAAATGGAATCAGTTCTTCCTTTTCCCATGCTGAACATTTCCTGAAAACTTCATCAAAATACATCAATAACTTTTTGAGTTATTTTATTCACAGATGAACGGACGGACAGACAGACAAACAAACTCTCCCAAAAACATAATCCTCATGGTGGAGGCAATTAATCCACTGGGCCCTTTGGTCCTCTGAGGCTGGTAGCCTATATATGAAGATATATGAGGCTGTTTACAGCCAATAAGTGAGCGGTGACAGCTTCTGAGCTTAGACATGCTGAACACAGATCTCTCACTAAGAATATGAACAACATGGCTGCACATTGCAGAACAATCTGTCCAGCAGAGGGAGATACTCAGGTAGACCAATCAGGTTAGGTCTAAATATCACAGATATAATGTTATGTAACAGTATATCCACAGACTCAACAGCTCATCGAATACCATGAGTTTACATTCACGCAGTCTGAAAAATACAAGTTTTGTGGTCTTAAATCACATCTTTGGCTGGAGGGGAGGCCAAAGGCCCAAAAATGTGCTCAAGTCCCCATTTGTAAAGGGCATCAAAGACAAAGGTCTGCACACCGCAAGCTGCTACGAAGGCAAAGTAATGAAGACAATCTAATGTGATGTTCATGGTCCTTGACCTTCATCAGAAACCTTGATGGTTTGTCAGCATGAAGTCTTGACTGTTTCACTGAGACACTGAATCAATCCAACATCTGAGTCTCCTCCCTCTGACTGCAGAGATGTTTGATGACAGAGAACTGATTGAGCTGAGAACATCAGAGCAAACTAAACTGATTCATACTGATCCTTCAGTCTCACCATCTCACCTCTGCACACATGGACAAACTCACTCTGATACTGATCTTCTCAGCTCTCACAGGTATGTGGATGATGATCAGTGTTGGATCATGTTTGATGACAAACTTTCATTTCAAATATGTCTGATAAATAAAACAAAATATGTGAACAAAATCAAGAATCTCTGTCCTGATGAGGATTTCTGTTCTGAAGATCATCAATAAAACAATCAGAACAAAGTAATGTCTTCTCTTGAACCTTGTTTGTCTCATCACTTCTTTTCTCGTCCACTTCAGGACAAACAGCTGCAAACAAAATCTCTCCACTTGTCAAAGAAGTCAGAAGAACAGAAGGACAATCTGTCACACTCAGATGTCACTATGAGACAACAGAGCAGGACATTACTCTTGACTGGTACAGACATCACTCTGACCTTCAGGCACCTCAATTTATACTCTGGAAAGGAGCAAGAAAAGAAACAAGCTCATATATCCCAGACCAACGATATAGATCCCAGACCTCTGACAGCTCCACTGAGCTGACCATCACAAAGCTAACCCTGGCAGACACAGCTCTCTACTACTGTGCTTTAGACACACAGTGATACAAAGTGTAGAAGAGGCTGTACAAAAACCTGAACACAGATATCTGACTACTCTTCAAAGAGGAGGGAAGTGGGATTCAAACCACAGCTTCATGTCAGATGGATTCTGATGATTCCTGTTTTATCAGACTCTCTGTGGTCACAGCTGCTGTTCAGACTCTGAGGGAGGATTCACATCAACATTCAGACACTTCAGTATGAGGAGACACAGATCAAACACAAACAACACAAATAAAGATCTCTGATGGTCCATAAAGTTTGAGACTTTTTTGGCATTAGTCCGACTCTGAGCTTGGCAGATCAAAAACCTACTGAGGACCTGAAGGGTGCTTAGACCAGATCATCACATGTGAGAAAAAGATATTAAATACTGCCATGATCAACAAGTGAATACAGTGTGTATATAGGAAGCTGCAGACTGAGCTCTTCTTACTACCTTACTCTATTTTTGTCTTTGTAAAAGATCAAAACACAAAGAAAACTGATATGGCACAACTGTGTATGTCGACGGTTCTTCTGCAGCATGTCATTCCCCCTCTATTTCACTGATTTCATACTCTACAGACTGTCTCTCAAAAAAGAATGAAAGGCCTAAAATTAATGAATATGTCAGAGATTCAAAAATGTCATTAGTTATCCAATTCACTCTCAGACTTCAGATATGTAGATATATAAAAGTGTATACACTCCTGATCAAAATCATAAGACCAGTTGAAAAATTGCCAGAATTGATCTTTTGCACCTTTGTATCTTAATGAGGTTTTAAATAGAGCTACAATATGTTAGAGCAAGAAGATGGAGTGAGACAAAAAGCACTTTGAAAAAGTAATTTATTGAAAACAACAAGTAAACTGAAATAGGCTGTTTATCAGCTGATCAAAAGTTTAAGACCATCGCTCAAAAAGTGACAAAAAACTCTCCAAACCAGAACAAAAATGTTTCTCAGTAGGACTCAGTCATGAGTAGCTCCACCGTTCTTGTTAATCACTTCAAAAATTGGTTTGGGCATGCTTGATGAGAGTGTTTCCAGGAAGCTTTTGGGAACATTGCTCCAAGTGGTGAAGATGGCTTCATGAAGGGCATCAACTGTCTGAACTGATGTCCATTTTTATAAACTTCCCTTGACCTCCATCCCCAAATGTTCTCTATGAGATTTAAATCAGGGGAACATGCAGGATGGTCCAAAAGAGTGATGTTCTTCTCCCTGAAGAAGTCCTTGGTCAAGCGAGCATTGTGAACTGCAGCGTTGTCCTGTTGAAAAACCCAGCTGTTACCACACAGACGAGGGCCCTCAGTCATGAGGGATGCCCTCTGCAACATCTGCACGTAACCAGCCGCCGTTTGACGACCCTGCACCACCTGAAGCTCCAGTGTTCACTGAATGAAAAAGACCAGATCATGATGGACCCCCCTCCACTGTGCCGGGTAGAAAACATCTCAGGTGGATCTCCTTGTCATGCCAGTAACGTTGAAGCCATCTGGACCGTCAAGGTTACATTTTTTCTCATCAGAGAATAAAACTTTTTTCCACCTTTCAGTGTCCCATGTTTGATGCCAGCAGAAATCAGGCCGATCCTGTCTCAGAGCAATGCTCAGAAGACTTGTTGTTTCATTAAGTCACTTAAGATGCTTCAGCTGTTTCAAAATGCAGCAGCATGTGTACTGACAAGAACAAGGTAGAGATCACATTAGTCCTGTATTAGCTTCTCTGCATTGGCTTTCTGGAACAGCATTTAAGATTCTTCTTGTCATAATGCTCAGTATCTTTCAAAAACATTTAGAATGACTGTCTTACTGCGTCCAACCTCAGCAGCAATGGCACGCTGCGAGAGGCCTTGCTTATGCAGCTCGACGATCCGACCACGTTCAAGAAGAGAAAGCTTCTTAGCTTTAGCTTTCAGGAGGGCATGACCGTGTGAATGCCTGACAGAAAATGAACATTTGGAGCAGATTTTGGCTTTAATAGCCTGTGGACTTAAACTTTTGATCAGCTGATAAACAGCCTATTTCAGTTTACTTGTTGTTTTCAATAAATTACTTTTTCAAAGTGCTTTTTGTCACACTCCATCTTCTTGCTTTAACATATTGTAGCTCTATTTAAAACCTCATTAAGATCCAAAAGTGCAAAAGGTAAATTCTAGCAATTTTTCAACTGGTCTTTAGATTTTGATCAGGAGTGTATATTCAGACAAGTTAGAGGTCATTGTGTTGGGCCCCAAACACCTGAGAGAAACCTGTTCTAGTAATATGGACGCCTTAGATGGCATCAGTCTTGCACCAAGAGTGATAGTTAGAAATCTTGGGGTACTATTTTATCAGGATTTATCCATCAACTCAGTCTTTTCATATTTGTAACATTGCAGTATAAGGATCAGCTTGGTTTCTTAGGCCTAATTATGATTCAAGGAAAAAAGCTTCTGAAAAGTACTTGTTAATTAAGTTTGTTTTGTATTCAAAGTCAAAAATGTTTTCAAAGTAACTTTTTAAATAATGGGTAAAAAAATATCTCAACAATAAACTTTTCCTTGGCTGTAGATTTAATTCATACTTAAAAGTTTTTTCACACAAATTTTCCCACCCCTAGCAAAATTCTCAACACAAATTCTGGAGAATCAGTCCCTGAAATACTTGATTCACAATTTAACCCAAAACCAAAAGAAAGGACAAAACCTAAACACTAAATGTCCTTCAAAGGTAATTTTAAGTCTAATGTCTCTGGCTTGAAAAACAGAAAATGGTACAATCCAAAGGTGCTCTAAACTTAAAAATTCAGAAACAGTCGGCTCAAAAGCTCAAAGTTGAAAAAGTCCAAAAAAAAAAGTGTACAAAAACATTGGAAAAGTGTACTAAAAAGAAGGAAAATGACTCCCAAAGGGAACAACTCACCGGTCCAGGACACTTCCTCTGACTCCCAAACTGGAGCTCCAGTTCTCCCAGTTGTCCTTTTACCAAACATCCCAGCACCTGTATGGAGATGTTTTTCTCACAGGCGTCAAAAATGTCTTCCTTTAATTTGACTCGTGGAAGTTCAGAGACCAACCAAGTTTCTTCAGAATCTCACCAGCTGAATCTCCCCTCCAAACATTTCTCCTTCTCCTCTCGTTGTTCCACTCAGCCCCTCCCCTCTTGATCCAACCTGATCAACTTGGCTGCAGCAGGTCACCTGACCAGGAACCTGAAGCTAAACAGACTTTTCACAATAGGAGCAGCAGTGTGTCTTTGAGGGTGAGCAAAGGGATCCCCCCTTACAAGGTTTTTTATTTATTGTAAATCCTCAACTCAACACAAAAATGTCTCCCAAAAAACCCACTTTATGGTAATGTCACAGCAGAAATCAGGCCGATCCTGTCTCAGAGCAATGCTCAGAAGACTTGTTGTTTCATTAAGTCACTTAAGATGCTTCAGCTGTTTCAAAATGCTGCAGCATGTGTACTGACAAGAACAAGGAGTAGAGATCACATTAGTCCTGTATTAGCTTCTCTGCACTGGCTTCAAAAAATTCTGGAATAGCATTTAAGATTCTTCTTGTTACATATAAAGCTGTAAATGGGCCAACAGTTTATCTCAAAGAGCATGTTCTCTCTAATTGTGTTTTCTGCTTAACTCATTTTCTCCAGTGTCTTTCAGCTTACTTTGTGGTTTTATTTTTTCGTTGTGCTCAAAATGGATTGGATTTTAGAGCATCTTCTAGTCTAAATACATCATTTTTGTAACTACCTGCTGTTGGGTGCTGTTTTTGGTTTGTCTTGTACCTTTTTTCCACTGGCCAAAAATCCCATTCAAATGTGGTAACAATCAGCTCCTGTCAGCAGTGATAAAGGGTCTAATCAGCATTTAGACCTGGGCGATCTGACCCTCCAAGTGACACAGGTTTTTATCAGCTCACCTCTCATTAGTTCCAGAGGGAACATCACACCTGGATGAACCCACTTTTAAATCCAAGAGGGTTGGTCCTTCAGGGTGAGAAGACCAAACAGTTGTAGACCTCTTCTCCTCTGCTGCTCTGTCTGATCTGACTTTGTGGCATCACGATCAAATGTGTTCAGTCTATGCTGAGTTTGTACAGCACTAAAAAGAGACAAAAGAACAAAATACAGAAAACAGATGACCACCATGTCCATGGCTTCCAACTCAGAGTATTCCACTGTTTATGGTCAAGATTCAGCGTGCTGATGATGTCATTAACTTAATGACATCAGTTTGATGCACCAGAGGGAAAAAAAAAAAAAAACAGCGCATCTGCTTGTGATTAGGGGTGTAAAAGTCCATCAATCTGGATTGACAAATGGACTGGTTAAGCAATGATGAAATCAAATCAAATGGAAATTCACAGCAGCGATCAAGATCATTAACTTTATTAAGCAGCTTTATTTTGAAAATCTGACCGAATATCTGCATCACAGTTTCTGCCCAAACGGGCCTTGTTCTGAAGGTTAAAGGGCTCTCAAATCTCACATGTGCAGTTTATGAGACAAACACTCTAACCTTTTCGTTCTCTCAAGAGCAACACCAGGTATTTTCTTTAAAATGTGTTTTGTAGAAAGCATAAAGTAATTCTGCTGGAACATGTAGAAGACACTCAGAACATCAGGGTGCTATACAGAAGCTTGACATATCAGGCAGTCAGAAAATAGCACTGCTGTACCCGGGTAAGAAACAGTTCATTTGACAGGAAAGGATGAATACTGCATGCACATCACAGGAGTGCCTAATCACATGCTCCTTCAACAACGTCCCCCATCCAGCAGGACAAACTGCTGAAATGAGCAAGTGTAATCAGGTATGTCAGTAACTTACCTGGGCAGACTACCCTGTAGTTCTCTTGAAAAAATTAAGACTACATTTGGGAAAAGGACCTGAATATCAGCTGAGAGCCTTTATCCAACAACTGTGATCCTCCACTAGAGGGCCACATCATCAAGAAGGAACTGAGCTACCTCAGCACTGACATCAATCTTTCAGTAGAAGATAACTGCTGCTGTGAGGAGAACTTTCCTCACACTGAATGTTGAACATCAGCTAGTTGCTCCTGTTGATCTAAACCTTGTTGTAGAGATGGAACATTGGCTGTGGATCATTCTGACTGCTCTGCTCTTCTATGGTAAGAGAGAATGAACAAAACCTCATAACATTGATCACGTTTGTCAGTCTGATCATTAAATTACAACTGAAACATTTGACACAGAAACACAATTTACTATGTCGACAGTAAAAATATTTTTGATGGATAAAGATTGTGCCCTAAATGACATCTTGGCTGGATGGCCAAAAACTCTATTTTAGACCTTGCTCACAGATTTGAGATAGTCTAAATATTCTCTGTAACCACACTATTGATGGAAAACCTTGAAACATGATTCTAAGTGTATTTCTCTTTCAGGTGTCAGCTGTGAAGATCTCACTCCACTGAAGAATGAAGAGTTCAGTTTAGAAGACAGCTCTGTTACTCTGTCCTACAGATACTCCAAACAAGCTGCTGATTATTTCTTCTGGTATCGACAATATCCAGGAGAACCTCCAGAGTTTCTCCTCTCTCATACAACATCAGCGCCACTTTTAAATCCAAGACCGGGTTGGTCCTTCAGGGTGAGAGAAGACCAAACAGTTGTAGACCTGCAGATCTCCTCTGCTGCTCTGTCTGACTCTGCTGTGTACTACTGTGCTCTGAGGCCCACAGTGACAGGAAACACCAAAACTCTGAACAAAAACCTCTGGAGGTAGGACTCCACAAAACTCCACAACATCCACTAGAGGGAGTCCCATCCTCTCTTACTCCAGGTGAACATGTCAATGAAGTCTTGACTGATGTCACCTAAAACACAGCCCTGATGAACCACTCCATCATAACACTGCAGAGGAGCCTCATCATGAACTTATTTTAACACACCTCCCTGACCTGCTCATCCCTGTTTTCTAGTCAACTGAGTATTTCTAAAAGATGAAATGAAAAACACTTGTTTAATATAAAACCATTCCTGTTACAGTGCAAACAAAAACTGAATTTGGTCACATTATTCATGTGAACACACAAACAGGCATCTCTGGGTTACTGGTTCATGTTATTTCTGTAGCTTAACGTGGATCTCTAAAGTCTTCATGAAACATTAACATTCTTCAGTCCAGAAATCCTGTGAATAAAGCACAGCTGCATTCTATCCACATTCACAAGACCCCACTGTTCAGAAAAGCTGGTTTTGAGGGCGGTCACCTTCACATGGTGATGAACCAGAGCAGTGCACACATGGAAATTCATGTCAGTCCTTACATGCAAAAACTTTCTAGCCATTGATTTATGTCGGTTACCACACGGGGTTACAACTGTGAAACTAGTTTCCCCTAAAATCACAGGTTAACACAAAACATGCTAACCACAGCAGGACTGCTGCAAATTAGCCTACCTTCCAGGCTAATGTAGGCAGAAACTGAGGTGTAATTGGGTGAGTAAAGGACCTAGTATATTCAGCCAACTGTAAAGCTTCTCGTCACGAACACACACAAACTCTGAATTCATGCCGGTTACCAGATAACAGCCTGTTGATTCCCCCAAACATCACAATAAACATGATAACCTAGCCTACCATTTGGGGCTAACGTGAGCAGAAACTGAGGGGTAATGGGGTGGGTTAAGGACTGATTGTATCAAGCCAACTGTTAAACTCCTCTTGACTAATGTAGGAATGTTAAAACTTAAAAGTTTACTCTTCAGACTTTCAACAAGTAACGTGAACACTGACAAACGTGAAGATATCCCTGCTGTTAGCTTTATCTCATAGCAATGAGCAAAGTAAAAACTACACAGAATTAAAATACTCACATTTCCAATATCAAATTTGTCAGAGGATTGTTGGTACTGATCCTGGAATCAGAAAAGGTCTAATTCTCATTCCTGTGTTGAACTGACTGAAGTTGAAGAAGCAGTTGGACGTGGAGTGACTGGCACACACATTCAGGTTTTAGCCGACTGTAGCGGCTCATTCCCATCAAAAATAAAATGAATCCACTGGGCCCTTTGGCCCTCTGAGGCTGGTAGCCTACATGTGGACATTGTCGTGGAAGTTTTTTCCCTGTTTCTGGTAAAGAAAGAAATAGAGACTTCCTGCCGGCTGACATGGTTTTATTTCCTTTGCAAAGAAAAAGTCAGTTAACACATGAGTTGGTCAAATGAAGAAGGACCCCGACTCAAGGGAAGATCAGGGTTTAAGTACCTTAGGAAACAAATGGGATACGCCAAATGTGATACACAAAATGGGAAGAGGGACACTTTCCAGACATGGTAAAAACAATAGCAGACAAAAGACTTACTATTTACATGGAGATGCCAATGATCTTTGATCAAGGAAACAAGGATGGGTGGGGGTCAGCCTGAGCTGAAGGTGTCAGGAGGGGAAGCAGATCTGAGGGACTACGGTAGACCTTGGTTGCTGAGGGAGACGCCACAATTAAGGAGATAAAAGAGCAAAGTGTGGAGATACAAGGATTTTAAATAAAAGTCTGGCAGTACATAAGTTGGGGGTAAGTTGTCAAAAATGGACCTGGTTTCATGGTGAGGGTCAGGGAGTGGGTCAAGGTCGGACACAAAGGTAACTTGTATATTGGTGAGGGGAAGCAGATCTGAGGGACGCCCCTTAAGGTAGACTTCATAATCTTGTTTGCAGAGAGGAGCCACAATTTTCCATCACAACAGAAATGTGGCTGTTTTCAGCCACCAAGTGAGCAGTGACAGCTTCTGAGCTTAGACATGCTGAACACTAATTTCTCTCTAAGAATATAAACAACATGGCTGCACATTGCAGAGGAATCTGTCCAGCAGGGGGTGATGGGTATACTTATGTAGACCAATCAGGATAGGTATGCATATAAAAAATATACTGTTGTGTTACAGTATATCCACAGACTCAACAGCTTGCCAAATACCATGAGTTTACATTCATGCAGCCTGATAAATACAGGTTTTGTTGTCTAAGTTCACATTTTCTGGTCTGGGAGGAAGGTCAAATACCCAAAAATGTGTCCAAAAGCCTGAAGTGGGTTTTGATGAATATGTCCCCTTTAATAATGGATGTCAAACACAGAGGTCTGCACATTACAAGCTGCTACAAAGTCCTTTACTAAAGATAATCAGATGTGATGTTTATGGTCCTTGACCTTTATCATCATGAAGACTTGACTGTTTCACTGAGACACTGAATCAATCCAACATCTGAGTCTCCTCCCTCTGACTGCAGAGATGTTTGATGACAGAGAACTGATTGAGCTGAGAACATCAGAGCAAACTAAACTGATTCATACTGATCCTTCAGTCTCACCATCTCACCTCTGCACACATGGACAAAGCACTCTGATACTGATCTTCTCAGCTCTCACAGGTATGTGGATGATGATCAGTGTTGGATGTTTGAGGACAGAGTAATGTCTTCTCTTGAACCTTGGTTGTTTCATCACTTCTTTTTCTCCACTTCAGGACAAACAGTTGCAGAAAAAATCTTTCCTGTGCACAAAGAAGTCAGAAGAACAGAAGGAGAATCTGTCACACTCAGATGTCACTATGAGACAACAAGAAATAATGTTTGGCTTTACTGGTACAAACATCACTCTGACCTTCAGGCACCTCAGTTTATACTCGTGGAAGGAGCACGAGGATACACAGACTCATATATCCCAGACAAACAATATGAATCCCAAACCTCCAGCAGCTCCACTGTGTTGACCATCACAAAGCTAACCCTGGCAGACACAGCTCTCTACTACTGTGCTTTAGACACACAGTGATACAAAGTGTAGAAGAGGCTGTACAAAAACCTGAACACAGATATCTGACTACTCTTCAAAGAGGAGGGAAGTGGGATTCAAACCACAGCTTCATGTCAGATGGATTCTGATGATTCCTGTTTTATCAGACTCTCTGTGGTCACAGCTGCTGTTCAGACTCTGAGGGACGATTCACATCAACATTCAGACAAAATATGGAGTCAAAGCTGACTCAGACTGCTTTTCCACAATAGAACTTCAGAAATTAAATTCTTTGTTGTCTCTTCCTCCAAACCACTGACATGCCCTTTAGACTTGATCCAGGTCTTTCCCTCAGTTTTTTCAGCCTCTTTCGAGACAATCAATATACAATATCTTATCAACAGCCTATGTGCAACAGTACTTGAAAGTAGCCGTAATCATACCACTTCTTCAAAAGCCCACCCTTGATTTGGGAACATCACCTAATTACAGGCCTAACCTTCCAAAGATCCTTCAGAAAGTTGTGGCCTATCAGTTTTGTGACTTCCTGTAAAACAACAACTTCTTTGAGGACTTCAGTCAGTATTTAGAGCTGATCACAGCACAAAGACTGCTTGAGTTAAAGTAACTAATAATTAAAATCACCTTTAGATGCAGGACTTCTCTCTGTACTTGTCCTGATAGATCTCAGTGCACCTTTGTACACCACAGATCTTAGTCTGCTTCAACATAAATTAAAGCAATTACTCCAGATTACAGGGACTGCTTTAAATTGGTTCAAGTCCTATTTATCTGGCAGATATTAAATTGAACAACCTGAACAATAAGTCTTCTCTGGTCACTAAAGTCAGTTAAAGAGATCCTCAATTCTCTGTACTAGGTCAGATTCTCTTCTTTTCACATATGCTTACCTTTGGTGATGTCATTAGGAACTACTCCACACAGTTTTATTGTTATGCTGACAATACTCAAATGTTCACATCACTGAGTCCAGGGGAGAGAATTCAGTTATCTAAACCAGAAGCATGTCTCAGGAACATTGGAACCAACATGGACAGGGATTTTATTCTTCTTAACTCAGACAGGCAGAGCTTACCACGACTTATTCTGGTTGTTGCTGTCTCAGGAATTCACTTAAAACTCTTTAGCTTGTCCAAAACATTGAGGCACCTGTACTAACTGGAACTAAGTGTAGAGATCATATTACTTCTGTATTAGCTTCTCTGTACTGTTGTAAATCAAATCTAGAACACATTTAAAGATTCTTCCTCTCACTTTCAAAGCTGTCACAGAATATTTATCACTTTATCAAACATAGCTTGACTCTTATGGCGCCAAAGCTGAAACAAGCAACATTGCTGGATAAAACAGGCCTTAGCTGTAAATATAGTGCTGAATAGTGTAACTACTTTTCACCAAGAGATAGTGGACATGTGTTACTTTCATTAGAGCAGCATTTGTATGCTTGTTTCTATTCAAAGGTTTACGTCATACGCACCGTCCAGGGGAATGTGCATAACAAATTTACAGGGAAAAAAAGGGGTAGGAAAGGGAAATCACTCTCGGTCTCCAAAAATGTAAATAAAAACGAAACAATTATCAAAACCTCACAATTATAAACAAACAAAAAACAAGCCAAAAGCAAACAGTATACAATAAATTAACTAAAAAGCTGAGATGTTAACAAAAAGAAAAAGGCAGCAAAGGCTGGCATGCAAAACAAGGATTTACCCAAAACTACAAAGACTATCTAATACAACAAACAACCAAAAACTACCAATTACAAAGTTCACAAGTTAACAGTAATGATTCGGAGGCTGACAGTGACTCAAACGGTTTCTGCTGTCAGAAGAGACGTCAACTGCCATCTCCTTGCCGAGGTTTTTGAGTCCGGAGCCATTGCTCTGAGGCCAATGGGAGGGCTGCTTCTCTCCCAGCCGACTCGTCTTTCTCAGCCAACAACGTCGGGCACCTGAGGGCTGCTGCACCACAGATCCCCCCTGCAGCAAGAGCACTCACTCCTCCAGAGGGAGAGAGAAAGAGAGAGAGACACACAACATTTGAAAAGGGAGAGCAGTTCCACAACTAACAAATATTACAAAAATACAGCCATGGCCGTGACAGGCATGTCATTATTTTGACACACACACACACTGAGGACCGAGAGGATACGAGTGTGGCTGTAGAGTGGAGCAGAGAGACATAGAGAGCAAGTAAGAGTACTCACGATGCCGAGAGTACTTTGTCAAATACTGTCTGACTCTGATTCTGAGGAATATTTACCCTCTGTGATCGATGTTTAGTCGTCCAGTGAGAAAAAAACTGGTGGCACATGTACGTGCTGCGGGAGGTCCGTGCGCCAGAACAGTCTCCAAGCAGCAAATACAGAGGCCGATACTTTGCCTCTCCGTGGTCAGGGTGGGACTAATTGGCTTGGTTGAGGAGGGTATGTGGAATGGGAAGCAGGGAAGCTCAAAACGCCATGAAAAATTATGTGTTTTTTTTTAAATATTTTTGGGCATTTTGTGCCTTTATTGATAGGAGAGAGACAGTGGACAGGCCCGTGAAAGGGGGTGAGAGAGTAGGGGAAGACACACTGCAAACCAGTCACAGGCAGGAACTTCCTCCATAAACCAGCACCGAAAAAATGATGTGTTTGCAGGAATGAGAAATACTGCAGAGCACATGGGGTGCCTGGTTGCTAACCACTCCGCCAAACCAGCACCACGAAAAATGATGTGTTTGCAGGAATGAGAAATACTGCAGAGCTCTGGGCAGATGAGAGAAAAGCTGGGGGCTAAAAAGCACAGTAAAGGCAGCAGAGGCATTCATAGTCGTCCCGTAAATTACAATGATGATGATGGTTGGGTTTCCTTGGGGATGAAGAAGAGCAGCACAGGTGGATCAGAGATGTTGATTAGTCTATTGGGTATTGTGGCAACAGCGATCTGACAAATTTTGAGCCAAATGATTTCTTGTCTCTTTCTTGGGGGGCTGGTAATTTCTGGAGCCTAAACAGAAATGAGACAGATTTGTCTCCACAAGTTCTAAGAGACAAAAAAACAAAAAAACAAACAAAAAAACAAACTCCAAATTTCATGACTGGTATGATGTTATAGTCCCTGACATGAAAGCTGTCATGTCACATCATTTTCCAATATGGCTACCACAAAGTGATGTCATAATATGCAAATAAGGTGAGTGAACGTACTCCCATTCCAAATTTTGGGTGATACTGAAGATTTTTCTCAATTACAGTCTGCCTTATCTCTAACCACTTCAAAACTACAACTTTTTGAAATTTTGATGTCAAAATTGAATATATTTTTTAATATGGCTGACATCTGATGACATCACAATATGCAAATTAGACAAGTGACTTTACTTTCATTCCAAATTTTGGGTCATAACTGAATATTTTTCTCGATGACAGTTTGCCTTTATCACCAACAACTTTCAAACTACAGCCTTTTAAATTCTTGAAAGCACAACTGAATATTTTCTAGAAAAAACTCTGGTACCTCAAGGATTAATATTACTCTCCTCAAATTCTGGCCTGCTCATGGTACAATCCATCTCTAAATGAAGTATGGGAGGTAGATTCTTCATTAAGCAGCTTTCTCTTTCATGGAACCACCGACAACAGTTCAGGAGAAAGACACCCCCTCTACCTTTAAGGCAAGACTCGAAACGTTCTTTATTGAAAAAGCTTTCAGTTAGGAATCAGCTCATAGTTAACTGAACCAGGTTTAAACTGTGGAATGGCACAGTAAAGTCATATCTTCCTGTCTCTCGGACTCTCTTGCTCTCTCTCTCTGTTTTTGCTCTTTCACTCCTCCACACATGCAAACAAACCCAAAATTATTCAGACATTATCAGGACCGTATGCATGATCACAAACAGACAAGGTCTCACTTGGATTCTACAGATATTATGTCCTCTCCCACCATGAGGATTTGATCTAGGTGAAGTCTGAGTAGGTTCATGTCTGACCACAGCAGCGAATGATCAGGAAAAATAACTGAGGGGGAGTGATGACATCGTCCATCGACCGCCATAAAACAGGAAAAAGAAGACTGCGCATGATGGATAAAAACAACCACAGAAGTGTTCTCTGACTGTAAGGGAAGAACACAAACTCTAATGTGTGTCTGGACATCAAAAGTGTTGTTTCAACTAAACATCAGAGTCTTGCAGGACATCTGCTCCAGAATGACCACCAAAGGATATCTTATCCAAACAAAGAGCTGCTGTTGGATACAGAGATGCAACTCTGCAGGTTTCTGTCTTCTCTGTTATAGACGTGCACGGAGTGACACTGCTTCATATTCACTTCTGTGTGCTACAGTGCTCCTCTCAACTCTTTAGTTGATGCTGCAGATACAGTTTTTTACATATACCACTGAAGAGAGGATATAAATTCTTTATCAACTTTCTCATGATGAACACTGACTTCAGCTGCAAATGCTTGACCCTGTGTGCTGCCTGTCAGTGACCCCTGACGCCTCAACACTTTGCTGATGCAGAAGGACGACCCATGTCAGTGACTAACTCAGGCAGGGAGCTCAATAAAATCAAGGCTACATGTGTGAAATGGGCCTGACAGACAATCAGCTAAGAGCCTTTATCCAACAACTGTGATCCTCCACTAGAGGGCCACATCATCAAGAAGGAACTGAGCTACCTCAGCACTGACATCAATCTTTCAGTAGAAGATAACTGCTGCTGTGAGGAGAACTTTCCTCACACTGAATGTTGAACATCAGCTAGTTCCTCCTGTTGATCTAAACCTTGTTGTAGAGATGGAACATTGGCTGTGGATCATTCTGACTGCTCTGATCTTCTATGGTAAGAGAGAATGAACAACATAAACTCTTCATGTTGAACAGGAATGAGAGTCTGATTTATAGGTGACTAAACTTAATGAACTGCTTACTGTGGTATGATCATCAATTCTAACCTTACTTGTTCTCTTTAATCCAGATTGTGAAGGAGAAGACAAAGTGAAGCAACCACCAGAGGATATCATTACCACTGAAGGAGACTCAGTCACACTTGGATGTACATTTGAGACCACTGACCCTAACTCGTACTTATTCTGGTACAAACAAGATGTCGATGGTGTCCCCAAGTACATGATGAAATGTTTCTTAACAGATGTCTTCAAAGACCCTGAGTTTGACAACAACAGATTTACTGCTGAAATCAATGGGACAACAGTTCCTCTGGAGATCCAGAAGCTTCATCTGCCTGACTCTGCTGTGTACTACTGTGCTCTGAGGCCCACAGTGACAGGAAACACCAAAACTCTGAACAAAGACCTCTGCGCTTGAAGATACTCTGGAACATCCACTAGAGGGAGTCATGCTCTGCTAACCAATGGTATTTTGGGATTCAGGCTTGATCTTCATCATTTGACAAAACAAAGCAACTCCATCTGAGTCTCCTCCCTCAGACTGCAGAGATGTTTGATGACAGAGAACTGATTGAGCTGAGAACATCAGAGCAAACTAAACTGATTCATACTGATCCTTCAGTCTCACCATCTCACCTCTGCACACATGGACAAACTCACTCTGATACTGATCTTCTCAGCTCTCACAGGTATGGGAATGAATGTTATCATTGCACAAAATCAGTAAAAAGAACCTCAACATTAGTTGTATGATTTCTCTGTCTTGTCTTACAAGAATCCAACAGTGGTCTTCATGAAAAAGTCCTGCCATAGAAAAATCAGAAATTCTTCGTTTTATTGAAATCACCTTGTTGTTTCTCATGTTTTAGGTATCATCTGTGAGGAGCTCACTCCAGTGAAAGATGAAGTGATCTGTTCAGAATACAGCTCTATAACTCTGTCCTACACGTACCACAAGACCATTTCTGGTAGTGGTGATGATTTCTTCTGGTATCAACAACATCCAGGAAAACCTCCACAGTTTCTGTTCTATATCTCTGGGGGTAATTTTACAAGAGCAGCTGAATCTCTGGGATCAGACTCAAAGTTTTCTACCAAGTTGTTTGGAGAGAATCGTCTGGACCTGCAGATCTCCTCTGCTGCTCTGTCTGACTCTGCTGTGTACTACTGTGCTGTGAAGCCCACAGTGAAGGGAAACACCAAAACTCTGAACAAAAACCTCTGGAGGTAGGACTCCACAATACTCCACAACATCCACTAGAGGGAGTCCCATCCTCTCTAACTCCAGGTGAACATATCAATGAAGTCTTGACTGATGTCACCTAAAACACAGCTCTGATGAACCACTCCATCATAACACTGCAGAGGAGCCTCATCATGAACTCATTTAGTCCATCTTAGGAGACGACCAATCACTCCCAGCACAGAGCACAGACTGACTCACTGTCACCAACTCTCAGCATTTAGGTATTCAGAAGTTTAGAACCAGCTCACCTGATGTCTACAGACTTACTCTTGGTCTCTGATAACATCTCTACAGCCTCAGGGTTTGGTTAGCAAAGCAGATCATTTGGACCTTTTTACTGAACACCTCCATGGCTGGAAAGAAAACAGGAGCACCTCAGACAAAACTGTCACAAGCAGACACACACTGCTTCAAACTAACAGACACACAACCTCCAACCACAGAAATACATGTCCATGACATGTTCCTCTTTGTTTTCTACTCATTTTAATATTTTTATGAGATGAAATGTAGATTCTAAAGAAAAGCTTCAATAAATAAAAGAACAGTTCCTGCAAAAAAAGGCCTGCTGTATGAATACTCTTAAGTTTGTACAAAAATATCAATCATGTGAACATAGAAGGCAAGTTGTTTTGTAGAGCACAATTCATATACAAGGCAATTCAAAGTGCTTTACAGTACAAGAAAAATGCATTAAAATCTCAATAAAAAAATAAAAACAACAATCATTATAAAATGAACTTTAAAGAGAAGAGTGCAGATCAGATCCTTTCAGTCATATGCACAGTTAAACAGAGCTGTTTGAGCCATGATTTGAACATTGGCAGAGTAGAGGCCTGTCCCACATCTTCAGAAAGACCGTTCCAGATTTTAGCTTCATAGAACTGAACCCTGATCCCCCATGTTTAGTCCTGGCTCTGGGCACCAGCATAAGGCCCGACCCAGAGGTCCTCCAAAGTCCCAGATGGTTCATATGGCTTTTAATATCTTATAATTTATCATGTCAGTGGTCTTATTTAAAGGCACTTGCCGTGAGCTTGTCTGCTTTTTAACTTGTATGTCTGATTGCTTGCTTTGCTTTGTTTGCTGATATTTTATGTATATATTTATACTGTGCAGCACTTTGGCTACCCCCGTGGTTCTTTTTAAATGTGCTATACAAATAAAGTTGTATTGTATTGTATTGTATCTGGCACTAACATGTCAGAGATGGACTTTGGTGCTCGGCTGCGGAGAGACTTGTACACAAGCAGAGCTGCTTTAAAGTCTATTATCTGAGCCACAGGAGGCCAGTGAAGGGACCTGAGCACAGGACTAATGTGCTCGTACTTCCTGGTTCTGGTCAGGACCTGAGCAGCAGCATTCTGGATGTACTGCAGCTCTTACAGCTCGTTTGGAGGCCCGTGAGCAGGCCGTTACAGTAGTCTAACCTACTAGAGACAAGTGCATGGATAAGTCTCTCTAGGTCAGGTTTAGACACTATACCTCTGATTTTGGTAATGTTTTTTAGATGGTAAAAGGCTTCTGATGTTATTGATTTGATGTGGCTGTTAAAGTTCAAGTCTGAGTCCATTATTACCCCGAGATTTCTAACCTGATTTGTAGGTTTCAAAGAGAGAGACTGGAGGTCATTGCTGACACTTTCTCTTTGTTTCTATGGACCAAACACGGTGACTTCAGTCTTGTCTGAATTTAGCCGCAGAAAGTTGTTTTACATCCACACACTGACCTGTTGGCTGCAGTGACAGAGTGAACCACTGGTCCATATTCACCTGCTGTCAGTGAGACATAGATCTGAGTGTCCTCTGCATAATTGTGGTAGGACACATTATTACTCTGAATTAATTGGCCTAAAGGCAGCATGTAGAGATTAAATAGGAGGGATCCCAGGATTGACCCTTGGGGTACCCCACAAGTAAAGATTATGTGGTCTGAGACACAGTTACCAATTTCAACAAAGTACTTTCTGTCTTCTATAGGACTTCAGCCAATTTAGGGCAGTGCCAGAGAGGCCCACCCAGTCCTCTATTCTCTGTAAGATGATCTAATGACCACAATCAGATCTAGCAGGACTAAAACATACAGAAACCTCTGAGCTACTGGTTCATGATTGATTTTATTTGTGAGAGGTCAGTTTGGATCAATGAAGGAAATAAAACATCAGAAAAATATAAATACTGGATGTCAAACACAAAATGAAATCCAGAAGCTGCACAGAAGTCCATTTAATGAAGATAATCACCACAGATGTGACGTTTATGGTCCTTGACCTTCATCTGACACCTTGATGGTTTGTCATCATGAAGACTTGACTGTTTCACTGAGACACTGAATCAGTCCAACATCTGAGTCTCCTCCCTCTGACTGCAGAGATGTTTGATGACAGAGAACTGATTGAGCTGAGAACATCAGAGCAAACTAAACTGATTCATACTGATCCTTCAGTCTCACCATCTCACCTCTGCACACATGGACAAACTCACTCTGATACTGATCTTCTCAGCTCTCACAGGTATGTGAATGATGATCAGTGTTGGATGATGTTTGATGACCTTGTTTGTCTCATCACTTCTTTTTCTCGTCCACTTCAGGACAAACAGCTGCAGACAAAATCTCTCCACTGGTCAAACAATTCAGTAGAACAGAAGGAAAATCTGTAATACTCAGATGTGACTATGAGACAGCATACAAGAGTGTTGCTCTTTACTGGTACAGACATCACTCTGACCTTCAGGCACCTCAGTTTATACTCTGGAAAGGAGCACGAGAAAACACAGGCTCATACATCCCAGACCAACGATATGAATCCCAGACCTCCAGCAGCTTCACTGTGCTGACCATCACAAAGCTAACCCTGGCAGACACAGCTCTCTACTACTGTGCTTTAGACACACAGTGATACAAAGTGTAGAAGAGGCTGTACAAAAACCTGAACACAGATATCTGACTACTCTTCAAAGAGGAGGGAAGTGGGATTCAAACCACAGCTTCATGTCAGATGGATTCTGATGATTCCTGTTTTATCAGACTCTCTGTGGTCACAGCTGCTGTTCAGACTCTGAGGCAGGATTCACATCAACATTCAGACAAAGAAATTCAGTTAAACCTTGCCTAGACTTCTTTTCTCCAGCAGACCATCTGGAGCTACCTTCTGTTTTCTACTTCTCCAAACCATCAACCTGTCCAAAAGCCCAGTGCTAACTTAGCTTTCCAAGGAGGTTTTTCCCTTAAGGCCCCTACACACCAAACGCGGCAAGCGCAGGCGGTCGGGGGCAAACCCATTCATTGTGTATGTGCTACCGCCGCGGCACGGTGGTGCGCGGGGTTCAGCGGCGCGCACCGCGGGCGCCTGCCGCCATGCCGCGCGGCAAGGCGGCGGCGCCTGAATTGAAAATTTTTTAAAGGCCCCTACACACCGAGCGTGGTTTGCGCGGCAGCCACCACGCGGCACGGCGGCAGAGTGCGCGCAGAGCCAGCGCTGAGCATGGCGGCAGCGCGGCGCGGAGCAGGAAGTGTTCTTGGCGTGCTTGGTTCGACCAATGCTCTCAACTACGTAGCGAAAATCTGTAATCCTCCTGAGGAGGAGGACAAGAGTAGCAGCATCAGCAACGGGGAGGAGGAGGATATGGGTCCACCTGATCCTGATGGAAAGGCAGGCACTGGAGGAGTACAGGCTCTTTCGGGAGCTGCATTTTCACACAGACCACTTCCAAATGTACATCAGGCTGACCATGGAGCAGTTTGAGAGCCTGGTGTCCCGGGTTGGTCAAAGTGTGGTAAGAATACGGACAAACTTCACGTAGCCAGTCTCTCGTAGCACAGTTCAGCTCCGTATCCGCGGCCACTTTTTTTTCTCAGCTGGCCGCTCCTATTGGACGCGCTAAGATGTCACAGCGCGCTGCGCCCGAATTAATAAATTTTCAATTCAGGCGCCGCCGCCTTGCCGCGCGGCACGGCGGCAGGCACCCGCGGTGCGCGCCGCTGAACCCCGCAAGACCGCCGTCAGCGCGGTAGCACATACACAATGAATGGGTTTGCCAACGCTTCGCGCTTGCGCGCTTTGGTGTGTAGGGGTTTAATTCGCAGCGCGCCAGACGACATCTTGGCGCGTCCAATAGGAGAAGCCAGCACAGAAAAAAAAGTGGCCGCGGATACGGAGCTGAACAGCGCCACACAGTGCTGACATGGAGGACAAGCTCATTCATTTAATATCTCAGCATCCCGAGATTTGGGACACCCGAATGCGGGTGTACCGAGATTTTTCTAGGAAGATGAGGGCGTGGAGAGAAATCAGCAGTTTGCTGAATTTGCCAGGTTTGTGGAAGTGATGTCCTAGAGATTTGAACAGTAATGTTAGCTTAAAATGTGTTGGCTAGCATGGGTACACATGTTTTTTCCAATGAAAACACACTTTTTCAATGAAAAGACAGCAACAGATAATAGATTATACACACTTTATTCGGGGTGGGCAGTTTAATACATATATATATATATATATATATATATATATATATATATATATATATATATATATATATATATATACATACATATATATATATATATATATTTATATATACACACATACATACATATATATATATACATTGGCACAGATAAGATGTTTAACATTTGAACTATTTACAGTTGAAGACCTAAAAAAAAATGGAAGAACCTCAGGGATCGCTTCATCAAGGAGAGGAGGGCTGTTAAAGAAAAAAAGAGTGGGTCAGCAGCTGATGAGGAGGTGACATGGAGGTTTTACGGCATAATGAGCTTCCTTGAGCCAAGTGTGATGGAGAGGGAAACCACAACAAACCTCCCATCACTGCCCACCCCAATCTCACGACCCCCAACTCCAAGTTTGTGCCCCTCAACATCAGGCCCAACCACCCCCTTCGATCCTGATGAGGATACCTACACCCTCAACCTGTCAGTGGTCCCCTCAGAGGAGTATGAGGAGCCAGGTGGTTCAAACTCCCAGTCCGGAGAGATCATCCAGCCTCCTCCTACCCCCCAAGACTCCCAGTCGGCAGGGAACACCCAGCCTCCTCCTACCCCCCAAGGTCCATCTAGAGGGGCCAAAAGAAAGAGAGTGAGAGAGGATGATGACTTTGAGAGGGAGGTGATGGCAGTCCTCAACAAACAGCCAGATGCTGAGGAGATGTTCCTTTTGAGCTTGGCCCCTCGCCTCCGCAGCCTGACGGAGAAAAGGAGTCTTTTAAAAATTGAAATAATGCAGGCACTTCACCGAGCCGAGTTTTCTTAGTTCTTTTGTTCTTTTGTTCCACACACAGACATACACACAAATCTGATTTATTTTTCTGTTGTTCTGATTTATGTTATTGTGGTTAAATTTAGTTTTGTTATTGTTACGGGTCTCAGGGATGACAGGCCACAATAACAAAACAAAGGAGTGACAACAGTCGGTTCTGTCGTTTATCCAGATTGTTTCTGTCTGATTTACTTTTTCAACCTTTATTAACATTAACAAATGCACAATATATATCCTTCCCTACAATATATATCTATCCCTATATATCCTTCCACTTCAGTTTTAGGTAGTTCAGTACATGTTCACAGTTCAAGTCCTTTTTACTCGCCATATTAGTGCCTCAATAAATCTCCATGCACATTTTTCACATCATCTTCTGTTTCCTTTCCAACTCATTTTTTTTATTTATATCAATAAAACTCTTAAAGTAAATACATCACATTTTCTTTAACTATATATAATAATGATTTAACTATATAATATAATGATTTTCCAGTGTATTTTTGCAGTGTATAATACCTCTGCTCATTTAATAGACTACCTACTTTGCCTCTGTAAAAGAGCCTTAAAATGTATGAATCACAAGGTGCTCCTGTTACTTTTCTTTCTAAACTGTCTATCGCAATATTTCATCATCAAACAAATTAAAACCACAATAATAAATGAATCAAAAGAAAAGTGTACAGGAGCGCTATTGCCATGTGGCCGCTCGGTAAACTTTTCTTTACTTATTACGACTGTTTACTCGATAATAATTCATTAAAACATAACACAAACTCTCCATAAACATTCGCGTTGCTATTGAGTGTTCACATAAACTCTGTGGTTTATTGACTGTTTACTGACCTGTATACAGCAGGTAAAACAGAGGAGTGACAAACAATCGGTTCTGTTGTCTTTCCAGATTATCTCTGAAGGGAAGAGAGGAAGCGCCACACCTTTACCTTTCCCATCGGACAACTAGTGACAACTCAAACGTCCCCCCTGTTACTTGTAATAAAATTAGTGCAACTTAGTAAATAAAATAGTAAGTACAATATTCACTTCAAAGCATATAAATTTTCACAAAAGTAGTTATATTCCTCACCAAGAAATAATATACATAGCTATTAATTGTGGTTACCCAATTTTAGGTGTGTCACATTATTGTTGTTCATAGTTCATTTTGTCCCACCTTTATTAAACACATACACACACACACACACACACACACACACACACACACACACACTGTTCTATAAAAAATGTGTTAATAAATAGTTGTTGTTTTTTTCAAAAGTGAGCGGTAAATTGTATATAGTAAGTGCAAATAAGACTATTTATAAAATGATTCTATATTCCTTGCTTTGAAAAAGGTCAGGAAAAGCTCTTTAGGAGTAGATAATTGGCTCTTAAAAGAGCCGTTTTGGGGATCAGAAGAAGAGGATGTGGGTCAGGTCAGCATTAAATGCTGCTCTGCCAGGGAACTTCTCCAGCAGCAGAGAGGAAGAAGGTGGCAAACTTCTCTCGCACAGTGAGGGCTTCTTGGGAGGCACGATTTGAGCCAACTCTTCGCAGCTCTTGCAGTGCAGGGTGGGGCTGAGCTTCCTCATGTGATGCCTGTGGTGTGGAGCTGTCAAACCGCAGGAAATTGTGAAGGGCCACAGTGGCCTTAACAACCCAGTCAACGGTTTCAGGCTTCACCCCTATCACCCGGTGGTAGATCCTCCACTGCGCAGCAAGGAGCCCAAAGGCGTTCTCCACCACTCTGCGGGCTCTTGATACCCCTTTTCCACCAAGCTGGTTCCAGGGCTGGTGCTAGTGCTGGTGCTAGAGCCAGTTCGCAGTTGGTTCAACTGCGAACCTGTTTAGAACCGTTTGCTTTTCCACAAACGGGTGCCGGCCAGAGGGCTACGTCATCACGTCAATGTATACGTCTGTATACGTCACGCTAGTTTCCCATAACAACTAGCGCCGAATTCAATTGCCACTACAAAGATGGAGGACTACGCTATGTTCAAGTGTTGCTGTTGGCTTTTCGAGCCTTCCTTTGTAGAGCAAAAGTTGGCGATCCAGCAAGTTAATGCTACTCGACGATTATGCAACGAACAGCGATCACGCTTGAGAAGACGAAGGTAAGAAGGCTTCCGTGTTTTTACTCTGCTTTGGTGCTTCCGTGTTTTCACCCGCCCCCACCCCCTGACGTAAGCCGTAGCCCCCGACGTAAAGTGGTTCTTTGTCCTGGCCCAGCAAAGAGTTGGTGCTTGCTAAGCACGGTTTTGAGAGCCAGCAATCGGTGCTTAGTCTGTGGAAAACCAAAGAACTGGTGCTAAGCTGGCTCTAGCTCCGAACCAGCCCTGGAACCAGCTTGGTGGAAAAGGGGTATGAGAGGCGGTAATTAAATACCCTCTCAGACCTGGAGATGTTTCTTCCAGGGTAAGGCCGGAGCAGGTTCCTCCTTGTAAAAGAACAACAGCATCAATTGGCAAAAATACACAAATTATCAAAGCCAACTATGTATGATAAATTAATATGTCATATTTGAAATAAAACTAAAATATTCAATACAGTTAACACCAATGGGAATTACTTTCAAGATGGTGACTATTGTGAAAGTGTACTCATAAGTTAACTTAGTTAATGATTAATATTAAGATAAATAATGCCACACAGTAATAAATTAGCCATTACAATATATTTACTAACTTGAGAGGGAAAGCCTCATCTGCCACAAAAGTGTGAGGCATGGGGCCCAGGTTTTCTGCACCAGGTAAAGGTGTATCCTCTGGTAGATCTAGAGTTCCCTCCTGCAGAGCACGGCCAAAGGCAGATGCAGAAAAGATGCCCCCATCACTGCCACGGCCAAAAGCTCCCACATCCACCACTCTGAAGCGGTACCTTGCATCAACAAGAGCAAGGAGGACAATAGAGTATGTGCCCTTATAATTAAAAAACTGGGACCCAGAATTTGCTGGTGCTTGGATGACTATATGCTTGCCATCCAAGGCCCCCAAGCAGTTAGGGAAGTTCCACCTCTCCCTGAATTCCTGGGCTATTTCCCTCCAAGCTGCCATGTTTGGGACAGGGAGGAACTCCTCCACAAGGTACTCCCAAATTTTCTGGCAGACCTCTGGGATGATTGCTGCCACTGTTGAGAGCCCCATACGATAACTGGAGGCAATGGTGGTGAAGGAGTCTCCAGTTGCCAGGAATCTGAAAATAATTGTCATGCCAGTGAGGTTGATGTGATAAGACACAAATGTGTCCATGAGTACAGGACAGTACAACCAACACACACTTGTCCATCTTGACAGTTTTATTCTTTTGTATATTTTTATTATTTATCCTGTTTATTCATCTATTAATTTTTTCATTCATTCATTAACTTAATTATTTATGTAGGCAATACATATAAAGAATAAATGTGAAATATCACCTCACCTCAAACAAATGGCCAGCCGTTCAGTTGGTGAGACTGGCTGCCTGAAGTTTGTCTGCATTCTCACCAGACTTGGACCAACTCTGGACAACAGGCTCTGGAACTGCTCCTTGGTCAGCCTGAAGTATGTTTGGAAGCGGTCTGCGTGAGAATGCAGCTCACGAACGAGCCTGTACTCTCCCAATTCCTGCCTTGCCATCAGGATCGGGTGAACCCACATCCTTCTCCCCGCTGCTGCTGCTGCTGCTGCTCGTCTCCTCCTCCTCAAAAGGATAACAGCCAAAGATTTTTGCTGCGCCGTTGAGAGCATCATGCACTTCTCCTCGAACCAAGTCCGCCAACAACACTTCCTGATCTGTCGCTTAGCATGCAGGGCCTGCTGCCATGCTCAGCGCTGGTTTCGCTTGCTGCGTACAAACCGCCGTGTGTAGGGGCCTTTAGTCTGTTCAACCTTTTTGGAGGCAATCAACATATAGTTGTGCTCATAAGTTTACATACAATGGCAGGATTTTTGATTTCTTCACCACTATTCACAGAATATGAATGAGAACACAAAAACCTTTTTTTCCACCTGTGGTTATTGGTTGGATGAAGCCGTTCATTATGTAACATCTGTTCTTTTAAATCATAATGAGAAGAGAAACTAACCAAATGACCCTGATCAGAACTTTTCATACCTCAGTTCTTAATACAGGAACGACATCTTCATGTCTTTTGTTGTCTTAGTAGATGAGGTATTTTCTTTCCACATGGTAAAGCTTCCCGCTCTTCTTTCCAGTTCCTGTTAATTACTTGGACTGTCTTGCATGAACTGCACCATTAAGATCTGCCCAAAGTGGCTCAATGATATTGAGGTCAGGTGACTGAGATGGCCGCTCAAGAATCTTCTCTTTATTCTGCTGAAGCCAGTGACAGACCCACTTGGCCTTGTTATTTGGGTTGTTGTCTTGTTTAAATATTTTCCTCCAGTATTTTCTGATAACATGCTGCATTCATCTTGTCATCAAATTCGACAAAGTTTCCTGCTGTTGTAGCTCACACATCCCCAAAACATCAGGGATCCTCCTCCGTGTCTCATCAATTTAATCTCCAGATGACTTTGTCCCATAAGTGTTGAGGATTGTCTCTGTGCTGGTTGGCTATTTGTAAGCTGAATGCTTTGTGGCATTTGCGTTGTAATGGCTTTCTTTTGACAACTCCACCATGAAGCCCATTTTCCTTCAAGTGCCTCCTTATTGTACATCATGAAACAGCCACACCACTTTATTTGCAGAGTCCTGCATGTCACCTGAAGATAGGTGGGGCAGGTGGGGTTGAAACTTTTGTTGGTCGACCTGACTGTGGTTTTGTTTAAACAGAATGCCTCATTTTCCACTTCTTCATTAGAGTTTGAAGTCTGCTGGTTAACATTCTGAATGCATTGGATATCTTTTATATCCCTTTACTGTTTTACATAACTCAAACAGTTGGTCCCACAGGTCCTTTGACAATTCTTTTGGTTTGCCCATAACTCAATATCCATTAATGTCAGTGTAGCACCAGATGAAAGTTAAAGAATTGGTCAGGAATTTTCAGTGTTTGATCCTTCCTTAACTTAAATAAATCCTGTCTTTATGTTCATGTCTAAAGCTCAGTTGTATTCATTTATTCCCTTAGTTTAAATTTTGCATACCTGACAGAACAAACTGACCCAACAATTGACACAACAGGTTTCTGATTTTAGGACGACATTTTGAAGTCATTGACTTTTTCTTTATCCACTCCTTGGCATGTAGAAAAGCAGAGACAGCTCATTTTTGTATAGAGATGCTGCTCAGAGGCAGGCAAAATCAGAAGCTGTTAAAAATCCTCAGCTTAAAGGTGCAATGGCCAAGAGACTTTCCTGTTGCTCCTGAACGTCAGTCCCGGGCTGTTCCTACTCTTCACTTCAAGAATTTTATGTCTGAGGACAAGCAGACACCCCAACCCTCCTCCTGTGAACTTGGTGGATACCCTGCAGTTATCCTGATATATTAAAAGCTGCAGGTGTGACAATTGGCCTGACAGACAATCAGCTGAGAGCCTTTATCCAACAACTGTGATCCTCCACTAGAGGGCCACATCATCAAGAAGGAACTGAGCTACCTCAGCACTGACATCAATCTTTCAGTAGAAGATAACTGCTGCTGTGAGGAGAACTTTCCTCACACTGAATGTTGAACATCAGCTAGTTCCTCCTGTTGATCTAAACCTTGTTGTAGAGATGGATCATTGGCTGTGGATCATTCTGACTGCTCTGATATCTGGTGAGAGAGAATAACTTCATTTAAAAAGTGATTTCATTTCAATATTTTAGTATGTCTAAATCTCTGAATATGTAACATCTTAAACTGAGAATGTTCACCAATATGTTGTTCACTTATCTTGACATGTATATCTTATTATCTTCTCCAGAGTGTAAAGGACAAGACACAGTGAACCAACCACCAGGAGATGTCATTGCCTCTGAAGGAGACTCAGTCACACTTGAATGTTCATTTAAGACCACTGACACAGCTCCGACTCTGTTCTGGTACAGACAGGACATTGGTGATTTTCCAAAGTACATGCTGAAGTGTTATTCAGATCAGTTGGAAAATAGTGATCAATTTGGGAAGGACAGATTTACTGCAGAAATCAAAGAGAAGTCAGTTCCTCTGAAGATCCAGAAGCTTCATCTGTCTGACTCTGCTGTGTACTACTGTGCTCTGAGGCCCACAGTGACAGGAAACACCAAAACTCTGAACAAAAACCTCTGGACTTGAAGATACTCTGCAACATCCACTAGAGGGAGTCAGTCACTGAAAAGCTTCAACAGATGTGAAGAGTCAGAAGTTTCAAATTCTCCAAAAAATTTCAAAGATCTAAACTCAGTTGTGTTTTTCCTGTTTGGGGCTGCAGTGGAGCTGAAGCCTGGAGAGGGGTCCAGCTGCAGACCTCCACTCTCAGCCGGCTTACGGCTGCTCGAGTGTGAATCGGAAACCACCTGCACAGTGAGACGGACATGACGTAAATATAAATAACTATATAGCCCCCTTCACACCGCCCCATTTGGGTGACGGGCGGCAGGACGGAAGCGTTTAACCGTGGCGGTAGGACAGAGAAGCGGTTGCTGCCCACGTGAGCGCACAGATTTTGTCATAGAAATCATATACGTGTAATGTAACATATACGTATAAAATAGGTATAATAGCGTCAGGAAAGGAGAAAGTGAAGAGTCCTCATGATGCCAACAATTTATTTATTATTATTATTTATTTAACCACGCCAAATACAAATCTCAACATCCTGCGTCCTCTCCGGGACAGAAGCACACACACCTCCGTTGCCTTTCTTGGTGGTGCATTCACTGAATCTCGTAATTTTGAACTATATAACAACTCGTGTATATAACTCATATAACTCACATAACTCATGTACATAACTCATAAAACAATAACACATTTCTCTCCAACATAAACAACCCACCCAATCCAACAGAGTATTATATACTTATGATATACGTATATACTGCCTATACACTTTGCCCTGCGGCACCGAAACTGGCAGCACCTGGCAGCAGCCAATCACATCGAAGGAGGGAGAGAATCCGGAAATAGCCGACTTCACGGGTCAAAGCAAACATTAAATGAGCTCTACCAAACTGCTCCACCTTCATATAAAGATAATCGGGAGAAAAACTTGGCATGAGAGCATTTCACTTCAGAATGTTTGAGGAGGGAGTGTTATGAAGGACTTTTGGGCTCTGCTGTGACGTTCACCGAATCACCTCTCCGTCCCTGCGGCCTCGGACTCCATGCTCGTTCCGGGGCGCAGCAGACGCTTTAAAAACGCTTTATATTTAATGGACTCATCCGGCAGGGAGGCTGTTTTTGGAGTTGTTGCACAAGAGCGTGTGAAGGGGTGAACTGATAAAACCTTGAACTGATGCTGCCTTTTAACTGTGTTTTTAATGAAACACGACTGACAAATCAAGTTACCATGGTAACCAGCTGACACCATTTCCTTCTCACATTGGAGGTGATCATGACGTGACTTCCTTCTGACGATGGAGTTGTAGAGTCTGCAAGCTAGTCGGCTGAGAGTGGAGGTCTGCAGCTAGACTGTCTTGGAAGCCTGTCCCAGGGAGTCATCCACAGTGTTGCTAAGCATCAGACAAACTTTATTATATCCAAATACTCATTATCTAATCTCTTCTTGAATTTATTCTAATTTCCTGTCCCTCATCATGAGGCCCAATTTCTTTTTGTGCACATTGAAAACATACTCATTTATCACTGAGCTAAAGTTGACAATCTTGTTTTTTTAAAAAAAACAACTGCAAGTTTTTTTTTTTGAGATTTGGCATTGAAATAATGTATGTGACCATACTTGTATTTAACCATTGACCTACAATATCCTATCAGGTCATTTAACAGTGTATGGAGAAAACTGAAAAGACAAAACAAAACTTTTGAAGATTTCTTGTTACACAGAAATAAAACCAAGGAAGACCTTCACAACCTTTAAAGAACCACCTGGAAAGTCTTTTTGGTCCATACTTATTTCAATCCACACAAAGTAAAATTCTGGTTTTCAGTTCTCTAGTGCCCTCTATGGTTGTTTAGTGTAGCTGCACTATCATACACCAACATGCATTTGTTGACGTACAGAGAGAGGAGAGGCCAGCTGACAGGATGTCCCTGGAGACAACTAAATCATGTGGAATGAAGAGGTTCAGTCTGATCATGTCTCTTAACTTATCAAACCACAGCTTCATGTCAGATGGATTCTGATGATTCCTGTTTTATCAGACTCTCTGTGGTCACAGCTGCTGTTCAAACTCTGAGGGAGGATTCACGAGAAAGAAATTCAGTTAAACCTTGCCTAGACTGCTTTTCTCCTGTAGACCACCTGGAACTAATTTCGTTGTCTTCTCCTCTAAACCATCAACCTGTCCAAAAGCCCAGTCCTAACTGAGCTTTCGAAGGAGGTCTTTCCCTTGGTTTGGTCATCTGTATGGGAGACAATCCATGTACAGTTGTGCTCAAAAGTTTACTTACCCTGGCAAAATTTTTCATTACTTAGCCACTTTTCACAGAATGTGAATGACAACACCACAAACTTATTTTGTCACTTGTGGTTATTGTCTGGATGAAGCCATTCATCATCAAAGATTTATCAAACACATCATAATGAAAACAGAAACTAATCAAATGCTCCTGATAAGAAGTTTTCATAGCTCAGTTCTTAATACATTAATGACAGCTTCATGTATTTAGTTGTCATTGTAGATGAGCTATTTTATTTTCTTGGATGATCAGGTTGCCTCTTTTTCTTTGCAAAAAGCCTCCAGTTCCTGTAAATTACTTGGACTGTCTTGCATGAACTGCACCATCGAGATCTCCCCAGAGTGGATCAATGATATTGAGGCCAGGAGACTGAGGTGGTCACTACAGAACCTTCTTTTTATTTTGCTGAAGCCATTCACAGGCCCACTTGGCCTTTTGGATTATTATTACATTGAGACAATTTCTTCCAGTATTTTTCTGAAAACATACTGCATTCATCTTGGCATCATTTTTGACAAAATTTCCTGCTTTTGCAGTTCACACATCCTCAAAACATCAGGGATCCTCCTCCATGTTTCACAGCAGAAAGGGTGGATCTTCATCATAGCTCTTGTTGACTTCCTCCAAATTAACTTAAATAAGTCCTTTTTTATGTTACTGTCTATAGTTAAGTCCTTTATTGGTTTTTTTGTCTTCGTTTGATTTGCATTACAGACAGAACTTACTGACCCAACAATTGACAAGTCAGATTTCTGTTTTTAGGACAAAATTATTAAACTGATTGAATGTTTATTTTTCCACTCTATGGCATTTTAAAAAAAGAGACAGCTCATTTTCGTATAGAGATGCTGCTCTGAGGAGGGCAACAACAGAAACTGTTAAAAATGCCCAGCTCAAATATGCCTTGTCCAAGTGGCTCAGAGACCTTGTTTTGGCTCCTGAATGTCAGCCCAGAGTGGTCCAGCTCTTCAGCTCCACAGTTTTATGCCTGAGGACCAACAGACACCCGATTCTCCAATAGTATCCTGCTGCAGGCTCGCAGGCAGCACTCAACCGCACTCTCAGGACTTCAGTTTTTTACAACAATGCCACCCAGTGAATTGGAGTTGTCTTTGCAGGACTGCAGAAATAGGTGTAAGTTTAGGCATGTGTATTTGGTAAGTTAGGTTCAGGCCAATTTTTAAAGCAAAGGTTAGGTTTTGGGTAAGGGACGGGGCAGGGGTAGGGGCCCCAATCCCACCAGATGATGAATCCCATAGGCACAGGTTAGAGTTAACCTACACTGCACATGTGCGACTGGGGGGGCTTGAGAGTGCAGTCCTGGGACCGCTGCCTGCAAGGCTGCAGCAGAACGCTTCTCGACTCTCGTTCTGTGAACCCAGTGGATACCCTGCAGTTATTCTAATATACTGAAGGCTACATGAGTGAAATGGGTTTGGAAGACTATCAGCTGAGAGCCTTTATCCAACAACTGTGATCCTCCACTAGAGGGCCACATCATCAAGAAGGAACTGAGCTACCTCAGCACTGACATCAATCTTTCAGTAGAAGATAACTGCTGCTGTGAGGAGAACTTTCCTCACACTGAATGTTGAACATCAGCTAGTTCCTCCTGTTGATCTAAACCTTGTTGTAGAGATGGAACATTGGCTGTGGATCATTCTGACTGCTCTGCTCTTCTATGGTAAGAGTCTACAAACAAAACCTTGTGACACTGAACATGTTAGTCATTCTGATCTTTAGATGAAAACTTTAAACAGCATTAAATGCATGAACACATAGAAACGTCTCACAGAAACACAGTGTAAGATGTCAGACAATAAAAATACACATGATGGATAAAGATCGTACCTTACATGCCACTTTGGTTAGATGGTCAAAAAGTCAATTTTTGACCTTGTTCATGTATTTGAGAGAATTAATTTCAATATTTTTTGTATCCACTGAATATTGATGTAAAGACCTTGAAGCATGAATCTAAGTGTATTTCTCTTTCAGGTGTCAGCTGTGAAGATCTCACTCCAGTGAAGAATGAAGAGTTCAGTTTAGAAGACAGCTCTGTTACTCTGTCCTACAGATACTCCAAACAAGCTGATGGAAATGATTATTTCTTCTGGTATCGACAATATCCAGGAGAACCTCCAGAGTTTCTCATGTCTATCTCAGGGCTTAACATCACCACAACATCTGAGTCTCTGAAACAGGAGACACGTTTTTTGACTAAACTGTCTGAAGACAAGCAGCGAGTGGACCTGCAGATCTCCTCTGCTGCTCTGTCTGACTCTGCTGTGTACTACTGTGCTGTGAGGCCCACAGTGACAGGAAACACCAAAACTCTGAACAAAAACCTCTGGAGAGGAGAACACAATGCACCACAACATCCACCAGGGGGAGTCAGTCACCATTTAACTTTGATAAGATGTGATGATACAGTCACAGTCTTAAGTTTGTCCATCAATCTCTCCATAATCTTTAATTAATTGGGTTGTGAGGGAGATGAAGCCTGTCCCTGTTCTATGGAGCCCCTCCAGTCTGGTCTTTGCCCCCATGAAAGCATGAAACAGCACTCATTAAAAACACTAACAACCTCCTTACTGTAGTTGATTCTTATTTCTTGTCCATCCTTATCTTCCTTAAACTGAGTGCATTCTCTGACACCATTTCTCAGTAGGGATGAGAGTGGAAAAACCAATTCCAGTTGAGAATTGTTAACAGCTCCATCAAAGAATCAATATCATTCATTTTCTTGCTATTCGATCCCCTTATCAATTCCATCCACTGACAGGGTTCAGAAACGGCAGAATTGTGACCTAACTTTAATTGCACGTACTACGCAACCTTAAGTAAGTGGACACACCAGCAATTTGCAGAAGCAGTGTTTATGCTGCGACATGTGTTTGCCATTGTTGACACTGAAAATCAGACCAACATTTGCCCACACGGAAAATCTGCAGGAATCGATAAGGGAATCGTTAAAGAATTGGATCAATTAGCACGATCGTTAACAGCATTGGTATTGATAAAATCTTATCAATTCCCATCCCATTTTTTCTCACCCCATGCCTCTCAGTCGACTCTCCTCTATTGGTATCACCCACATCCCCCTCAGTTGCTTTGACTCTTACCTCACAGGCCCCACTCAGTTCATTCAGGTACAATCAATCCATTTAGATTAATGTCCAGTCACTACAGGTGTGCCCCAGGGCTCCATCCTGGGGTTGCTCTTCTTCATCACCTATCTATTCCTACTTGGACAAAACTTTCATAAATTCATATTCATTTCCGCTGCTTTGTGAATGACACCCAGCTCTACCTCTCCTGTAAACCGACCTCCACACTCTGACCACCCTCCCTTACCTCGTGCTTATCTGACATCAAATCCTGGTTCATCTCCAGTTTCCTCAAATTTAACTGTGATTAAACCAAGCTCCTTCTTATTGGCACTAAATCCACAATCTCTAAGGTCCACAGCTTCTCACTCTCCATCGACAACGACTCAGTCTGCCCTGTTTCTCAGGTGTAACATCATCCAGTCCACCTACTCCCACCTCAGTAACATCAACCTTCTCCGGCCCTCCCTCACTCCTCACAGTGCCTCCATTTTAGTCCACAGCCTCGAAACCTTTTACTTCAATGACTATAACTCATGTCTCTTTGGTCCCCCTCAAAAGTCCCTCCATAAACTCCTTCTGGTCCAGAACTCAGCTGCCTGGATCCTTACTAAGACCCCCTCACACCATCAAATCATCACCATTCTTCAGCACCTCCACTGACTACCGGTCAAGCATTGAATAGAGGGTTAAATCAAATACAAATGTAAAACCCACCTGTTCAGGACTGCATGTCCAACTTGACAATAACATACCTCCACGTCTACATTAGTGTCATAATCTATGATGCTTTGCTATTGTTGATTTAACTGTTGTTGTTTAAACCTTGCACAACAGCCTTGGCCGTCATGAGAGGCTCTGTTAAATAAAATGGAATGTTATGATTAAATCTAATAATGAAGTGAGATGCATTATATATGTTAATGAGTTTTAGGTGAGGCCGTGTGTTGAACCAGGCTGTAAAGATTTTTATTTAGGCTGTAAAACTGTCTGCTCGACCTCACACAATCATGCAGCCAATGAAGAAGTTTTGTTGTAATGAAGTGTTCTTTATAAAAATCATAAGAGGAGGAGAAAGGCTTTACCCTCTGACTCCTCCCACTGGTGATAACCTAACCAATGAAATGATCCTGATCTGTGAAGTGGAGATAATGAAGGTTCTCAAACTGAACTATCAGCACAATCAGCTCAGTGTTGAGGATTCACAGCTGTGAAGAACAGCAGCTGCTTTGCTCTGATTTGATTTCAGAGGAACAACATTTCACATCTTCAGTCTGATTGGCTGGAACATCTCCAAAGACATGCTGATTCACCTCTTTATATTCATCTCTTATTTTATAGGTGAGTCTTCATATTGATATAGATCTATCATTTCAACCAGCTTTTCACAACAACTCATCTGTCCAACATTTCACAAGAACAGCTTTATCTGTGTGAGCTCAGATTTACTGGGACAGAAACAGACCATTTTCTTTAATCCATCTCAAAATGACAAATCTTCATTTTACAGCCCTGGGCTCCATGAACACCATCAACCCAGAAAGAGCTGAAGAAAATGTTGCAGAGGGACAAAACATCAACCTGACCTGTACATATGAGGGTGTGATCAACAACATCCAGTGGTACAGACAATACCAGAGATCCAGACCAGAGTTCCTGCACTACATCACAGAGGGAGGAATAATTCACAAGTCAGTTTCTGATTTCACAGCTCACATCAACATGGAGAAGAAACAAGTGAAACTAGAGATCATCTCTGCTGCTCTGTCTGACTCTGCTGTGTACTACTGTGCTCTGAGGCCCACAGTGACAGGAAACACCAAAACTCTGAACAAAAACCTCTGGAGGTAGGACTCCACAATACTCCACTACATCCACTAGAGGGAGTCCCATCCTCTCTAAGTCCAGGTGAACATATCAATGAAGTCTTGACTGATGTCACCTAAAACACAGCTCTGATGAACCACTCCATCATAACACTGCAGAGGAGCCTCATCATGAACTTATTTTGTCCATCTTAGGAGACGACAAATCACTCCCAGCACGGAGCAGAGACTGACTCACTGTCACCAACACTCAGCATTTAGGTATTCAGAAGTTTAGAACCAGCTCACCTGGGGCCTCATGTACAAAGACTTGCGTGGATTTCATCCTAGAACATGGCGTACGATCAAATCCAGAAAACGTCGTACGCACAAAAATATCCAGATTTATGAATCGACGCATGAATCCAAGCACATTTCCTTTGTACATCCCAGTCAGCGTGGAACTGAGCACACATGTTTGAGTATCCGACTCCTCCCCGTCCACGCCTCCAAATACATACACAAATCACATTTAAATGAGCCCTGCGCTTGAGATTTCCCTCTCTGGATGATCAGAAAATAATAAAAAAAAAATAGTAAGATGGTCTTAATAAAGAATTTCATGGAAAGTGCTTTTGAGGCACTACACACTGAAGTGGAGGTGCGCAAAAACGTCCTCTTTGGCACGCTGTCCTCACATAATAGATTGGAATAATATAACTATAAGCAACAAATACAAGACGAGTAAGTGGGAGAGTATGTGAGACTGTCAGAGGGCACACAAGCATAGATGAAAGAATTGGTCCGACATCAGGGTGAAGCTGAGGCCCATGTGGTCAGAACGGGGGATGGGGTTGGGGGGCGGATGCAGGAGAAGAAGTCACCCCATGTGAACAGACTCTGCTCTCTCAGGGGTGGTTGGAGCACATGTGGGTGATTCCCAAAGGTAAATACCTGTGCATTTGTGTAACTCACATTATTTGTTCATCCACAGCCACATAAGACTGAGCTGAAGTCGGTAGCTATATAGCGTCCCCTGTTTTTTCTTTTGAACGGAAAAGTGGCCTCTGTCCTAATGGAAGATCGCTGCAGAGGAGATAAAACACGTAACAGAGACAAAAACTTAGTTTAATCATCTGTTCTGATGTTTGTTAGTTTATCTGAGAGCAGATCAGAAAGGAGCAGACTGTTCACTCATTCATGCTGTCTCATATAAACATAAGGTAGTGCTGAATTGCGCACGGATGGCCGCTGCAGATCAACAGTGATCTGTCAATAAGAAAAGCTTAAAAACACGTCTGTATGAACATTGACTGTGAATTATTTGTCAGGTTTTTAAGAAGAGTCGTTAAAAGTTGATTTCAGCTTGAATATCCCAATTAATTAATAAAAACATCTGGCATTCCCTGTCCTGGAAACTGTTATTTCTGCCTTATAAATCCCATTAAAGATTTTGGTACATTATTAATAAATAAAACAGATATTATAAAACAAACAGCGTAAAGAGGTGTGATTTTTTTTTTCTTAATCTGTGCATAATACGGGTTTCAGTCGATCATCCAAGTGAGCTCCCACTTTCTCTCGTCACTCCCTTGTTTATGCATTAATTAACAATAATCATCATCTGTATATATTAACCTCTGATTATGTTCTGGCCCGACATGAAGTGACTAAAGAAAAAATATGTCCCGAGGCCAAACTTGCCGACCCCTCGGATAGAGGATCATGCCTAAACGCTGTATGGTGTTATTTGGTTTGAAATCTTCTGAATTTAAATTTAAACATGCCTCATTATAAAACAGGATATCACAGTAAACTTGATTTACAGTTTTTGTTATTTAATTTTATAAACTACTAACATGGATCAAACACTGTTGTTTCAAATCAGCGCTGAAGTGCGTCGGGGAAAAGGCGAGGTTGATCATTTCACACTTTTACGCACGGGGTTATTAAGATGACTACACAACACACAGAGACAATCAGGGGCTAAACATAAAGATCTTAAGATGTAGTTTAATCAGCAAAAAACAGGAAGTCACAAAATTCAACCACTGATTAGTAAAGATGCTGTAAAGACGAATTGACATTCTCAATATGCATAATGAGGATTATTTTATGACTACTGTAATAAATGTACTGACCAAGAAGTCCCCATCATGCACAGTGCCAGCGTTTAGTTTCCTTTTTTTTTTGTAAAAAAAAAAAAAAAAAAGAGGCCACCTCGCTACAATGTTGGTTAACGGCTTTTGCACCTCACATGTGACCTTTACATTGATCTTATAAATTGTTTCCTGTTGACATACACAAATTTATCATGTGATGCTCCGCACTCAGTCGTTGTCAGACTGTCGTCGCACTCATGCTGAAAGGTCCAGACTTGTTTCCCGGATTGATCACCCGTTGCCAACTAGTTTCGTCCCAGACTCTGCCTCATACGCCTGACCCTCGGCCTGACTCCAAGGTATCGACTAGCTTCTGTCCTGCATTCACCCGCCTGTCTGAATCCCCGGCTTTCGATCCTGCTGCAGTCTCCGGTTGCCGAGCCCTGCCTGATCTACGTTGTGACCCACGTCTGGTATCTGACCCTGCTTCCGTCTCCTGTTGCCGAGCCCTGTCTGATCTACGTTGTGACCCACGTCTGGTATCTGACCCTGCTTCCGTCTCCTGTTGCCGAGCCCTGTCTGATCTACGTTGTGCCATTCGCCTGGTGTCTGAATCCCCGCCTGTCCTCGACTACGAGAGTTCGCCTGAACCACATCACCGAGTGTTCCCGAACGCCTCCAATCGTCAGTGTGTGAGTCAAGCCTGCATTAAAGGATTGAGTGAGCTTCTGCCTGTGCTTCTCCTGGGTGGCTTAGTCGGTAAGGCGTCCGGCTACGGATCAAGTGGTCACAGGTTCGTCTCTCGCTCAAGCCACAGCCTGTTGCGGTCTCATCTGTGTGGCTCCCTGTTTTGGACACCTCTCTGTTTGCTGTCGCGGGTTGAAGCCCCGCTCAAGACGCAGCGTCATTCCGTTAAAGGACCGTGTGAGTTGTCACCTCCTTGTTTGCTGTCGCGGGTTGAAGCCCCGCTCAAGACGCAGCTTCACTCCGTTAAAGGACCGTGTGAGTTGTCACCTCTTTGTTTGCTGTTGCGGGTTGAAGCCCTCCTCAAGACGCAGCTTCACTCCGTTAAAGGACCGTGTGAGTTGTCACCTCTTTGTTTGCTGTCGCGGGTTGAAGCCCCGCTCAAGACGCAGCTACATCCCTCTAAAAGACTGTGTGCCCCGTCGTCTAAGAAGCTCCGGGTTAGCTCAGTTGGGAGAGCGCCCGGCCGCAGATCACCTGGTCGCGGGTTCGCACCCCGCTCAGAATTGTTTCTGGTTGTGCTGTTAAATAAAGACTGTTCATTCCTAACTTCACCTACTTGCTTCTGGGTCCTCACTGTCAACGTGACACTGCAGGTCTTTATCAAACTTTCCATGAACTTCAAAGATCCTTCAGAAAGTCCTGGCTCATCAGTTTTGACTCAGTTACTAAACAACAGCTTATTTGGGGGCTTGCAGTTAGGATGTAAGCTCACCATAACAAACTGCTCTAGTTAAAGCAATAAATGACTCACATTCAGCTTCAGATGTTGTAGGGCTGGGTATTTCCAGGAACTTTACAATACCTGTCCTGAAACTAAGGCTACGATACCATATGTGTCCCGATACACGTAAATTGTGAACATTGGCTATGCTTTAAGCAAAATTCTTAACATTTAGTTTTTCTTATAAGAAGAAAAAGAACAAGGATGAGTTTTAAGTGCTTCTACAACTTGAGAGACATGAATTCAGATCCTCAAAGATGGTAGACCTAAGTTCAAATTTAGAACATATGCTTCATTATGTAGGTTGTCTTTTACCTTGAGCTGTGCCACTGTTAACATTAGCCAAAGTGTATTTACAACAACTGTCAAAATATTTAGGCCATATCGATTCTGTAGAATCCGTATCAATACACGTATCTCAAAGGAGTGCGATACGATATTTAGCATATCAATATTTTGAACACAGGCCTAAGATGTTGGACTTTGCTCTGTACTTGTCTTGCTAGATTTCAGTGCAGCTTTTGACACCATGGATTATAATTTTCTTCTGCAGGGATAAGAAAAATCAGTCAGGATTACTGGGGTCTGGATGGCCAAAACTATTTCATTTATACTCAGACAAGTAAGAGGTCATTGTGTTGGGCCCCAAGGGTTAGGGTTAGGTTAGGAAACTTTACAGTGACAACCCCCGGTTCATCCATCGACTGGCCGGTTGAGTAGGTATGTCAAGGGCTTGCAGTATTGTCTATCCATGGTTCCTTGTCAATAACCTTATCCCTCTTTGAAAAATAGATAAGACAGGGGTGAGAGGGAGGGAGAGAAGGGAGTGTGGGTAGAAAGAGGTGTGTGTGTGTGTGTGTGTGTGTGTGTGTTGGGCGGCGGGGGGGGCGCAACTGCTTTGGTGTTCTGTCCTGGCGTGTCCATTTATGAATCCACTTGTGACATCATCCTGAACTGGAGTTGATACATACACAATATATGTATGTGTGGCTTTAAGTTATCGTTGTGAAATTATTGATAGCATTACATGGGGGCTTCGGTTTAAGCAATAAAGAGGTATGGTTAGGTTTCGGGCTAGTAAATGGGTGACTTTAGAATTATAGTTGTGAAGTTATTGATGACATTGGAAGCGAGGCTTCGGTTTAGGCATTAAGCCGGTGTGGTTAGGTTTAGGGCTAGTGAATGGGTGACTTTAGAATTATAGTTGTGAAGTTGATGACATTGGAAGCGAGGCTTCGGTTTAGGCATTAAGCCGGTGTGGTTAGGTTTAGGGCTAGTAAATGGGTGACTTTAGAATTATAGTTGTGAAGTTGATGACATTGGAAGCGAGGCTTCGGTTTAGGCATTAAGCCGGTGTGGTTAGGTTTAGGGCTAGTGAATGGGTGACTTTAGAATTATAGTTGTGAAGTTATTGATGACAAGCGAGGCTTCGGTTTAGGCATTAAGCCGGTGTGGTTAGGTTTAGGGCTAGTAAATGGGTGACTTTAGAATTATAGTTGTGAAGTTATTGATGACATTGGAAGCGAGGCTTCGGTTTAGGCATTAAGCCGGTATGGTTAGGTTTAGGGCTAGTAAATGGGTGACTTTAGAATTATAGTTGTGAAGTTGATGACATTGAACCGAGGCTTCGGTTTAGGCATTAAGCCGGTGTGGTTAGGTTTAGGGCTAGTGAATGGGTGACTTTAGAATTATAGTTGTGAAGTTGATGACATTGGAAGCGAGGCTTCGGTTTAGGCATTGTCCGGTGTGGTTAGGTTTAGGGCTAGTGAATGGGTGACTTTAGAATTATAGTTGTGAAGTTGATGACATTGGAAGCGAGGCTTCGGTTTAGGCATTAAGCCGGTGTGGTTAGGTTTAGGGCTAGTGAATGGGTGACTTTAGAATTATAGTTGTGAAGTTATTGATGACATTGGAAGCGAGGCTTCGGTTTAGGCATTAAGCCGGTGTGGTTAGGTTTAGGGCTAGTGAATGGGTGACTTTAGAATTATAGTTGTGAAGTTATTGATGACATTGGAAGCGAGGCTTCGGCTAAGTTTTGAGGTTCGTGGTGAGTCCAAATTGTAATGAGTAAGAGTGGAGGAGTGGAGTGAAATTTCAGATTCTTCTTAGGGAAGAGGTAAGGTTGTTTAGTTTAAGTGATTTGAAGTAGAAAGTTTATTAATGGTTTATATCTTTACATTGGTCCAGCGCTGGATTGTTTTGAAGACTAAATTTCAGAACACGTCCTCAGTAGTGTACCTTGAGATCATTGACTGTTTCGGCCACTTATCACTAGACAGCCTCACTCAAGGAAGGCCCCACGGGTTTGATCAGGTCCCGTGTGTGTTCTGTAGCCAATTTGGTCATTTTTGTGAGATTTTTGAAGTTTATGATGTTTTGATAGAACGTTTTTGGATTAGAAGATTAATTCTGATAAAGTTTTTTTATAAATATAATTGTATATGATTAGTAATTTGTGGGAATAAAATTTGGTAGGATAAAAATAGATCTAAAAAGGGGAAATTGAGGTGGGTATTCTAGTAAAAAATGGAGTGGGGGGGGTAGTTTGTTGTACTTGAGGAGGAATTTTTGTTCGATTGAGGGGATTTCTTTGAGAGTTACATTCAGTGCTGTGAAATTTTCACAAATATTGTTAAATAGGTGTTTATAAATTGCTCCCTAGGGTCCTGTTGCATCCTCGGTTTGATCCCTCGGCTGGATCAGCGGATGTGGTGTTTGGGGGTAGGTGGCAATTTGAAGGAGTCCAATTTTGGTTATTTGGGTTATTCAAATTGAGGCGTGTGTGGTGTAGTGTGGGCTGGTGTGTGGGTGAGGTTAATCCCAGAAGACTGGGTTACGTTTAAGGCCCTGATACCCTGGGCCGCCTTTCCCGTAGTGCTGTCCTGTAGTCGGAACACGGGGGGCCGCATACTTACCCCCTGACCAGCTTTGACCATTCGTTAGCACCGCAAGGTATCCCTGGTCAGACCAGATAGGGCTGCAGAGTCTGGGTCCTGCCCTTCTGCTTGCGAAACTTGTCAGGCTCTGCTCTTTTTGCCGTGCGCCATACCTGTCTTGAGCAGACTGAGCAAGTTTAATTCCAAACTTCATGGTCCATACGCCGCTCACCAGAAGTTGGATATTATAAGTCCCTATGTGTGGATTTTGAGTGTAGTGCATGTATTTACCAGTCTTCTCGTCGAGTTTTAGGAGCATCTGCCGGTGCGATGTGTAGGGAAGGATGCTTTTGGGTGGATTTGGTTCAGTGGGTCTGTGTCTGTGCTACCTCCCTCACACGTGGTTGCACTTTGGGGTTGGTTTGTGTTGTGGATGGCTGAGGTTTTCCTAGTGTGTTAATCTTATATTGTGTCTTTTAGGATGTTTGTTAAGTTTTGAGGAGGTTTGATCTTTGTTAGATTATTTTATTTGTTTTTACCTGTTTTGAGTTGATTGTGTCCGATGTTGATTCTTTATGGTTCTCATGTTGGTCGTATGTACTTGGTCGTGGTTTTCTGGTGTGTTAATCCTATTTTGTGTCTCTTCAGGATGTTTGTTAAGTTTTGAGGAGGTTTGATCCTTGTTAGATTAGTTATTAAATTTGCTTTTACCTGTTTTGAGTTGGTTGTGTCAGATGTTGGTTCCATATGGTTCTCATCTGGATTTTGATTGGACAGAGGCAGCGTCACAAGCCTGTTGCACTGCTGTCATTTTGTTTTACAGGGGCAGCACCAGAGAATAAATCTGATGCTGTAGTTTTATTTTAACAGGGGTAGCACTTCAGAATTAAAGCTAGTGCTGGAGTCTTGCCTCTATAGAGACAGTACAGCAAGTTGGAACCTGGTGCATTTTGCTGTAGCTGTGTTCTGCCTCTCACCCCTGTTGTGGGGCTGTGCTCCTCAGTCCTGGTTTTGCAGAAGCGCAAGGCTCTGATTGGCTGAGAGTGTCCAGTTGAGTATTTTTCTGTTTATTTTTATTTTAATGTTTTTAGGGTATTTGTAAGGTAATGAGGAGGTTTGAACTTTAGGGATTAGTTTGTCTTTTTATATTTCAAGTTATTTTCATGTTTTTAAGTTGTGTCTGGTTCTCAAGATGGCTGCTTATCTACTTCCTCTTCCTGTGTGTGTGGGTTGGAGCGTTCTGATTGGCTGAGAATCTCCTGCTGAGTGTTTTCTATGTTATTCTTGCTTAATGTTTTTTTTTTTTTTTTTTTTTTTTAGGGTTCTGTATAGTTTGAGGAGTGTTGGTCTTTGTGAAAGTAGCTTTTTTCTATTTTCTTTTCATGTTTTTTAGTTGATTTAGATAAGTAAGATGGGTTGATTCCCTAAGGTTCTCATGTTTTGACAGCTGTCAAGGAAGAAAGGATGGGGGGGGGGTATTGTTTGTTTCTGTCACATTGTTGTTCTATGGGCACTTTCTTTTTTTAGGAGGTGTATGTTTTGGCTCTTTATTGTTGGTACTTATCTTTGTTATTTTTGAGGATGGGATAGGTGTTTTAATTGTTTATACCTTTTCCCTTTGTTGTATTTAGTCAGGGTGATTGTTTTTGGTGGGATTTTTATTTTGATCTCATGTTGTATATTTTTTGGAGAGGAGAATTGTTTTGGATCCTCGTTTTTATAGTTGTTGGGGGCTTCTTTGGAGGTGGTCTTGTATTGTAGTCATCTTTCAGGCTTCTTTTTAGGTATTGTCGTCTTCTTAGGGGCTTCTCCTGAGGTGGTCCTGTGTTGTCCTCTTCTTGGTTGTTTCTCCTCTTCTTGTGTTTCCCATCTTGTCTGTGTGCGTCGTCTGATGTGAGGGGGTGGGGTGGGGCTGGGTATGATGGTCCTGTGATTGTGTGGGTGTGTGAGTAGAGAGAGGGGGAGAGGAGAGGAAGGAAAAGCATACCAGGGAGAGAACTGAGAGGATGGAGCCAAGGTGGCGAGCCCGGAGTAGGGTCTCCTCCACCCCACCCGGAGTAGGGTTTGGGCTCTCACCCGCCTCCGCTCCCTCTGGTTTAGAAGGAAGAGAGAAGGAGTGAGTTGAGATAGAGGTTGTCGAGGAGATGGAGCCAAGGTGGTGAGCCCGGAGTAGGGTCTCATCCACCCCACCCGGAGTAGGGTTTGGGCTCTCACCTGCCTCTGCTCCCTCTGGTTTAGAGGGAAGAGAGAAGGAGTGAGTTGAGATAGAGGTTGTCGAGGAGATGGAGCCAAGGTGGTGGACCCGGTGTAGGGTCTCATCCACCCCACCCGGAGTAGGGTTTGGGCTCTCACCTGCCTCTGCTCCCTCTGATTTAGAGGGAAGAGAGAAGGTGTGAAGAGGAGGGAAACAAAGAGAGGGGAGGTTTTCTGACGTTCTCGGAACTGTATGGTACGAAGGTCCGAAGGCTCTGGCTGGTTAGGTTAGGAAACTTTACAGTGACAACCCCCGGTTCATCCATCGACTGGCCGGTTGAGTAGGTATGTCAAGGGCTTGCACGTTTATACTTTCATTTATACTCAGACAAGTAAGAGGTCATTGTGTTGGGCCCCAAGGGTTAGGGTTAGGGTTAGGGTTAAGTAAGAGGTCATTGTGTTGGGCCCCAGACACCTGAGAGAAACCTTTTCTAGAAATATGAGTGCCAACTCTAGAGGTATTAGCCTAGCACCAAGCATGACTGTTAGAACTTTTGGGGTACTGTTTGTTCAGAATTTATCCTTCAATCCCACATAAAACACATTTTAAGAAAAACCCTTTTTTTCATTTTTGTGACATTGCAGAAATCAGGCCTATCCTGTCTCAGAGCAATGCTGAGAGGACTTGTTTCAGAAAGTCACTTGAGACATTTCAGCTGGTTCAAAATGCTGCAGCACAGATAAACCTGTAAATGAGCCACCAGCAGTTCATCTCAAAGAGCTTGTTCTCTCAAATTGTGTTCTCTGTGACGCTGGTGTTTCTGCTCAGCTCTGTCCTCGTGTTGTCCAGTGTTTTTCAGTGTACTTTGTATTTTTAGTTTTGTGGATTGCTCAAAAATGATTGGTTTTGGAGTATCTTCCAGTTTAAATAACTCATTGTTGTTACTACCAGCTTTTGACTTGTGTATCATCAGCGCTCAGATGTTGTACAGTCTATGCTGAGTTTGTACAGTTTTAAAGAAGGACAAAAGAACAAAGTACAGAAAACAGATGACCACGGCGTCGATGGCTACCAACTCTGACAGAGTTGTCGAATGTTGATATGGTCATGTTTTGAGAGAGCTGATGATGTTATCAAGATGATGACATCATCATTTCGATGCACCAGAGAAAAAACAAACAGCCACGCAGCTTGTCTGCTGGTGATAAGGGGTAATGGTCCATCAATCTGGATCTGCACATGGACTGGTGAAGCAATGATGAAATCAAATTAAATGGAAACCCAAAACATAGTTCTTGATTGGAAACCTTAATATACAGCTTAACATAGCAGTTTTGACCAGATATCAGTTTCAAGGTTTCCACCCAATCATGCCTCATTCTGAAGTTTAAAGGGCTCTAAAATCTAACGCATTCAGTTCATGAAACATGCACTGGAACCTTTTTATTCTCTCAAATGTCACACCAGGCATTTCCCCGCTGTAAATTTTTTGTGTAGTGGCCATAAAGTCACACTAACATAAGTGCTTTGGGATGTGTAGCAAGACGCTCTGACTATCACTGTGCAACATGGTAGCTTGACATATGAGCCAATCAGAAAATAGCACTGCTGTACCCAAAAAAGACACGGCTTAACTGACGGGACAGAATGAATACTTCGTGCACATGACCAGGGAGCCTAATCACAAGTAATTTCAACAACATCTCCCATCCAGCAGGAAAAACTGCTGAAAGGACCAAGTGAAAACGGGTATTACCGTAACTTACCTTGGCAGACTGCCATGCAGCTCTCTTGATAAAATCAAGGTTACATGCGTGAAAATGGACCTGAGAGACAGCCAGCTGAGAGCCTTTATCCAACAACAACTCCACTAGAGGGCCACATCATCAAGAAGGAACTGAGCTACCTCAGCACTGACATCAATCTTTCAGTAGAAGATAACTGCTGCTGTGAGGGGAACTTTCCTCACACTGAATGTTGAACATCAGCTAGTTCCTCCTGTTGATCTAAACCTTGTTGTAGAGATGGAACATTGGCTGTGGATCATTCTGACTGCTCTGCTATCTGGTGAGACAGAAATAACTTCTTTTAAAAACACTTTTCAGAAATATTCTTGTGTCTGACTCTCTAGTTGTGAAACGTCTAAATTCAATACTCAATTCTTTCATCAGTGACTATAAATCTTATTCCCTCATCTCTGTTGTCTCCTCCAGGGTGTGAAGGACAAGACAAAGTATTTCAACCAGCTGAAGATATCACCGAGTCTGAAGGCGGAACAGTCACACTTGGATGTACATTTGAGACGAGTGATAAATACCCCTACTTGTTCTGGTACAAACAAAATATTGGTGATTTCCCAAAGTACATGATGAAATGCTCCTCGCAAGATGTCTTCAAAGACCCTGAGTTTGACAACAACAGATTTACTGCTGAAATCAACAGGACATCAGTTCCTCTGACGATCCACAACCTTCATGTGTCTGACTCTGCTGTGTACTACTGTGCTCTGAGGCCCACAGTGACAGGAAACACCAAAACTCTGAACAAAAACCTCTGGAGGTAGGACTCCACAATACTCCACAACATCCACTAGAGGGAGTCCCATCCTCTCTAACTCCAGGTGAACATATCAATGAAGTCTTGACTGATGTCACCTAAAACACAGCTCTGATGAGCCACTCCATCATAACACTGCAGAGGAGCCTCATCATGAACTTATTTTGTCCATCTTAGGAGATGGCTTCAAACTAATAGACACACAACCTTCAACCACAGAAACTGACATCCCTGACATGTTCATCTCTGTTTTCTACTCATTTGACTGTTTTGAAGAGATGGAATTTAGATTTTAAGACATACTCTCATTTAAAATAACACTAAATGTTAAAAAATAAGACCTTTTAGCAAGTGCATACTGAATTTGGTCACAAGTATCATGTATGTGAACAGAGAAACACCCATCTCTGAGATTCTGGTTCATTTTTGATCGTATTAGTGAGAGAGATCAGTCAATTTACTGAGTCCAATGAAGGAAACAACTGATATTAGGAAGTAATTAAGGTCCCATATTTTTTAACTTTCGTCAGTTTAACATGGATTGTTGATGTCTTCATGAAACGGAAACAGCAAAATGCTTTGGTCCAAAAAGCCTGTGGATAAAGCACGGCTGTATTCTGTCCACACTCATATAATCACTCTGTCTCTCTGTCAGAGAGGCTGGTTTTGTGGGCGGTTGCCTCCTTATTCTAATGAGCCACAGGAGTGTACATACGGTAGTTTGTGATGATCCTTCCAAGTCAATCGCATGAAGTGGGCACTTCATCCACATTCCACTCACAGTTCTTAAGACATTCAATGGACTGATTTATGCCGGTTACCACACACATGGTTACAACAGTGAAACTGGTCCCTCCAAAAATCACAGCCTAACACACAACATCATATCCTTTCCTACCGTCTGGGCTAATGTTTGGAGAAACTAAGGGGGAATGGGGTGGGTTAAGGACTGATTGTATTCAGTCAGCTTCTCTTGACTAATGTAGGAATGGTAGCACTTTGAAGCTTACTGTTCAGACCTTCAACAAGTCACATGAACATTGATGAACATGTGAAGTTACCCCTGCTGTTAACATTGGCTTATAGCAACTGGCAAAATAAATACGACGCAGCATTAAAATAATCAGATTTCCATTATCAGGGTTGGTGATGGATTGTTGGTGCTGAGCCTGGATTTATGAAAAGACTAGTTCTCAGTCCTGTGTTGAACTGACTGAAGTTGAAGAAGCAGTTGAACATGGAGAAACTGGCACACGCATACCGGTGTTAGCCAGCTGAAGCTGCACATTCCCATCAAAAATAAAACTAGAAAAGCACTCGGAGAGCGCAGACCTCTGCCAGCGCCACAGTCCTGCCCCTTATTGTGATTTTCACCAGAAGTATTAGTCCTACCTTTATTTAATCTAAATATTTAGATTCCATGATCATGAAAACATACCATTATCAATTGGAATCATAATGATATCTACAATATTGAATTTTAGTTCTGTCATTATTCACAAAAATCACATTTTTCGTAATGGAGGCCAGATGCTGATCCGGATCAACACCAAAATGGAATCAGTTCTTCCTTTTCCCATGCTGAACATTTCCTGAAAACTTCATCAAAATCCATCAATAACTTTTTGAGTTATTTTATTCACAGATGGATGGACGGACAAACAAACTCTCCCAAAAACAAAATCTCCATGGTGGAGGCAATTAATCCACTGGGCCCTTTGGTCCTCTGAGGCTGGTAGCCTATACATGAAGATATATGAGGCTTTTTACAGCCAATAAGTGAGCGTGACAGCTTCTGAGCTTAGACATGCTGAACACGATCTCTCACTAAGAATATAAACAACATGGCTGCACATTGCAGAACAATCTGTCCAGCAGAGGAAGATACTCAGGTAGACCAATCAGGTTAGGTCTAAATATCACAGATATAATGTTATGTAACAGGATATCCACAGACTCAACAGCTCATCGAATACCATGAATTTACATTCATGCAGTCTGATAAATACAGGTTTTGTGGTCTTAAATCACATCTTTGGCTGGAAGGAAGGCCAAAGGCCCAAAAATGTGCTCAAGTCCCCATTTGTAAAGGGCATCAAACACAAAGGTCTGCGCACCGCAAGCTGCTACGAAGGCAATGTAATGAAGACAATCAGATGTGATTTTTATGGTATTTGAGCTTGATCAGACACCTTGATGGTTTGTCATCATGAAGACTTGACTGTTTCACTAAGACACTGAATCAATCCAACATCTGAGTCTCGTCCCTCTGACTGCAGAGACGTTTGATGACAGAGAACTGATTCAGCTGAGAACATCAGAGCAAACTAAACTGATTCATACTGATCCTTCAGTCTCACCATCTCACCTGTGCACACATGGACAAACTCACTCTGATACTGATCTTCTCAGCTCTCACAGGTATGTGGATGATGATCAGTGTTGGTGTTTGCTGATAAAGTTTCATATCAATTCCTTTTGATAAAAAACATAAAAGCTAGACCTAAGAGCAGGAATCTCTGTTCCGATCAGGATTTTTGTTCTGAAGATCAACAATCAAGCAATTCAGAACAAAGTAATGTCTTCTCTTGAACCTTGTTTGTCTCATCACTTTTTTCTCGTCCACTTCAGGACAAACAGCTGCAGACAAAATCTCTCCTGTGGACAAAGAAGTCAGAGGAACAGAAGGAGAATCTGTCACACTCAGATGTAACTATGAGACAGACCGGAGTGTTTACCTTTACTGGTACAGACATCACTCCGACCTTCAGGCACCTCAGTTTATACTCTACAAAGGAGCACGAGGAAACACAGGCTCATATATTCCAGACCAACGATATGGATCCCAGACCTCTGACAGCTCCACTGAGCTGACCATCACAAAGCTAACCCTGGCAGACACAGCTCTCTACTACTGTGCTTTACACACACAGTGATACAAAGTGTAGAAGAGGCTGTACAAAAACCTGAACACAGATATCTGACTACTCTTCAAAGAGGAGGGAAGTGGGATTCAAACCACAGCTTCATGTCAGATGGATTCTGATGATTCCTGTTTTATCAGACTCTCTGTGGTCACAGCTGCTGTTCAGACTCTGAGGGAGGATTCACATCAACATTCAGACAAAGAAATTCTGTTCAACCTTGCCTTGACTGCTTTCCTCCAGTAGACCTTCTGGAGCTAATTTCTGTTGTCCACAAACCATCAACCTGTCCAAAAGCCCAGTTCTTAATACATTTTTGACAGCTTCATGTCTTTTGTTGTCATTGTAGATGAGCTATTTTATTTTCTAGGATGATCAGGATGCCTTTTTTTCTTGGCAAAAAGGCTCCAGTTCCAATAAATTACTTGCTTTTTTTTCTCTCCTGCTTCTCAACAGGGGCGGACATTTTTGTTTTTGCTTCCTGTCCTTATCTGCCCTGCTGTGCTGTCTGTGTCTATTGCAGACTCTCTTTGCATTTCTTTCCTAAATTTAAAATCATTGCATTAATCAGCTGGTCTCTCAACGCCATCGACCAAATTTTCTCTATGAGTAGAGCGGGTAAGGAGAACCCGCCTGTCCCGATGGTACTTTCCCAGCTGGGTACACGATGGATTCCTGGGAGAAGTGGAGGATCGTGTGCCTGTATTCTGTCCATCGAGGATGCAGAAGATACTTGCATAATTGGATTTATGGTCACAGGTTCTCTGCTGTTTGGAATTAGCAGTTTCCTGATTTATCACAAATTTAAGAAGAGGATGGCAGCACTTTTGGCTCTTGAGAAGCTGTCATGACTGAAAGAATGTGCAGGGCTGTCAACACTCAGACTCAAGTGATTTGTGAGCTCAATCGCAAGCTTAATGCAATTCTGGAACTTGTTTGCAAGCAGGAAAACACCTTGGAGAAGTTGACAGATCGGCTCAGTTGAATGGGCCAACGGAATCGGAACATCATCGTGAGAGACCAAAAGATTAGAAAGGCTGATGGAAAATTACGGTCGGTCTGACCCAAACTATTGCTTATCTCTATTTGTTATGGCTTCCCATCTATCTGCCCTTGAGCAGAGGTATCTACTCTCCTGGAATGTTTTGCTAACAGAGGCTCGATCCCCTCCTCCACTCCCTCATCCTGTGAACTTTGCTCTGGATCAGAAACTCTCTCTCTCTAGGCCGTACAGTCATCTTATCGGACATTAGAGACTTTGTGAGGTCTCTGGACCCCTTGAATCAACGCCCCGCTGGTCCCCCCATGTGCTTGTCTCTGTGTTTTCTGTCTCATGTGTTGAGGTGTTTTTTTCCAATCCCACACTGTGCTCCTCTGATAGGTGCCTAGTTTGGAATTGTTGTTTTTACTCCTTTTCCTATTGTTTCTCTGCTGTAAGCACTTTGAGTTACATATGTTGTAGGAAAAGTGCTATATAAATAAACTTGACTTGACTTGGACTGTCTTGCATGAACTGCATCTTTGAGATCTCCCCAGAGTGGATCAATAATATTGAGGTCAGGAGACTTAGATGGCCACTCAAGAACCTTCTTATTATTTTGCTGAAGCCAGTGACAGGCCAACTTGGCCTTTTGGATAATTATTACGTTGAGACATTTTCCTCCAGTATTTTCTGAAAACATGCTGCATTCATCTTGACATCATTTTTGACAAAATTTCCTGCTTTTGTAGCTCACACATCCCCAAAACATCAGGGATCCTCCTCCGTGTTCCACAGCAGAAAGGGTGGAGCATTATCATAGGTCTAGTGATTTCCACCAAATTAACTTAAATAAATCCTTTCTTCATGTTAATGTCTATAGTTCAGTCTTGTTTATTTTTTCTCTTAGTTTCATTTTTTGCATACCTGACAGAACTTACTGACCCAACAATTGACACGACAGATTTCTGATTTTCGAACGAACTTTTTGAAGTGATAGAATTTTTATTTTTTAAGTTCGATGTCATGTGAAGAGACAGAGGCGACCAACCGTTGTCTACAGATACTGCTCTGAGGAGGGAAAAGACAGAAGCTGTTAAAAATCCGAAGCTCGAAGATGCCTTGCCCAAGTGGCTCAGAGACTTTGTTTTGGTCCCAGAATGTCAGTCCTAGACTGTTCCAGCTCTTCAGCTTCAGAGTTTTATGTCTGAGGACCAACAGACACACGACCCTCATTCTGTAAACCTGGTGGATACCCTGCAGTTTTCCTGATATATTAGAGGGCTGTATGTGTGAAAATGGGTCTGACAGACAATCAGCTGAGAGCCTTTATCCAACAACTGTGTTCCTCCACTAGAGGGCCACATCATCAAGAAGGAACTGAGCTACCTCAGCACTGACATCAATCTTTCAGTAGAAGATAACTGCTGCTGTGAGGAGAACTTTCTCACACTGAATGTTGAACATCAGCTAGTTCCTCCTGTTGATCTAAACCTTGTTGTAGAGATGGAACATTGGCTGTGGATCATTCTGACTGCTCTGCTCTTCTATGGTAAGAGAGAACAAACAACAAAACCTCATTAAATTGAACTTGCTTGTCAGTCTCATTCTTAGATTCAAACTGAAAAGGCATGAAATGCATGAACACAGATGTATGTGAAAAAAACAGTCCATCAGGAAAGACATTAAAAATATGATTTATGGGGAAAGATTGTCTCTTACCTGCCACTTTGACTGGATGGTAAAAATTGCATTTTGGAGCCTGTTCTCCAATTTAAGAGAGAAAATCAAAATGATCTATGGAACCACCAAATCTTGATGGAAAAATACTGAAGCATAAATCTAAGTGTATTTCTCTTTCAGGTGTCAGCTGTGAAGATCTCACTCCACTGAAGAATGAAGAGTTCAGTTTAGAGGACAGCTCTGTTACTCTGTCCTACAGATACTCCAAACAAGCTGCTGCTACTGATTATTTCTTCTGGTATCAACAATATCCAGGAGAACCTCCAGAGTTCCTCCTCTCTCATACATTATCAGCACCACTATCAAGTCAAAGAGAAGGTTGGTCCTATAGGGTGAACGAAGAAAAAAGCATCATAGGCCTGGAGATCCAGAAGCTTCATGTGTCTGACTCTGCTGTGTACTACTGTGCTCTGAGGCCCACAGTGACAGGAAACACCAAAACTCTGAACAAAAACCTCTGGACTTGAAGATACTCTGGAACATCCACTAGAGGGAGTCATGCTCTGCTAACCAATGGTATTTTGGGATTCAGGCTTGATCTTCATCATTTGACAAAACAAAGCAACTCCATCTGAGTCTCCTCCCTCTGACTGCAGAGATGTTTGATGACAGAGAACTGATTGAGCTGAGAACATCAGAGCAAACTAAACTGATTCATACTGATCCTTCAGTCTCACCATCTCACCTCTGCACACATGGACAAACTCACTCTGATACTGATCTTCTCAGCTCTCACAGGTATGTGGATGATGATCAGTGATGGATGATGTTTGATGACAAACTTTCATTTAATTTCCTCAACTAAACTCTGTTCCTCCATCATCAATCCAACACTCATGATTCTTTAACAGCTCACAGATGCTTTGTTACTGTTTTACAGAATGTTTGGCACAGAAAGACAACGTGCTGCAACCAGAAGGAGATGTGACTGCCACTGAAGGAGAGGCAGTAACTCTTGACTGTCTGTACAACAGCACAGCAACAAATGCTTATCTATTCTGGTACAAACAGGAAGGAGACAACAGGCCAGAGTTCATCCTCAGCAGATTTACATACGGAGACAGAAAAACAGTGAAGGAGTTTGAGGAGAGATTTTCATCCACACTGGATAAAGCTAAAAAATCAGTTCCTCTGACGATCAAGAAGCTTCATGTGTCTGACTCTGCTGTGTACTACTGTGCTCTGCGGCCCACAGTGACAGGAAACACCAAAACTCTGAACAAAAACCTCTGGAGGTAGGACTCCACAATACTCCACAACATCCACTAGAGGGAGTCCCATCCTCTCTAACTCCAGGTGAACATATCAATGAAGTCTTGACTGATGTCACCTAAAACACAGCTCTGATGAACCACTCCATCATAACACTGCAGAGGAGCCTCATCATGAACTTATTTTAACACACGTCCCTGACATGCTCGTCCCTGTTTTCTAGTCAGTGGAGTATTTCTAAGAGATGAAATGACGCATTTCCATTTAATACAAAATTATTCCTGTTAAAGTGTATATAAAAACTGAATTTGGTCACATTAGATATGGGAACATACAAACAGGTATATCTGGGTTACTGGTTCATGTTATTTCAGTAGTTTAACATGGATTACTGATGTCTTCATGAAACATTAAAACTTCTTGGTCCAAAAATCTTGTGAAAAAAGCACAGCAGCATTCTTTCCATACTCACAAGACCTTTCTGTTTGGAAGGGCTGGTTTTGAGGTCGGTCACCTTCATATGTTGATGAGCCAGAGCAGTGTACATGTGGAAATATATGACAGTCCAAAAACATTCTCACCATTGATTTATGCTGTTTACAAAAATGATACTGGTCCCCCCCTCAAATCAGAGGTTAAAGCACAACATGCTAACCACAGCAGGACTGCTGCAAATTGGTCTACCTTCCAGGCTAATGTTGGCAGAAACTGAGGCGTAAGTGGGTGGGTAAAGGACCGAGTATATTCAGACAAATGTAAAACTACTTTTCATGAACACACATGAACCTTGAATTCATGCAGGTTACCAGATAACAGCCTTTTGATTTCCCCAAACATCACAATCAACATGATTACCTAACCTACCATCTGGGCTAACACTAGCATAAACTGAGAGGTAATGGGGGGGGGGGTTAAGGACTGAATATATTCAGCCAACTGTTGAACTCCTCTTGACTAATGTAGGAATGTTCATATGTTGAAGTTTACTCTTCAGATTTTCAACAAGTAACGTGAACACTGAAAACCACATGAAGATATCCCGGCTGTTAGCTTTACCTCATAGCAATGAGCAAAATAAATACTACAAAATATACACCTTCAGCAGCCCCCCGATGGTTTGTCATCATGAAGACTTGACTGTTTCACTGAGACACTGAATCAATCCAACATCTGAGTCTCCTCCCTCTGACTGCAGAGATGTTTGATGACAGAGAACTGATTGAGCTGAGAACATCAGAGCAAACTAAAGTGATTCATACTGATCCTTCAGTCTCACCATCTCACCTCTGCACACATGGACAAACTCACTCTGATACTGATCTTCTCAGCTCTCACAGGTATGTGGATGAAGTATTTTGATAAAGATTTCAAGACCAGACCATAGAGTTATCATGTTGTGTGCCTCCTCTGGTTTGTCTTAAAACAATCCAAGAACTGAAATCATCAGGTCCTGTTACAAGTAACATAATCTTTTTTCCATTAAAGAAAATCATGTTGTTGTTTCTCATGTTGTAGGTATCATCTGTAAGGAGCTCACTCCAGTCAGAGATGAAGTGATCAGTCCAGAAGACAGCTCTATAACTCTGTCCTACACATACCACAAGACTTTTTCTAGTGGTGATGAATTTTACTGGTATCAACAACATCCAGGAAAACCTCCAGAGTTTATCTTCTACATCTCTGGGGCCAATATTACAAGAGCAGCAGAATCTCTGGGATCAGACTCAAAGTTTTCTACCAAGTTGTTTGGAGAGAATCGTCTGGACCTGCAGATCTCCTCTGCTGCTCTGTCTGACTCTGCTGTGTACTACTGTGCTGTGAAGCCCACAGTGACAGGAAACACCAAAACTCTGAACAAAAACTTCTGGAGAGGAGAACACAATGCACCACAACATCCACCAGGGAGAGTCAGTCACCATTTAACTTTGATTAGATGTGATCAGTCAGAAAGTTTCAACTTCCTCAAAAACTGTCCTGGATCTATGGAGCAGTAGTCACCAATAAAGCTGATTAAAACTTCTGCTGTCCATGGGAGAAAGACAGTGTCTTTAAATAACCCACTCATGCACAGGAGAATATGCTGACCAGTCTGACCAGGTTTCAAACAAGAGACCCTCTGACTGAGCAATCAATCAATCAATCAATCTTTATTTGTATAGCGCCAATTCATAACAAGTGTTATCTCAAGACACTTTACAATAGAGCATAAGGCTCTTCATTTTATGGATACACATATATGCATAGATACATATATACATATAAAATACACATATACATATATATATAAATATATACATCCAACACCCAACATGAATCCATATAGCCAATCATGGATCCCTCCATCATGGCTCAAGAAAAAACCTTCTGTTAAGCAGCAGGAAATCTTGAATGTGGATCCCAGTCTCATGATGAACAGCAAATCCACACCATGCTGTGATGGTGTGAGGGTGAAGGAAGGGAGGTAAGAGGAGACAAGTGGACTAAAGTAAGAACTAAAGTTAGAGACAGATCCATGAACCATAGACCTGTCGTCTGATTTATTAGAGGGTAGCCTCTTGAGATGCTACATCTCATTTTCAGGAGGGTCCTCATGTCTGAATGGTTGTGGTGATCATTTTCTAGAAGTATAATCTTAGATATTCTTACTGAAAATAAGAATTTATGGTAGTGATGAACTCATGGGTGCCCAGACCACAAGTGCATCCCAACCATATTTGTCTCCGTTAAGTATAAATGTGTTAAAGGCCTCTTGAGATGTGACATCCCATTTTCAGAGGGACCTCATGCCTATGTGGTAGTAAAATATAGATACTGTAGATGTATCGATAATGGATATGGAGATCATGCTAGTATCTGTATAAATAGCTATAATGATAATGGGAATGGAGTGTTCCTAATAAAATGGTCAACTATGTGTCAGCAGCACTGATACCTGCACCACTGTGCTGCCTGCTTCAGATGAAACCAACAGAAAAGCAGAGCCACAGCAGGACAGTTTCAGCCTTTCAGAGATCTACACTGTCAGGGATCAAAAGCACAGAGGGGAGTCCTCGGACCTCAGACCTCCTGAGTGTCATCACTTCAATGACAAGTCAAAATGGACATTTGTTCAAAATGAATGACAGAAGTACAAAGTGAGTTCTGATCATGAAGGGATGGGAACTGCTAAGCTTTTATTGATCCCACTAACAAGTCTGCCTTCAGGTCTGGTTCTTTACTGATTCTGTGGACCTTCAGTCTGGACTAAAGTCAGCCTCCACAGGTTTTTACCACCAGCAATGATTTTTAATGTTTGCTGCATGGACGAATTGAAGAGGGAATTGTTCATCAGAAATATTAAACTAAATCCTCACACTCATCAATTCTCAGACTGAACTGAGTTTTATTCTCATCCCTGATCATGAGGCCCAATTATTTTCAATATCCCTTTAAAATCATATTTATTCATCCTTGAGTAAAAGTTGACATTTGTGTACAAAATGAAAAAGATGCACTGTGTTTTTGAGACATAGCATTCAAAAGCAGTAAGTGACCATAATGACAGATAACCTTTGACCTCATAAATCCAATCAGGTCATCCATCAGTGTGAGAGGAAAAATGTGAAAAGTTAAAAACAAAACTTTTATACTATTCTAACAATACAGCCGTTAATCTCTGGATGACCTCCAAGAAATGTTTACCCTCTGACTCCTCCCACTGATGATAACCTAACCAATGAAATGATCCTGATCTGTGAAGTGGAGATAATGAAGGTTCTCAAACTGAACTATCAGCACAATCAGCTCAGTGTTGAGGATTCACAGCTGTGAAGAACAGCAGCTGCTTTGCTCTGATTTGATTTCAGAGGAACAACATTTCACATCTTCAGTCTGATTGGCTGGAACATCTCCAAAGACATGCTGATTCACCTCTTTATATTCATCTCTTATTTTATAGGTGAGTCTTCATATTGATATAGATCTATCATTTCAACCAGCTTTTCACAACAACTCATCTGTCCAACATTTCACAAGAACAGCTTTATCTCTGTGAGCTCAGATTTACTGGGACAGAAACAGACCATTTTCTTTACTCCATCTCAAAATGATAAAGGCTGAGCCATGAACCAGACAGCCACTTCGTAGTTTGTTGATGAGGGAATCTCCTGCAGACTAACTGACACAATCATCTTCATTTTATAGCCCTGGGCTCCATGAACACCATCAAGCAAGAAAAAGCTGAAGAAAATGTTGCAGAGGGACAAAACATCAACCTGACCTGTACATATGAGGGTGTGATCAACAACATCCAGTGGTACAGACAATACCAGAGATCCAGACCAGAGTTCCTGCTCTACATCACAGAGGGAGGAACAATTCATAAAACAGTTTCTGATTTCAGAGCTCACATCAACAAGGAGAAGAAACAAGTGAAACTAGAGACCATCTCTGCTGCTCTGTCTGACTCTGCTGTGTACTACTGTGCTCTGAGGCCCACAGTGACAGGAAACAGCAAAACTCTGAACAAAAACCTCTGGACTTGAAGATACTCTGGAACATCCACTAGAGGGAGTCATGCTCTGCTAACCAATGGTATTTTGGGGTTCAGGCTTGATCTTCATCATTTGACAAAACAAAGCAACTCCATCTGAGTCTCCTCCCTCTGACTGCAGAGATGTTTGATGACAGAGAACTGATTGAGCTGAGAACATCAGAGCAAACTAAACTGATTCATACTGATCCTTCAGTCTCACCATCTCACCTCTGCACACATGGACAAACTCACTCTGATACTGATCTTCTCAGCTCTCACAGGTATGTGAATGATGTTTGAGGACAAACTTTCATTAAAGTCCTGTCTGATGAATAATGTAAAGCCTGCAGATAAGGGTAGGAATCTCTGTCCTGATCAGGATTTCTGTTCTGAAGATCATCAATCAGAACAATCAGGACAAAGTAATGTCTTCTCTTGAACCTTGTTTGTCTCATCACTTCTTTTTCTCGTCCACTTCAGGACAAACAGCTGCAAACAAAATCTATTCTGTGGACAAAGAAGTCAGAAAAACAGAAGGAGAATCTGTCAGACTCTGGTGTAACTATGAGACAACAGGGCAGTACATTTACCTTCACTGGTACAGACATCACTCTGACCTTCAGGCACCTCAGTTTATACTCTGGAAAGGAGCACGATCATGGAGTACAGAGAATTATATCCCAGACCAACGATATAGATCCCAGACCTCCAGCAGCTCCACTGAGCTGACCATCACAAAGCTAACCCTGGCAGACACAGCTCTCTACTACTGTGCTTTAGACACACAGTGATACAAAGTGTAGAAGAGGCTGTACAAAAACCTGAACACAGATATCTGACTACTCTTCAAAGAGGAGGGAAGTGGGATTCAAACCACAGCTTCATGTCAGATGGATTCTGATGATTCCTGTTTTATCAGACTCTCTGTGGTCACAGCTGCTGTTCAAACTCTGAGGGAGGATTCACACCAGCACTGAGACAAAGACATTTCAGACTGCTGTTCAAAATACTCAGGAGCTACCTTCTGTTGTCTATCCAAACCATCAACTTGTCCAAAAGCCCAGCCCCAAAAAAAAAACTTCTCAGTCAATCATGGTTCGAGGTTGATCAAGCCATTTATCATGAAACAACTGTTGTTTTAATCATAAAGACAACAGAAGCTACCCAAATGACCCTGATTAAAAGCTCATATAGCCTAGTTCTTAATACATCAGTGACATCTTCAAGTCTTTGTTGTTGACAAGCTTTATTGTCTCAGATGGTACAGTTGCCCATTCTTCTTGTCAAAAACCCTCCAGTTCCTGTAAATTACTTGGACAGTCTTGCATGAACTGCACTTTGAGATCCAGAGTGACTCAATGATATTGAGATCCAGAAACTGATTGCTGCTTCAGAACCTTGTCTTTATTCTGCATTGTCTTTACTGTCTATTTTCCAATGGATTTTTGTCATTTAAATGCCCAAGTCTGTCCATGACCAACATCATGCCCAGCTTCCCAACACCTTAAAAACCCTGTTCTGACGATATAACTGCCTTCGGTGTCATCAGCTTGTCAGCCTGCACCACTGTTAGAAATCTTGGGGTTGGCTAAATTCTGGCCTATCCTGTCTCAGACTGATGCCAAAACTAGTCCATGCCTTTGTTTCTTCGAGACTGGATTGCAATTTCTTTCAGGCTGTCCCAGTAAGTTGCTTAAGACGCTTCAGCTGGTTCAAAATGCTGCAGCACATGGACTTACCAGAACTAGAAGAGACTACAATACTCCTGTATTAGCTTATCTGCTTGGCTCCAATAAAATCTAGAATAGAATTCAAGATTCTTCTCCCCACCTATAGACACGAGGACCCTCCTGAGGCTAACCTCTAATAAATCAGACGACAGGTCTATGGTTCATGGATCTGTCTCTAACTTTAGTTCTTACTTTAGTCCACTTGTCTCCTCTACCTCCTTCTTCATCACACCAACACAGCATGGTGTGGATTTGCTGTTCATCATGAGACTGGGATCCACATTCAAGATTTCCTGCTGCTTAACAGAAGGTTTTTTCTTGAGCCATGATGGAGGGATTCATGATTGGCTATATGGATTCATGTTGGTGCTGGATGGATATATTTGTATATATATGTATATGTGTATTTTTTATATGCATATGCATATATGTGTATCCATAAAATGAAGAGCTTTATGCTCTATTGTTAAGTGTCTTGAGATAACACTTGTTATGAATTGGCGCTATGCAGATAAAGATTGATTGATCTATAAAGCTCATAATGGACAGACACCAGTTTATCTAAAGTATTAAGTATTATACCAACAGGGTATCTTCTCCATGTACAAGCACTCCAATCAAATAATATGACAGTTGAAGAGTATGAATATAAATGTTTTGAGTGCATTAACTTTTTTATTTTATTTAGAACTAACAAAGTCATGTCACATATTCCTCCGCACAGCACTGCCGCAAGCCACTGAATCACTCCACTTAACGCTCAGCTGTTGAAAACACAACAGGCTAACGACTTCAGATGCTTGTTTTAGACTGATAGCAGATGGTTAATTGACAAATATTTCAGAGATGAGATTCTTATGTTGCTTCCCTGGATGCAGGAATAGATGTGCATCATAGAGCACTCATAGCTTTCACCGTATTCCTCTGCCTACAAAGGCATGCTCCAACATCACATAAACCAAAATCTCCATCTCTCCTTACCTGACATGTTGTGTGTACATATAAATATACAATTTTTATGAAGTCATGGCAAAATCTAAATACATTCCTGCATTTAGGAGATGGTATGTTTATATTATTATGTTAGAAACAGATAAGATTGTGTTGTAGCATAAGTTAGAGTCGAATACAACAGTAGTATTTGTGAGTGTGTGTAAACTGTGGTATTATTTAGGGTCCTTGCCTAAATGGGAAGGACTCTATTATTGTTGTAATGTTTCTTATTATTATTATTACATGTGACTTTGTACAAGATCTTGGGACTATCCGACACTTGTGGTTCCTTGTGGACTAAAAGAGGGGCTGTCCCAGGCTGGCTTGCCCCCGCAAATCAAAGGACTAGATTCTGGCATCAAATTAGGAAGATAAGGTAAACTTTTTATGTTTTCAATAATCAATTGTCATCATTCAAAATCTTATTTACTCAACAATTCTATGATTGAAGTTGTCCTCGCCACTAGCTTGAATGCTGTCAGGTCCCACTATTAGCTGACAGCCTTACCTGAGAGACAAAGTGCTGGTCCAGTATCTCCTGTACAAGGGTATAAGCTGGGAATACAACCCCTGGAAAAAATGATGGAATCACCAGTCTTGGAGGATGTTCATTCAGTTGTTTAATTTTCTAGAGAAAAGGCAGATCACAGCCATGACACAAAACTAAAGTCATTTCAAACGGCGACGGTCTTGCTTTAAGAAACACTGAAAGAAATGTAGAAAAAATGTGGTAGTTAGCAACAATTACTTTTTTAGACCAAGCAGAGGGAAAAAATATGGAATCACTCAATTCCGAGGAAAAAATTATGGAATCACCCTGTCAATTTCCTTTTCCACCTGCATCAGATTAGATCTGCTCGTTAATCTGCTGTTTAAAAGGAGTGATCACACCTTAGAGCTGTTGCACCAAGTGGATTAACATGAATCATGGCTCCAAGACGAGAGATGTCCATTGAAACAAAGGAGAGAGTTATGAAAACTCCTTAAAGAGGGTAAATCATCAAAAGATGTTGGTTGTTCACAGTCAGCTGTGTCTAAAATCTGGACAAAGTACAAACAACATGGGAAGGTTGTTAAAGGAAAGCGTACTGGTAGACCAAGGAAGACATCACAGCGTCAAGACAGAAAACTTAAGTTAATATGTCTTAAACAGAAAATGTACAGCAAAAAAATAACAAATGGGAGGAAACTGGAGTCAACGTCTGTGGACAAACTGTGAGAAATCGCCTCTATGGGATTTACATCCAGAAAAGCTAAAAGAAAACCGTCATTAACACCTAAACAGAAAAAAACAAGGTTACAATGGGCTGAGGAAAAGCAATCTTGGACTGTGGATGACTGGATGAAAGTCATATTCAGTGATGAATCACAAATCTGCATTGGGCAAGGTGATGATGCTGGAACTTTTGTTTGGTGTCATTCCAATGAGATTTACAAAGACAACTGCCTGAAGAAAACATGTAAATTTCTACAGTCAGTGATGATCTGGGGCTGCTTGACAGCTAAAGGCATTGGGGAGATGGCTGTCATTAAAGTTTACATGGACATTTTGGACACTTTTCTTATCCCATCTATTGAAAGGATGTTTGGGGATGATGAAATCATTTTTCAAGATGATAATGCATCTTGCCATAGAGCAAAAACTGTGAAAACATTCCTTGAAGAAAGACACAAAAGGTCAATGTCATGGCCTGTAAATAGTCTGGATCTCAATCTGATTCAAAATCTATCAAAGAAAGTTGGAGCCAGATTGATGAAGAGTGTTTGTCACTCATTAAGTCCTCAGTGCCTCAGAGACTGAAGCTGTTAGAAAAGCCAGAGGTGGTGCAACAAAGTACTCGTGGTGTGTTGAAGTGTTCTTTTGTTTGTTTGTTTTTCATGATTCCATTGTTTTTTCCTCAGAATTGAGTGATTCCATATTTTTTCCCTCTGCTTGATCTAAAAAAGTAATTGTTGCTAACTACCATTTTTTTCTTGATTTATTTCAGTGTTTCTTAAAGCAAGAACGTCACCATTTGAAATGACTTTATTTTTGTGTCATGGCTGTGATCTGCCTTTTTTCTACAAAATTAAACAACTGAATGAACATCCTCCAAGACTGGTGATTCCATCATTTTTGCCAGGGGTTGCATAACAAAGTGCTCCTACCACCCACACCGAAGTTACATAGTGACAGTGAAGACGATACAGACCCTTTAGGCCATGACAGAGGTGTCATTTAACCCCTTGTAATGGGTGGAAAAAAAACTACATCGTGTTGGTTTAAAACATTCCTCTTTTATGAAGCTTTCAACGTTAATCTGCAGTAGGTTTACACACCAGGGGATTTGGCAAACTGAGCTCCTCTGTCTCTCTAACACTTTCTCTCTGACCTGTATCCTGTTTATATCCTACACCACTGCTGTTTCTACTCTGTTATTATTCTACCTCAAAATTCATCCATCCTGTGTAACAAAACAGTTCTGTGAATATTTATGCTGTGCAATGTATTTTTTCTGTGAATACTAAACTAACAGGACAAACTCTGAGAGGAGCAAGAGTAAACAGCTATGTCAGTAATTTACCTGGAAAGATTACGCTTTAGTTATCCTGATAAAATAAAGGCGAGACGTGTATAAATGGCCTGACAATCAGCTGAGAGCCTTTATCCAACAACTGTGATCCTCCACTAGAGGGCCACATCATCAAGAAGGAACTGAGCTACCTCAGCACTGACATCAATCTTTCAGTAGAAGATAACTGCTGCTGTGAGGAGAACTTTCCTCACACTGAATGTTGAACATCAGCTAGTTCCTCCTGTTGATCTGAACCTTGTTGTAGAGATGGAACATTGGCTGTGGATCATTCTGACTGCTCTGTTATCTGGTGAGAGAGAATTAACTTCCTTTGACAAAAATGAATCCATTTCAATATTTAAGTGTGTCTAAATCTCTGAATGTGTAACATCTTGACCTGAAAATGTTCATCAATAACTGGTTCACTTGTCTTGAAATATTTCTCTTAATATTTTCTCCAGAATGTGATGGACAAGACACTGTGAACCAACCACCAGGAGATATCATTGCTTTTGAAGGAGACTCAGTCACACTTGAATGTTCATTCAAGACCGCTGACAGAGCTCCAACCTTGTTCTGGTACAGACAGGACCTTGGTGATTCCCCAGTGTACATGCTGAAGTGTTATTCAGATCAGTTGGAAAATACTGATCAATTTAAGAAGGACAGATTTACTGCTGAGATCACCGGGACATCAGTTCCTCTGAAGATCCAGAACCTTCATGTGTCTGACTCTGCTGTGTACTACTGTGCTCTGAGGCCCACAGTGACAGGAAACAGCAAAACTCTGAACAAAAACCTCTGGAGGTAGGACTCCACAATACTCCACAACATCCACTAGAGGGAGTCCCATCCTCTCTAACTCCAGGTGAACATATCAATGAAGTCTTGACTGATGTCACCTAAAACACAGCTCTGATGAACCACTCCATCATAACACTGCAGAGGAGCCTCATCATGAACTTATTTTAACACACGTCCCTGACCTGCTCGTCTCTGTTTTCTAATCAATTAAGTATTTTTAAGAGATTATTTGACACATTCTCATTTAATATAAAGTATTCCTGTTAAAGTGCAAATAAAAACGGAATTTGGTCATATTAGTTATGTGAACACACAGTCATCTCTGGGTTACTGGTTCCTGTTATTTCTGTAGTTCAACATGGATCGCTGATGTCTTCATGAAACATTAAAATTCTTTGGTCCAAAAATCCTGTGAATAAGGCACAGCTGCATTCTTTCCACACTAACTAGACCGTCCTGTTCAGAAAGGCTGGTTTTGAGGGCGGTCGCCTTCATACGATGATGAGCCAGAGCAGTTTAGATACAAAAATACATGGCCGTCCTTCCACACAAAAACATTCTAACCATTGATTTGTGCTGGTTACCACACGTGGTTACAAAAGTGATACTAGTCCCCCCTAAAATCACAGTTTAACAACATGCCAACCACAGCAGGACTGCTTCAAATTAGCCTACCTTTGCAGCTTGTGTTAGCACAAACTGAGGCATAATTGGGTGGGTAAAGGACTAAGTATATTCAGTCAACTGTAAAACTTGTCTTCATGAACACATACAAATTCATTCTGGTTACCAGATAACAGCCAGTTGATTGCCCCAAACATCACAGGCTAACGCACAACATAACCTAGCCTACTGTGTTAACTAACTCCAGCAGACGCTGAGAGGTAATGGGGTGGGTTAAGGACTGATTGTATTAAGCCATCTGTTAAACTCATCTTGACTAATGTACACAAAACAACATAACACAAAACAATATTGCCAGACTTTATAGAAATTGTGAGAGGAGCCTCGAGTGGTGTACTTGAGGTGTTCAGGTTTGAGGTGTGCCATCACTGACTCAACCCAATGATCATGTGAGGGTGGTACAGCCTTTTGCCAATTTGAAAGAATCAGTCGTCTGGCCAATAGTGTAGAAAAAGATATAGCCTCAGCCTGACTTGCCGATAGATGTGCCCCATCCACCACCACACCAAAGACAGAAGTTAAAGGGTTAGGACTGATGACTTTGCCATACATAAGTGAGAATGAAGCCAGCCTGGGACAACTCCAAACATATGGCTGAGATCCGCTGGCTCCAGGTTACATCTGGGGCAAGATGGATCAGAGCCTGGGTAGATTTTGGCCAGCCTGCTGCTGGACAGGTGCAGCCTGTGGGTAATCTTGAATTGTATTAACCTATACCTAAATGTCTATAGGTTTTATTACCCGCTGCCACTCCAAATCTGACATTACTATCCCAAGCTCCTCCTTCCACTGCCTCCTTATGTGTCCAAGGGATGGGGAAGCTACTCTTTGGATGTTTTCATCGAGGATGGAGACCATACCCCTACAGGTGGGGTCTGTGTTCAGTAGTTCATCTATCCAACCACCTTGTAGTGAGATCAGGGATGGGGAAAAGTGTGTTTTTATGAAACTACGAATCTGCAGATACCTGAAGAAATTGCACTTGGGACTATTAAAGTCTGTGCTTAGCTGCTGGAATGATCTAAAAACACCATTTTTTAAAGGTCTTTCACACACTTGACCACATTTCTAGACCAGTGCTGAAATGCAGAGTCTATAAGGGAGGGAGGGAACGAAGAGTTCAAGACAATGGTGCGGTAGGGAGGGCCTCCTTACTGTTAAAGTGGATTGAACTATGACCACACCCTGAGTGATCCGTGGATATAGTATGGAAGCGTTTACTCAATGGTATAGGGGCACACACCAGTGAGCGCAATGATACTGGGTTGCATGAGTGTTGCTCCATAAGCACCTAGGGTGGTGCTTCTCCCTCTGGCAAATCACAGACCCAGTATATCAGTTTGTGGAGGTTAGCAGCCTAGTAATAATGCATACAGTTAGGTAATGCCAATCCTCCTTCCTCCTTCTGCCACTTCATAAAATCTTTCCTAATACAGGGTACATTCTTGTTCCAGATAAAGGTTGATGTATGTTTGTTTAGATTTTTGAAAAATGACTTGGGGATGAAAACTGGTACTGTCTTAAAGAAAAGTAAAAATCTAGGCATAATTGTCATTTTAACTAAGTTGATTCTCCCAACCAGTGACAAAGGCAGAGTGGACCACCGTGACATGTCCTGTTTGGCTTTATCAAAAGCTGTTTGAAAATGACTGCTTAATAGATGCTTGTATTTGTATGTTGCATTTCTGCCTAGATATGTGAATTTATTAAGGCTAACTGAAAATGGAAAAGACTGAAAAGACGTTTGCCGAGCCCTCTTATTTATGGGAAAAAGTCTGTGGCTCTTTGACAGCTTGATTTTATAAACAGAGACATGCCCGAAGTCTGAGATTATCTTAAGAGCCGGAATGGAGGAATTTAGACTTGACAGAAAAAGGAGGAGGTCATCTGCATACAATGAAAGCTCATGTAACTAACCCTCCCTACTTATCCCAACTACATTGGTTGTGTTCCTTAATATGATTTCAAGGGGTTCAATGGGGACATCAAAAAGCAAAGGGGACAGGGGACACCCCTGTCTTGTTCCACAGAAGAGAGGGAAGTATTCAGATATTGCATTATTTGTTCATATAGACGCTTGAGGCATAGTGTACAGAATTTTTATCAGGAGCAGAAACTAGAGCCAAAGCCAAACCTTTTCAGAGCCATGAGAAAGTAGCAAAATTCAATTCTATGGAACGCTTTACGAGCGTTCAAAGAAATTAAGATTTCAGGATTGATGTAATAATTGGGTGCATATATTACATTAAAAAACGCGACGGAGGTTACTAGATAACTGTCTGCCAGTGACAAAGCCAGTCTAGTCTGGATGGATGAGCTTAGACATGATAGGCTCCAGTCTGGCTGCCAGCACCTTGGCAAGGATCTTGTAATCAAAACAAAGTCAGCTTATGGGCCGATAAAAGTCACACGTAAGTGGATCCTTATTCTTTTTCAGGAGAACCGATATGGCTTGAAAGAGAAATACATGTGGCTTGAATCATAGTTGGGGGAAGAGACCTGGTGGCAAGGACATCCTAATATCCATCACATAACAGGGGAGTTAATTTAGCAGAAAACATTTTATAGAACTCAACCGGCTGTGAACAAAAAGGTCAACATTACTCTTATCTCTACATGACTTTGTTCCAGAAGTTTTAAGGATTGTCTCTGTGCTGGTTGGCAAATTGGAAGCTGAATACTTTGTGGCATTTGCATAGTGATGTCTTTCTTCTGTCAACTCCACCATGCAGCCCATTTTCCTTCAAGTGCCTCCTTATTGTACATCTTGAAACAGCCACACCACTTTATTTGCAGAGTCTGTATGTCACCTGAAGTCAATTCTGCTTTTTTCTCTACATCCCAAATGAATTTCCTGGCAGTTGTTGCAAAAACTTTTGTTGGTCTACCTGACTGTGGTTGAGTTCAAAAGAATCCCTCATTTTCCCCTTCTTCATTAGAGATTAAACTCTGATGATTGGCATTCCCAATGCCTTGGATATCTTTTTATATCCCTTTACTGCTTGACATAGTTCAAATGTTTATTCTCACAGATCCCTTCACAATTCTTTTGCTATCCCCATGACTCAATATCTATTATTGTCAGAGCAGGACCAAATGAAAGATGAAGAGATGCTGCTCTGAGGAGGGCAACGACAGAAGCTGGTAAAAATCAGAAGCTCAAAGATGCCTTGCCCAAGTGGCTCAGAGACTTTGTTTTGGCTCCTGAATGTCAGTCCCAGACTGTTCCATCTCTTCAGCTCCAGAATTTTATGTCTGAGAAAAAGCAGACATCCAACCTCCTTCTGTGAACCTGGTGGATACCCTGCAGTTATCCTGATATATTAAATTCTGCATGTGTGAAAAGGGCCTGACGGACAATCAGCTGAGAGCCTTTATCCAACAACTGTGATCCTCCACTAGAGGGCCACATCATCAAGAAGGAACTGAGCTACCTCAGCACTGACATCAATCTTTCAGTAGAGGATAACTGCTGCTGTGAGGACAACTTTCCTCACACTGAATGTTGAACATCAGCTAGTTCCTCCTGTTGATCTAAACCTTGTTGTAGAGATGGAACATTGGCTGTGGATCATTCTGACTGCTCTGATATCTGGTGAGATAGAAGTCAATTTATTTTACAAAAATGAGTTTATTTCAACTTTTGAGTGTGTCTAAATCTCTGAATGTGTAACATCTTAACCTGAAAATTTTCATCAATAACTGGTTCACTTGTCCTGACATGTTTATCTCATTATCTTCTCCAGAGTGTCAAGGACAAGACACCGTGAACCAACCACCAGGAGATATCATTGCCTCTGAAGGAGACTCAGTCACACTTGAATGTTCATTTAAGACTGCTGCAACTCCATACTTGTTCTGGTACAGACAGGACATTGGTGATTTTCCAAAGTACATGCTGAAATGTTATTCAGATCAGTTGGAAAATACTGATCAATTTAAGAAGGACAGATTTACTGCTGCAATCAACGGGACAACAGTTCCTCTGAAGATCCAGAAGCTTCATGTGTCTGACTCTGCTGTGTACTACTGTGCTCTGAGGCCCACAGTGACAGGAAACACCAAAACTCTGAACAAAAACCTCTGGAGGGAGGACTCCACAATACTCCACAACATCCACTAGAGGGAGTCCCATCCTCTCTAACTCCAGGTGAACATATCAATGAAGTCTTGACTGATGTCTCCTAAAACACAGCTCTGATGAACCACTCCATCCTAACACTGCAGAGGAGCCTCATCATCAACTTATTTAGTCCATCTTAGGAGACCACAAATCACTCCCAGCACAGAGCAGAGACTGACTCACTCTCACCAACACTCAGCATTTAGGTATTCAGAAGTTTAGAACCAGCTCACCTGATGTCTACAGACTTACTCTTGGTCTCTGATAACATCTCTACAGCCTCAGTGTTTGGTTAGCAAAGCAGATCATTTGGACCTTTTTACTGAACACCTCCATGGCTGGAAAGAAAACAGGAGCACCTCAGACAAAACTGTCACAAGCAGACACACACTGCTTCAAACTAACAGACACACAACCTACAAACACAGAAACACACGTCCATGACATGCTCCTCTTTGTTTTCTCATTGGGTATTTGTAAGGACACTCTCATAAATATTAAAACTTAACCTGTTCCAAAAAAGTCCCTTTGTGCAAATACATCCAAAATTGGTCACAGAAATCAGCCAGAAAAGCACTCAGAGAGCACAGATCTCCACCAAGCAGCTCAATTCCACCCATAAAAATTGTGATTTCCACCAAACATTGTGGTCATATTTATTTTTTATAAGCACATTGAGGAAAGAAAAACATCAGTCTACAAGAAGTGGGGTTATTGTTGATATAAAGATCAACCAACAGAGTGGCCGAGTTCGTCATGGATCTAGTATCTTGTTGACTGAACCAATCTGCTGCTTGTACAAATGTTGGTGTTGTGTGTGCTGTAGTGCTTCCAGAGACGGATGTTACTAGCCTGTCAGTTGGAGCAAATCCACATTGTGTCGTTGCATAACATGCTCCCTCTTCGTGGAATTTTGGGGGATAGGTTTTCACTCTCACTAGGCGTTTCCATTACCCCTCTAATTGCGCAAAACCTGAATATCCCAACAAAAACCTGGTATTGGAAACACCTAAATTTGGAAAAAAAACCCTCAAATGTCACAAAAAGGTTTTTACGCTCTCAAGAGGAGGTTTTTCAGACGTTTCGACATTCAAATATATCGCAAAAGCGCTATGGAAACACTTTCTCCGCAATTATACGTCACAGGATATGACGTACCTGGTCACATGATCACTTCTCTCAGAGTAAACATGGCGCGGTACACTTGGACAGAGGAAGAGATGGAGACTTTTCTGGCAATTATTTTCAAGAAAAACATAACGGCCATACTGTCAGGGCAACCGCAGCCGATGTAAACATCACTACACCTACACACAACAGGTTTTCAACGTCCATTTTCCAGCAGTGAAATCTCACGGAATGATATTTGATGAGAGTTCTGATGTTCCTGCCGAGAACAACCTTCAATGGAAACACGTTCAAAGTGCAAATATACTATGTAGAAATTTTAGGAATATCGCTTTTATTTTGTGAAAAACTGTAATGGAAACACAGCTACTGACAGACTCATGCTATGATGGGCTTCTTCCATATCAACATTATCAGCAGCCATGTTTTGACTTCATGTTTGTAGGGGCTGTGAGCAAGTTGAGCTGCCACGTCTTTTTCTATAACATTAATGGGCTCACAGTAATGTTTCTCATAGTTGTGAGTGCAGACGGAGAGCTGTGTAGGACTCCTTCAATGGCATTGCAAGGGAAACTGGAACATGTTGTGACATATGCTTGAAAACTTGACATCAGCTTACAAATGAACTAAAACTACCATAATGGCGTAAATAAATGGAATTTGCATTTCCAAACAATATTGTTTTGTCATCTCAATCTACATCAGATCAGCATCAAAATCTAAAGTTTTCTTCCTTGGACCAAATGACACTTCTGGGAAAATTTTCAGGTAAATTGATTTAGTAGTTTTTGTGTAATCTTTCTAATAAACAGACTTTGGCCACAATAAAAACTCCTTTATGGAAATTGTAGTTTCTTGATAGTTGATGGAGATAATGAAGAAGCTTGACGAAACAGACTTTTTTTTTTGCATATATAAGAAGTTTATTTACAAACCAAGCAAGTGTCTGAATCAGGCACTCCGGACAGCCTGAGAGGCCCAAGCCAAACAAACCTCTCGAGCATTGTAAGAGGACATATATTTATACCAGACTCATTGTTTGACTTATACAAAGACATGCATGTAGAGTGGACTCTCATTGGACCAGAACATCCTAGATAAATCACCAGTGACCAACAGGGCAAACCCATGATAGCCTGCAATGAGGGTGCTTTAACCTTTAACCCAGTGTGTATCACCTTACGTATCAGTCTTAAGTCCTCAGCTATTTACCTAACCCCAGGGGTTAGCATTCTGGGCATGCATCCAGCCACCTGTATATTGAGTGAAACCAGGCCAAGTTCAGTCTACTCATGAGCTCACCCCCAAGGCCACCTATTTGTCATCTAAAACATTCACATCAGATACTGCAAAGTAATTACATGATCACAAACACAGCCATCTCTGGATTACTGGTTCTTGTTTGATTTTATTACTGAGAAATCAGTTAATTTACTGAATATGAAGGAAACAGAACTGACATCAGAAAAAATGTTAATACAGGACGTCAAACACTAAGATCTGCAGACCAGAAGCAGCTGAAAAGTCCATTTGATGAAGATAATCATCACAGAAGTGACGTTTATGATCCTTCATCAGACACCTCGATGTTTTGTCATCATGAAGACTTAACTGTTTCACTGAGACACTGAATCAATCCAACATCTGAGTCTCCTCCCTCTGACTGCAGAGATGTTTGATGACAGAGAACTGATTGAGCTGAGAACATCAGAGCAAAGTAAACTGATTCATACTGATCCTTCAGTCTCACCATCTCACCTCTGCACACATGGACAAACTCACTCTGATACTGATCTTCTCAGCTCTCACAGGTATGTGGATGATGATCAGTGTTGGATGATGATTGAAGACAAATTTATTTTTCATGTTAATCTGATAAATAGAATCTTCAGATAAGAGCAAGAATCTCTGTCCTGATCAGATTTTTTTTCTAAAGATCATTAATCAAAACAATTTGAAAATAGTATAGTCTTCTCTTGAACCTTGTTTGTCTCATCACTTCTTTTTCTCGCCACTTCAGGACAAACAGCTGCAGACAAAATCTCGCCTGTAAACAAAGAAGTCAGAGGAACAGAAGGAGAATTTGTCACACTCAGATGTCACTATGAGACAACAAGAAATAATGTTTGGCTTTACTGGTACAGACATCACTCTGACCTTCAGGCACCTCAGTTTATACTCCGGAAAGGAGCACGAGGAAGCACAAGCTCATATATTCCAGATAAACGATATGGATCCCAGACCTCTGACAGCTCCACTGTGCTGACCATCACAAAGCTAACCCTGGCAGACACAGCTCTCTACTACTGTGCTTTAGACACACAGTGATACAAAGTGTAGAAGAGGCTGTACAAAAACCTGAACACAGATATCTGACTACTCTTCAAAGAGGAGGGAAGTGGGATTCAAACCACAGCTTCATGTCAGATGGATTCTGATGATTCCTGTTTTATCAGACTCTCTGTGGTCACAGCTGCTGTTCAGACTCTGAGGGAGGATTCACAGCAACATTCAGACAAAGAAATTCAGTTAAAACTTGCCTAGACTGCTTTTCCACAACAAACTGTCAGATACTAAGTTCCGTTGTCTCCTCCTCCAAACTATTGATCTGTTCTTTAGACCTGATCAGGACTATGCTCTCGAAGGAGGTAATTTTCTTAGTTTGTTGAGCCTCTTTGTAAACATCAATATATCTTAATGAACAGGCCATGTGCCACAGTCCTTTAAAGTAGTTGTATTCATGCCACTTCTTCATTAGCCTACCCTTGATTCAGGTGCATTAGCTAACTGCAGGCCTTTATCAAACCTTCCATGAACTTCAAAGTTCCTTCAGAAAGTAGTGGCTTATCTATATATTCATACAAGTTAGAGGTCATTGTGTTGGGCCCCAAACACCTGAGAGAAACCTGTTCTAGTAATATGGATGCCTTAGATGGCATCAGTCTTGCACCAAGAGTGAAAGTTAGAAATCTTGGGGTACTATTTTATCAGGATTTATCCATCAACTCAGTCTTTTCATTTTTGTAACATTGCAGTATAAGGATCAGCTTGGTTTCTTATGCCTAATTATGATTCAAGGAAAAAAGCTTCTGAAAAGTACTTGTTAATTAAGTTTGTTTTGTATTCAAAGTCAAAAATGTTTTCAAAGTAACTTTTTAAATAATGGGTAAAAAAATATCTCAACAATAAACTTCTCCTTGGCTGTAGATTTAATTCATACTTAAAAGTTTTTTCACACAAATTTTCCCACCCCTAGCAAAATTCTCAACACAAATTCTGGAGAATCAGTCCCTGAAATACTTGATTCCCAATTTAACCCAAAACCAAAAGAAAGGACAAAACCCAAACACAAAATGTCCTTCAAAGGTAATTTTAAGTCTAATGTCTCTGGCTTGAAAAACAGAAAATGGTACAATCCAAAGGTGCTCTAAACTTAAAAATTCAAAAACAGTCGACTCAAAAGCTCAAAGTTGAAAAAGTAAAAAAAAATAAATAAAAAATAAAAGAGCAATGCATTGGAAAAGTGTACAAAAAAGAAGGAAAATGACTCCCAAAGGGAACAACTCACCGGTCCAGGACACTTCCTCTGACTCCCAAACTGGAGCTCCAGTTCTCCCAGTTGTCCTTTTACCAAACATCCCAGCACCTGTATGGAGATGTTTTTCTCACAGACGTCAAAAATGTCTTCCTTTAATTTGACTGGTGGAAGTTCAGAGACCAACCAAGTTTCTTCAGAATCTCACCAGCTGAATCTCCCCTCCAAACATTTCTCCTTCTCCTCTCGTTGTTCCACTCAGCCCCTCCCCTCTTGATCCAACCTGATCAACTTGGCTGCAGCAGGTCACCTGACCAGGAACCTGAAGCTAAACAGACTTTTCACAATAGGAGCAGCAGTGTGTCTTTGAGGGTGAGCAAAGGGATCCCCCCCTTACAAGGATTTTTATTTATTGTAAATCCTCAACTCAACACAAAAATGTCTCCCAAAAAACCCACTTTATGGTAATGTCACAGCAGAAATCAGGCCGATCCTGTCTCAGAGCAATGCTCAGAAGACTTGTTGTTTCATTAAGTCACTTAAGATGCTTCAGCTGTTTCAAAATGCTGCAGCATGTGTACTGACAAGAACAAGGAGTAGAGATCACATTAGTCCTGTATTAGCTTCTCTGCATTGGCTTCAAAAAATTCTGGAATAGCATTTAAGATTCTTCTTGTCACATATAAAGCTGTAAATGGGCCAACAGTTTATCTCAAAGAGCATGTTCTCTCTAATTGTGTTTTCTGCTTAACTCATTTTCTCCAGTGTCTTTCAGTTTACTTTGTGGTTTTATTTTTTCGTTGTGCTCAAAATGGATTGGATTTTAGAGCATCTTCTAGTCTATACACATCATTTTTGTAACTACCTGCTGTTGGGTGCTGTTTTTGGTTTGTCTTGTACCGTTTTTCCACTGGCCAAAAATCCCATTCAAATGTGGTAACAATCAGCTCCTGTCAGCAGTGATAAAGGGTCTAATCAGCATTTAGACCTGGGCGATCTGACCCTCCAAGTGACAGGTTTTTATCAGCTCACCTCTCATTAGTTCCAGAGGGAACATCACACCTGGATGAACCCACTAAATTATGAGAGGATGTTGGCGTCACTTGCCTAGGGCACAATATTGTGCCCGTCTCCGTTGTTTGTAACTCCTTCGACTCTTTGCAAAGGCAACAAATTTGATCTGACTTTGTGACATCACGATCAAATGTGTTCAGTCTATGCCGAGTTTGTACAGTACTAAAAAGAGACAAAAGAACAAAATACAGAAAACAGATTACCACCATGTCCATGACTTCCAACTCAGAGTATTCCACTGTTTATGGTCAAGATTCAGCGTGCTGATGATGTCATTAACTTCATGACATCAGTTTGATGCACCAGAGGAAAAAAAAAAACAACGCAGCGCATCTGCTTGTGATTAGGGGTGTAAAAGTCCATCAATCTGGATTGACAAATGGACTGGTTAAGCAATGATGAAATCAAATCAAATGGAAATTCACAGCATCGATCAAGATCATTTACTTTATTAAACAGCTTTATTTTGAAAATCTGACCAAATATCTGCATCACAGTTTCTGCCCAAACGGGCCTTGTTCTGAAGGTTAAAGGGCTCTCAAATCTCACATGTGCAGTTTATGAGACAAACACTCTAACCTTTTCGTTCTCTCAAACAGCAACACCAGGTATTTTCTTTAAAATGTGTTTTGTAGCAAGCATAAAGTAACGCAGCTGGAACATGTAGAAGACACTCAGAGCATCAGGGTGCTATACAGAAGCTTGACATATCAGGCAGTCAGAAAATAGCACTGCTGTACCCGGGTAAGAAACAGTTCATTTGACAGGAAAGGATGAATACTGCATGCACATCACAGGAGTGCCTAATCACATGCTCCTTCAACAACGTCCCCCATCCAGCAGGACAAACTGCTGAAATGAGCAAGTGTATTCAGGTATGTCAGTAACTTACCTGGGCAGACTACCCTGTAGTTCTCTTGAAAAAATTAAGACTACATTTGGGAAAAGGACCTGAAAATCAGCTGAGAGCCTTTATCCAACAACTGTGATCCTCCACTAGAGGGCCACATCATCAAGAAGGAACTGAGCTACCTCAGCACTGACATCAATCTTTCAGTAGAAGATAACTGCTGCTGTGAGGAGAACTTTCCTCACACTGAATGTTGAACATCAGCTAGTTCCTCCTGTTGATCTAAACCTTGTTGTAGAGATGGAACATTGGCTGTGGATCATTCTGACTGCTCTGCTCTTCTATGGTAAGAGAGAATGAACAAAACCTCATAACATTGATCACGTTTGTCAGTCTGATCATTAAATTACAACTGAAACATTTGACACAGAAACACAGTTTATCATGTCGACAGTAAAAATATTTTTGATGGATAAAGATTGTCCCCTAAATGACATCTTGGCTGGATGGTCAAAAACTCTATTTTGGACCTTGCTCACAGATTTTAGATAGTCTAAATATTCTCTGTAACCACTGACTATTGTTGGAAAAAACTTTAAGCATGAAGTCTAAGGGTATTTCTCTTTCAGGTGTCAGCTGTGAAGATCTCACTCCACTGAAGAATGAAGAGTTCAGTTTAGAAGACAGCTCTGTTACTCTGTCCTACAGATACTCCAAACAAGCTGATGGTTATGATTATTTCTTCTGGTATCGACAATATCCAGGAGAACATCCAGAGTTTCTCCTCTCTCATTCAATATCATCATTACTATCCAGTCCAAGACCAGGTTGGTCCTACAGTGTGCGTGAAGATAACAGAGTCATGGACCTGGAGATCCAGAAGCTTCATGTGTCTGACTCTGCTGTGTACTACTGTGCTCTGAGGCCCACAGTGACAGGAAACACCAAAACTGAACAAAAACCTCTGGACTTGAAGATACTCTGGAACATCCACTAGAGGGAGTCATGCTCTGCTAACCAATGGTATTTTGGGATTCAGGCTTGATCTTCATCATTTGACAAAACAAAGCAACTCCATCTGAGTCTCCTCCCTCTGACTGCAGAGATGTTTGATGACAGAGAACTGATTGAGCTGAGAACATCAGAGCAAAGTAAACTGATTCATACTGATCCTTCAGTCTCACCATCTCACCTCTGCACACATGGACAAAGTCACTCTGATACTGATCTTCTCAGCTCTCACAGGTATGTGGATGATGATCAGTGTTATAGGATGTTTGATGACAAACTTTCATTGCAGTTCCTCAACTAAACTCTGTTCCTCCATCATCAATCCAACACTCACATGATTCTTTATCAGCTCACTGAAGCTTTTGTTACTGTTTTACAGAATGTTCGGCACAGAAAGACAACGTGCTGCAACCAGAAGGAGATGTGACTGCCACTGAAGGAGAGACAGTAACTCTTGGCTGTCAGTACAACAGTACTACAGCAACAACAAATGATTATCTATTCTGGTATAAACAGGACGGAGACAACAGGCCAGAGTTCATCCTTGGCACATATACATACAGAGATGGAGAAGCAGTGGAGTTTGGGAGATTTTCATCCACACTGGATTCAGCCAGAAAATCAGTTCCTCTGAAGATCCAGAAGCTTCATGTGTCTGACTCTGCTGTGTACTACTGTGCTCTGAGGCCCACAGTGACAGGAAACCCCAAAACTCTGAACAAAAACCTCTGGAGGTAGGACTCCACAATACTCCACAACATCCAGTAGAGGGAGTCCCATCCTCTCTAACTCCAGGTGAACATATCAAGGAAGTCTTGACTGATGTCACCTAAAACACAGCTCTGATGAACCACTCCATCATAACACTGCAGAGGAGCCTCATCATGAACTTATTTAGTCCATCTTAGGAGACCACAAATCACTCCCAGCACGGAGCAGAGACTGACTCACTGTCACCAACACTCAGCATTTAGGTATTCAGAAGTTTAGAACCAGCTCACCTGATGTCTACAGACTTACTCTTGGTCTCTGATAACATCTCTACAGCCTCAGGGTTTGGTTAGCAAAGCAGATCATTTGGACCTTTTTACTGAACACCTCCATGGCTGGAAAGAAAACAGGAGCACCTCAGACAAAACTGTCACAGATAGGGATGTATACCGTAGACCGGTACTTTCATGTACCTGTCCCCAATTGGGACGGTACCTGAACACCGTTAAGAATCTGGAAAACCATTAACGTTAACAGGACTTAAAGGTCTCTTCAACTGTCACGTAGTTATGACAGTGAAAAGTTGCATCCAAGGGGGGAAATACTAGCAAATCACCAAAGACTTGGAGCGCATGCATAGTGTAAAGCTAAAGGAGTGCGGCCTGATTGATTGCTATAGGGACATGAGTAAAGTTAGCAGCCCAGCTAACACTAAAGACTTCAGCACTGACAGAGACAGAGACTCTTTTATCCTCCCCTTCGGTAAAAACCCTGCCAAAAACAACACAGTCATACGGGGTTAAACTCTTGATGAAGCGTTGCTTCACTTGGCCGTATAACTTGGATGAAAAGCAGATGGCACAGCTCTCCTCAGATGAATCAGAGCTATTAATGCCCATTCGGAGCACAAACTCTTTGTTTACTGAGGTCAAGAGAGCACCGGATGTGTCTGAGGGTCAAGCTGCACTCACAGCACCCTCTGTTGGATGAAATGGTCCACTGCTCCATGCCTGATGTGCTGCTACACTCAGTATTTAACATTTGAATATTAATCTGCTATTTGGTTATTTATACCCACATTTTAACAGTTATAAGTCTAATATAAAGTGAGAGCCCTAGTAGTCATCATTACAGCAGTGATTTTAGCCCCACTGATATATGGGGTCTGTCTGTACATGCAGTCTGTTGAGGGGCATGAAGGGGGTTATGCAATCTCCTTAGCTTTCTTTTAGCCTCTGAGAAGCATTTGTAATGCATTACTTCTTTTCTGTTGAAGCTTTATTATTACCTTGTGGTAATAAAAACGGTTGAATCTTTTAATATCTTATAAAGTCTTTATGTTTTACACAAAATGTATCGATAAGAGTATTGATACTGATAAGGAGTATCGGAATCTATAAAATCATAATGATATACATCCCTAGTCACAAGCAGACATTCACTGCTTCAAACTAACAGACTCACAACCTACAACCACAGAAACACACATCCCTGACAGGCTCGTCTCTGTTTTCTGTTCATCTGAGTATTTTGAAGAGATGGAATGTAGATTTTAAGACAAACTCATTTAAGATAAAAAAAAAAATACCTGGTCAAAAATAAGACCTTTTGTATGAATCCATGTATTATTTTGCACCAAAATTTCAAATGAAAACACAAACAGCTGTCTCTGATTTACTGGTTCATGTTTGATTTATCATCCAGATCAGCAGATTTCCTGGAATTCATGAAGAAAACAGAATTGAAATAAATAAATGTTAATACTGGACGTCAAACACAACAGTCTGCACATCAGAAGATACTCTGAAGTCAGATTTAAGACAAAAAAGAAATCACCACACATGGGATGTTCATGGTCCTTGATCTATCATCAGACACCTTGATGGTTTGTCATCATGAAGACTTGACTGTTTCACTGAGACACTGAATCAATCCAACATCTGAGTCTCCTCCCTCTGACTGCAGAGATGTTTGATGACAGAGAACTGATTGAGCTGAGAACATCAGAGCAAACTAAACTGATTGATACTGATCCTTCAGTCTCACCATCTCACCTCTGCACACATGGACAAACTCACTCTGATACTGATCTTCTCAGCTCTCACAGGTATGTGGATGAAGTACTTTGATAAAGATTTCAAGAACAGACCATTAAAATTTTAATATTGTGTCCCTCCTCTGGTTTGTCTTACAACAATCCAAGAACTGAAATCATCAGGTTCTGTCACAGTAACAATAGAAGTTCTTCGTCCAAATAAAATCACCTTGTTGTTTCTCATGTTGTAGGTATCATCTGTGAGGAGCTCACTCCAGTCAGAGATGAAGTGATCAGTCCAGAAGACAGCTCTATAACTCTGTCCTACACATACCACAAGACATTTTCTGGTCTTGATCATTTCTTCTGGTATCAACAACATCCAGGAAAACCTCCAGAGTTTCTCTTCTACATCTCTGGGGCCAATATTACAAGAGCAGCAGAATCTCTGGGATCAGACTCAAAGTTTTCTACCAAGTTGTTTGGAGAGAATCGTCTGGACCTGCAGATCTCCTCTGCTGCTCTGTCTGACTCTGCTGTGTACTACTGTGCTCTGAGGCCCACAGTGACAGGAAACACCAAAACTCTGAACAAAAACTCAAACTGACAGACAATCAGCTGAGAGCCTTTATCCAACAACTGTGATCCTCCACTAGAGGGCCACATCATCAAGAAGGAACTGAGCTACCTCAGCACTGACATCAATCTTTCAGTAGAAGATAACTGCTGCTGTGAGGAGAACTTTCCTCACACTGAATGTTGAACATCAGCTAGTTCCTCCTGTTGATCTAAACCTTGTTGTAGAGATGGAACATTGGCTGTGGATCATTCTGACTGCTCTGCTCTTCTATGGTAAGAGCCGACAAACATAACCTTGTCACATTGAATATGTTAGTCAGTCTGATCTTTAGATTAAAACTGAATAAATATTAAATATAGGAATACATAGGAATGTGTCACAGAAACACAGTTTGTCGTGTAAGAATTTAAAAATACAGTTGATGGAAGAAAACCATGCCCTACCCATCTTCTTGGCTGGTTGGTCAAAAAGTCAATCTTGGACCTTGTTCACAGATTTGAGAGAATTTACCTCAATGATCTCTGTAACCACTGATTATTGATGGACAAACCTTGAAGCACAACTCTAAGTGTATTTCTCTTTCAGGTGTCAGCTGTGAAGATCTCACTCCACTGAAGAATGAAGAGTTCAGTTTAGAAGACAGCTCTGTTACTCTGTCCTACAGATACTCCAAACAAGCTGCTGCTACTGATTATTTCTTCTGGTATCGACAATATCCAGAAGAACCTCCAGAGTTTCTCATGTCTATCTCAGGGCTTAACATCAATGCAACATCTGAGGCTCTGAAAAAGGAGACACGTTTCTTGACAAAACTGTCTGAAGACAAGCGGCGAGTGGACCTGCAGATCTCCTCTGCTGCTCTGTCTGACTCTGCTGTGTACTACTGTGCTCTGAGGCCCACAGTGACAGGAAACACCAAAACTCTGAACAAAAACCTCTGGACTTGAAGATACTCTGGAACATCCACTAGAGGGAGTCATGCTCTGCTAACCAATGGTATTTTGGGATTCAGGCTTGATCATCATTTCACTTGACAAAGCAACTCCATCTGAGTCTCCTCCCTCTGACTGCAGAGATGTTTGATGACAGAGAACTGATTGAGCTGAGAACATCAGAGCAAACTAAACTGATTCATACTGATCCTTCAGTCTCACCATCTCACCTCTGCACACATGGACAAACTCACTCTGATACTGATCTTCTCAGCTCTCACAGGTATGGGAATGATGATCAGTGTTGGATGATGTTTGATGACAAACTTTCATTTCAGTTCCTAAACTAAACTCTGTTTCTTTGTCATCCATCCAACACTCACATGATTCTTTAACAGCTCACTGAAGCTTTTGTTACTGTTTTACAGAATGTTCGGCACAGAAAGACAACGTGCTGCAACCAGAAGGAGATGTGACTGCCACTGAAGGAGAGGCTGTAACTCTTGACTGTCAGTACAACAGCACAGCAACAAATGATTATCTATTCTGGTACAAACAGGACGGAGACAAAAGGCCAGAATTTATCCTCAGCAGATTTAAGATTGGAGATGGAGAAACAGTGAAGGAGTTTGAGGAGAGATTTTCATCCACACTGGATTCAGCCAAAAAATCAGTTCCTCTGAAGATCCAGAAGCTTCATGTGTCTGACTCTGCTGTGTACTACTGTGCTCTGAGGCCCACAGTGACAGGAAACACCAAAACTCTGAACAAAAACCTCTGGAGGTAGGACTCCACAACATCCACTAGAGGGAGTCCCATCCTCTCTAACTCCAGGTGAACATATCACTGAAGTCTTGACTGATGTCACCTAAAACACAGCTCTGATGAACCACTCCATCATAACACTGCAGAGGAGCCTCATCATGAACTTATTTTGTCCAGCTTAGGAGACGGCTTTAAACTAGCAGACACACAACCTTCAACCACAGAAACACACATCCCTGACATGTTCATCTCTGTTTTCTACTCATTTGAGTGTTTTGAAGAGATGGAATATAGATTTTAAGACACACTCTCATTTAAAATAACACTAACTGTTAAAAAATAAGACCTTGCAGCAAGTACATACTAAATTTGGTCACAAATATCATCTATGTGAATGCAGAAACACCTTTCTCTGGGATTCTGGTTCATGAGAGAGATCAGTCAATTTACTGAGACCAATGAAGGAAACAGAACTGATATTAGGAAATGGTCAAGGTCCCATATTTCTTACCTTTTGTCAGTTTAACATTGATTGATTGTCGATTCCTTTGTTACAGCCCGGCTCATAAGGCAGCAACAAATGAAGGGGAAGACACAGAGGGCAATGTTTTAAGCCCTTTGTTTGGGTGTTTATTAATTAAACAATAAATTAAACAGTTATATTTCTGGAGTCAGTAAATGGATGGTGTGCTGTCGGTGCATCTGTGTTTGTGAGTTATCAGTAAGGAAATGGATGTTGTGAAATGTAAAATGTTGAAATGGGTGTAGGTGCATCAAAGTAATGTGGCTGCTGCGTGGCCAGACGAAGGATGTGATGTGAGATCGAGAGAGAGAGAGGCGGCAGCAGAAGTCAGTCTTTTACAGTCCGGGAACACACCAGGCCCTAGTGATCCCCGCAACTTTCGCTGCTGCACCTCAAATAGAAAACGACATACATTACCCAGTAAGGGACCGTAACACCTTCATAAAACGGCAACAGTAGCATACTTTGGTCCAAAAAGCCTGTGGGTAAAGCACGGCTACATTCTTTCCCCACTCACGTAACCGCTGTGTTCAGAAAGGCTGGTTTTGAGGGCGGTTGCCTTCTTATGCTAATGAGACACAGGAGTGTACATTCGGTAGTTTGCCATAGTCCTTCCATATAATCGAACAAAGTGGGTGCTTCGTTCACGCTCCACTTGCAGTTTTAAAACATTCAATGCATTGACTCATGCTGGTTACCACACACATGGTTACAACAGTGAAGCTGGTCCTTCCAAAAATCACACCCTAACACACAACATTATATCCTTTCCTACCGTCTGGGCTAACGTTTGGAGAAATAAGGGGGAATGGGGTGGGTTAAGGACTGATTTTATTCAGCTAGCCTCCCTTGAATAATGTAGGAATGTTCATATGTTGAAATTTACTCTTCAGACTTTTGACAGGTAACATGAACATGTGAATTTGCCCCTGCTGTTAACATTAGCTTATAGCAACTGGCACAATAAATACTACACAGCATTAAAATACTCAGATTCCATCATCAGGTTTGTTTGGTCATGGACTGTTGGTGCTGAGCCTGGATTAAGGAAAAGTTCCCAGTCCTGTGTTGAACTGACTGAAGTTGAAGGCTGAAGAAGAATCTGGGAAGTGACTGGCATAGACATAAAGGTTCTAGCCGACTGTAGGTGCACTTTCCCTTCAAACATAAAATTAATCCACTAGGCCCATTGGTCCTCAGAGGCTGGTAGCCTTTATGTGATGATATATGAGGCTGTTTACAGCCAACAAGTGAGCAGTGACAGCTTCTGAGCTTCGACATGCTGAACACCGATCTCTCACTAAGAATATAAACAACATGGCTGCACATGGCAGAGGAATATCTACAGCAGAGGGAGATACTCAGGTAGACCAATCAGGTTAGGTCTAACAATCAAAAATATAATGTTATGTAAAAGTATATCCACACACTCAACAGCTCATTAAATACAATGAGTTTACATTCATTCAGCCTGATAAATACAGGTTTTGTTGTCTTAAATCACATCTTGTGGGCTGGGAGGAAGGCCAAAGGCCCAAAAATGTGTTCAAAGCCTTACAAAAGAGGTTTTTATATTATATGTTCCCATTTGTAAAGGGCATAAAACACTAAAGTCAGGAATTTGTAGCAGCTTAAATTCCGTTTCATGAAGAAAATCACATGTGATGTTTATGCTCCTTGACCTTCATCAGACACCTTGATGGTTTGTCATCATGAAGACTTGACTGTTTCACTGAGACACTGAATCAGTCCAACATCTGAGTCTCCTCCCTCTGACTGCAGAGATGTTTGATGACAGAGAACTGATTGAGCTGAGAACATCAGAGCAAACTAAAGTGATTCATACTGATCCTTCAGTCTCACCATCTCACCTCTGCACACATGGACAAACTCACTCTGGTACTGATCTTCTCAGCTCTCACAGGTATGTGGATGATGATCAGTGTTGGATGATGATTGATGACAAAGTTTCGTTTCAGTTCCGTCTGAAAAATAATATAAAACATGTAGATAAGAGCAGGAATCTTTGTCTTGATCAGGGTTGTTGTACTGTAGAACATTAATCAGAACAAAGTAATGTCTTCTCTTGAACCTTGTTTGTCTCACCACTTCTTTTTCTCGTCCACTTCAGGACAAACAGCTGCAGACAAAATCTCTCCTGTGATCAAAAAAGTTACAAAAACAGAAGGAGAATCTGTCACACTCAGATGTAACTATGAGACAACATACCAGTACATTAATCTTTACTGGTACAAACATCACTCTGACCTTCAGGCACCTCAGTTTATACTCTGGAAAGGAGCACGGGAAAATGGTCTTTCTGAATATATTCCAGACCAACGATATAGATCCCAGACCTCCAGCAGCTCCACTGAGCTGACCATCACAAAGCTAACCCTGGCAGACACAGCTCTCTAATACTGTGCTTTAGACACACAGTGATACAAAGTGTAGAAGAGGCTGTACAAAAACCTGAACACAGATATCTGACTACTCTTCAAAGAGGAGGGAAGTGGGATTCAAACCACAGCTTCATGTCAGATGGATTCTGATGATTCCTGTTTTATCAGACTCTCTGTGGTCACAGCTGCTGTTCAGACTCTGAGGGAGGATTCACAACAACATTCAGGCAAAGAAATTCAGTTAAACCTCACTCAGACTGCTTTTCTCCAGTAGACCTTCAGATATTAAATTTTGTTGTCTCTTCTTCCAAACCATTAACATGTTCTTTAGACCTGATCCAGACTGATATCGAAGGAGGTCTTTCCCTGAGTTTGTCCAGCCTCTTTCGAGACAATCAATATATCTTAATCAACAGGCTATGTGCCACAGTCCTTTAAAGTAGCTCTGTTAAAACCACTTCTTCAAAGGCCTACCCTTGATTCGGGAACATGAGCTAACTACAGGCCTAACCTTCCAAAGATCCTCCAGATAGTAGTGGTCTATCAGTTTTGTGACTTCCTGCAAAACAAAAACTTATTTGAGGACTTCAGTCAGTATTTAGAGTTTTTCACAGCACAAAGACTGCTCGAGTTAAAGTAACAAATAATTAAAATCATCTTCAGATGCAGGACTTCTCTCTGTACTTGTCAAAACAGACAAAATATGGAGTTAAAACTTACCTAGACTTCTTTTCCTCATTAGAACTTCATAAATTCTATTGTCTCTGCCTCCAAACCATTAACACGCCCTATAGACTTGATCCAGAATAAGCTATTTAAGGAGGTCTTTCACTTAGTTTGTTCACCCTCTTTGGAGACAATCTACACATCTTAATCTACAGGCTATATGTCACAGTTCTTTAGAGCAGTGGTTCTCAACCTTTCAAAGTCCCGACCCCCAATTTAACATTCAGTACTGTCTGCGACCCCCCTCCCCCCGGAACGCAATGAAAATTTGCTGTCCGCGGTGCTGAAACAACACCCGATCTATAAAACGTATGTCGGATATACAAATCAGTAATTGATTTTGAGTAATGAAATGCCTGTTTGAGACCAATCACTTGTTGTCCTTTAACGTCCGGTCGGACGCCACATTAATTTTGCGCATTTATATTTTTCCTAAATGATTTGGCGACCCCCAGAAATCATCTTCCGACCCCAATTGGGGTCGGGACCCCAAGGTTGAGAATGGCTGCTTTAGAGTAGCTGTAATCGTACCACTTCTCCAAAAGCCTAAACTTGATTTGTGAACATCATCGAACTACAGGCCTTACCTTCCAAAGATCCTTCAGAAAGTAGTGGTCTATCAGTTTTGTGACTTTCTATCAAACAACAGCTTATTTGGGGACTTTAGTCAGTATTTAGAGCTTTTCACAGGACGAAGACTGCTCTAGTCAAAGTAACTGTGGCACTGATAGCGAGTGGAGGAATACTTACTTACACCAGAGATTTTTAAGTACCGGGCAACGCCACCCTGGGAATTTCATCCAGAGTCAATTTCTTTTGCTTTTCCCTCTCAAAGCACGTCATACTCGTCATACTCATATTCGTCATACTCAAGAGGCTTGAGACATGGTTCACATTATAAAAACAGATTTTATTAATAAGTTTTAAACGTCTTTTTTTTTTAAACACCACACACACACACACGAAGTGGGAGAGGGAAACCTAATCAGGTGCTGAGGCTTACCAGATGGACAATGAGCTAGTGAAGGGGGGAGGGATCCACCAAAACAAACCAAAAAGCACCCACGCACACGTGACACACACTCAGGGTTGTGCAATAACCAAATCCCAGGGGAGCACCGCACACAGAAGGAGGGGATACCGCCACCCAGACCACCAGCACCACCACCGCTCCTCAGCAACTGAAAAGGGAATAAAACAATTAGTGGGGTCGAAAACAAAATAATAAAGCAATTAAACAAAAATAACAAAAATATACAAATTGATTTAAAGGTTAAACCATTGAACACACAAATTAAACAAACAAAACAACCTATGATCAAACAAAAGAAGAAATTACCCAAAGAAAACCCACCAGATACCCAAAATCAAATAAGACAACTAAGCTAGAAGGTATAACTAAGTCAAAATGATCCTAAACCAAAAAGGTAAACCTGTAGAAATAATCTAAACAAAAAAAGGAAAACGTATGCAATTGTAACTAAACAAAAAGGGATATAAAACCCCACCACTACAACACACACTTAAAATATAAGCTAAACTTAAAAAAAAAGGAATTGGACGTAGCGTCTGTCTGTCAGGAGAGGCCGAGCAGCCTGGCAGGTCAGTTAACGTCTACCAGTAGGCTGATCACAGCAGACAGGGCAGTTCAGAAGGCAGACAACTATGGAGGCTGCCAGCGCTAAGCTACCAGCCAGGTGAAGCCACGAGACGGGGCAGCGGCAGAACAGGCCAGTAGAAAGCCGTAGGACAGCAGTGGAAGAGCAGTCAGTGGAGGCAAGCAGTGAAAGTGCAGACAAAGCAGTGGAGGCAAAACACAGAGACAAAGCAGCAGCGTTCTCAGTCAGATGGCAATGACGTCACATGCAGCAGCAGTGTTAGCTGGCATTCAGGCAGATTACACCTTCTAAGCAACCTCATCCATGTAAGTCTGAGAAGGCTCATGTGTTAACACTTAAACAAATGTCAGGAAAAATAACTGAAGTGGGAGGAAGGGGATTTATGACATCATCCCGTGCAACCACCATAAATCAGGTAAAGAGAGACTTGACAGGATGAATAAAAACAACAACTTAAGTTTCTCTGATTGTTAGGGGAGAACACAAACTCAAATGTGTGTCTGGACATCAGAAGAGTTGTTTCCACTAAACATCATCAATCTGTTCCAGAAGGATCACCAAAGGATTTTTTGTCTAATCAAAGAGCTGCTGTTGGATACAGAGATGAAACTCTGCAGCTTTATCTCCTCTGTTATAGTCGTGCATAGAGTGACGCTGCTTCATATTCACTTCTGTGTGCTATAGTGCTCCTCTCAACTCTTCAGCTGATGCTGATATAGTTTTGATAAGCACCACTCAAGATAGGATATGAATTAGTCATCCACTTTCTCATTATGAACACTGACTTCGGCTGCTTATGTTTGACCCTGTGTGCTGCCTGTCAGTGACTCCTGACAGGCTCTAACACTTTTACTATCCAGCAGGACAAACTCTTGACTGAGAGAGGAAAGTGTGAATGACCATGTCAGTGAATAACCCAGGTAGGCTGCTCATTAAAAACAAGGCTGCATGTGTGAAATGTGCCTGACAGACAATCAGCTGAGAGTCTTTATCCAACAACTGTGATCCTCCACTAGAGGGCCACATCATCAAGAAGGAACTGAGCTACCTCAGCACTGACATCAATCTTTCAGTAGAAGATAACTGCTGCTGTGAGGAGAACTTTCCTCACACTGAATGTTGAACATCAGCTAGTTCCTCCTGTTGATCTAAACCTTGTTGTAGAGATGGAACATTGGCTGTGGATCATTCTGACTGCTCTGTTATCTGGTGAGAGAGAATAACTTCCTTTGACAAAAATGAATTCATTTCAACATTTAAGTGTGTCTAAATCTCTGAATGTGTAACACCTTGACCTGAAAATGTTCATCAAGACCTGGTTCACTTGTCCTGAAATACTTATCTTAATATTTTCTCCAGAGTGTGATGGACAAGACACCGTGAACCAACCACCAGGAGATATCATTGCTTTTGAAGGAGACTCAGTCACACTTGAATGTTCATTCAAGACAACTGGAACTCCGTACTTGTTCTGGTACAGACAAGACATTGGTGATTCCCCAGAGTACATGCTGAAGTGTTATTCAGATCAGTTGGAAAATAGTGATCAATTTAAGAAGGACAGATTTACTGCTAAGATCAACGGGACAAGAGTTCCTCTGAAGATCCAGAAGCTTCATGTGTCTGACTCTGCCGTGTACTACTGTGCTCTGAGGCCCACAGTGACAGGAAACAGCAAAACTCTGAACAAAAACCTCTGGACTTGAAGATACTCTGGAACATCCACTAGAGGGAGTCATGCTCTGTTAACCAATGGTATTTTGGGATTCAGGCTTGATCTTCATCATTTGACAAAACAAAGCAACTCCATCTGAGTCTCCTCCCTCTGACTGCAGAGATGTTTGATGACAGAGAACTGATTGAGCTGAGAACATCAGAGCAAACTAAAGTGATTCATACTGATCCTTCAGTCTCACCATCTCACCTCTGCACACATGGACAAACTCACTCTGATACTGATCTTCTCAGCTCTCACAGGTATGTGAATGATGATCAGTGTTGGATGATGTTTGAGGACAAACTTTCATTTAAGTTCCTTCTGATAAATAAATCAAGATCTGCAGAAAAGAACAGGAATATCTGTCCTGATCAGGATTTTTGTTCTGAAGCTCATCAATTAAACAATCAGAACAAAGTAATGTCTTCTCTTGAACCTTGTTTTTCTCATCACTTCTTTTTTCGTCCACTTCAGGACAAACAGCTGCAGACAAAATCTCTCCTGTGGAAAAGGAAGTCAGAGAAACAGAAGGAGAACCTGTCACACTGAGATGTAACTATGAGACAACAAGAAATGATATTTACCTTTACTGGTACAAACATCACTCTGAACTTCAGGCACCTCAGTTTATACTCCGGAAAGGAGCACGATCATGGAGTGCATATGAATATATTCCAGACCAACGATATAGATCCCTGACCTCCAGCAGCTCCACTGAGCTGACCATCACAAAGCTAACCCTGGCAGACACAGCTCTCTACTACTGTGCTTTAGACACACAGTGATACAAAGTGTAGAAGAGGCTGTACAAAAACCTGAACACAGATATCTGACTACTCTTCAAAGAGGAGGGAAGTGGGATTCAAACCACAGCTTCATGTCAGATGGATTCTGATGATTCCTGTTTTATCAGACTCTCTGTGGTCACAGCTGCTGTTCAGACTCTGAGGGAGGATTCACATCAACATTCAGACAAAGAAATTCAGTTAAACCTTGCCTAGACTGCTTTTCCCCAGTAGACCTTCAGGAGCTGATTTCCATTGTCTACAAACCATCAACCTGTCCAAAAGCCCAGTCCTAACTTAGCTTTCCAAAGAGCTTGCACCCATGGTTCTTTCAACCTTTTTGGAGACAATCAGCATACAGTTGTGCTCATAAGTTTACATACAATGGCAGAATTTTTTTTATTTCTTCACCACTATTCACAGAATATGAATGAAAACACAAAAACCTTTTTTCCACCTGTGGTTATTGGTTGGATGAAGCCATTCACTATCAAACAGCTGTTTTTTTTAAATCATAATGAAAAGAGAAACTAACCAAATGACCCTGATCAGAACTTTTCATACCTCAGTTCTTAATACAGTAATGATATCTTCATGTCTTTTGTTGTCTTAGTAGATGAGCTATTTTCTTTCCCACATGGTAAAGCTTCCCGCTCTTCTTTCCAGTTCCTGTAAATTTCTTTGGACTTTCTTGCATGAACTGCACCTTTGAGATCTGCCCAGAGTGGCTCAATGATATTGAGGTCAGGTGACTGAGATGACTTTTCCAGAACCTTCTCTTTTTCTGCTGAAGTCAGTGACATACCCATTTGGCCTTGGGATTTGGTTTGTTGTCATGTTGAAAAGTTTTCCTCCAGTATTTTCTGATAACATGCAGCATTCATCTTGACATCAGTTTTGACAAAGTTTCCTTCTGTTGTAGTTCACACATCCCCACAACATCAGGGATCCTCCTCCATGTCTCACAGCAGAAAGGATGGACCTTCATCAGTGATCTTGTTGACTTTCTCCAAATGTTAATGGCTGTGAACAAAAAGGTCTAATTAGTTTAATCTGTCCACATGACTTTGTTCCAGAAGTTTTAAGTATTGTCTCTGTGCTGGTTGGCATATTGTAAGCTGAATGCTTTCTCAGAGTGTATTTGGTCAAAGTTAGGTTCAGGCAAGTTCTTAAAGCAAAGGTTAGGTTTAGGGTAAGGGATTGGGCACGGGTCGGGAGTTCTATCCCACCAGATGATGAATCCTAGGGGCGCAGGTTAGGGTTAACCATCTCTGCGCATGTTCAACTGGGGGGCGTGAGAGTGCAGCCCTGGGACTGCTGCCTGCAAGAGAAGGGTCTGTCTGCGGCCCGCAAGACTGAGGCATGTCATGTAGTGGGCGTGTCGCGTAATGACGTAATGACTACACGACACGCCCCATAGCTAAGATGGAAATCATGGAAATGTTTCGACGTTGCTCTGCCGTTTTCTTTAGAAGTAGTCGTCCATGACTCACATACATTTGAACTTAGTACCTCCCAGTCTACCACCATGAATAGTATGAAGTACTTTTACTCTGTACTTTCCAAGTAATCCTTTGTCAAATCAAACAGAGGACAAGATTAAGGATATTTCCCCCAACTTTGATGTGAAATAAAAATCTTGTTTCCTATAAAGTCCATGATTCACATATTCTGTTGGACTCACTATTCTCTAGACTACCAGCATGTATTTATGAAGTACTTTTACTGTGTACTTATCAAGTATTTGGGTACAAATTTGGGTGCAGTATTCTTAATCTTACTGTTTTGGATTTTTGACAATGGATTACTCAAAGTACATCGTAAAAGTACTTCATATTATACAGGTAGTCTAGAAAGTAAGTGAATAATTACTGTTAAAGTGTCGTTTTCAGTATGGGTAGGATAGATAGATAGATAGATAGATAGATAGATAGATAGATAGATAGATAGATAGATAGATAGATAGATAGATAGATAGATAGATAGATAGATAGATAGAGAGATAGAGAGATAGGCAGGCTTTATTTCAGACTCAAGGTCCATATGTAAAAATAGGTTAAAATAACACATAACAAGACAACAATAAAAAACATAGACTAACAATTCATTTTTAAAAAGGCACTTATGCCAGTGCTCCAAAAACTGGGAAGTGCAGCGTATGTCACTGTACATGATATTCACCAGTGCCCAAACAATTTGATTCTCAGAATCATTTAATCTGCAGATGAACCTGTGCATTGAGACTTTTGTCCAACCCACACTCACTCCCCCCAGCTCTTCAGAGGAGTCATCACTGTAAGCATCTGTAGATTTGCGCATTAGAAAAAGACGTGCCGCTGATTTGAGTAAGCAAACACAAACCACAGCTGGTTTAACAGCAGTCAAACACTGTGAACAGAGCCTGGTCATCAGCGGCTAGCCACACAGAGGCTGCTGCCTCTTGAGCTCGGTATAAAGTGAATATCACCGGCAGGCCGCTGTGGCTCCGTTGGCGGTTAACCAGAGAGATGCTGCTGCCTCTGGAGCTCGGTATAAAGTGACACTATCACCGGCAGGCCGGTGTGGCTCCGTTGGCGGTTAACCAGAGAGAGGCTGCTGCCTCTGGAGCTCGGTATGAAGTGAATATCACCGGCAGGCCTGTGTGGCTCCGTTGGCGGTTAACCAGAGAGATGCTGCTGCCTCCGGAGCTCGGTATGAAGTGAATATCACCGGCAGGCCGGTGTGGCTCCGTTGGCGGTTAACCAGAGAGATGCTGCTGCCTCAGGAGCTCGGCATGAAGTGAATATCACCGGCAGGCCGGTGTGGCTCCGTTGGCGGTTAACCAGAGAGATGCTGCTGCCTCTGGAGCTCGGTATGAAGTGAATATCACCGGCAGGCCGGTGTGGCTCCGTTGGCGGTTAACCAGAGAGATGCTGCTGCCTCTGGAGCTCGGTATGAAGTGAATATCACTGGCAGGCCGCTGTGGCTCCGTCAGCAGTTAACCAAAGAGAGGCTGCTGCCTCCGGAGTTCGGTGTGGCTCCATTGGCAGGCCGGTGTGGCTCCGTTGGCAGTTAACCACACAGAGGCTGCAGCCACCAGACATCGGTGTAAAGAGACACTAGCTCTATTAAAGCTGGGGTTGGCGATCTGATTTAGATACACTTTTTGTAATACTGGTTAAAATGGTCTTTATGACCCGATGGTAATCAACTCATAATGTGTTCTTAAAACAGAGCGAAAAATATCCGCTATCTACAGCAGGAGTAAAACAGTGAAAACACCGACCAATAATCTTGACGGGATACCTTCTTTTACACCAATCAAATCCCGTCGCCATTCTGCGTGCCTGCTGCAGGTGCATTTTCCCGGTGTGCACCGACAGTGCGTGTAGCATGTAGCGTGTAGCGTGTAGGGAACAGACTCCGCTGGAGAATGCTTACCTTTCAAGTTTTGTCTTTGAAAATAAGGGAAGTCCGCTGTGAGCCGTCCTACAACCCCAACCAAGCTCCAGTCTCCCTCACATTTAAGACAGATGTACAAGAAATCTAAAATAAACTCTGTTTTTCTAAGTTTGTTCCGCTGTTGGCTCTAATCTCGCGAGAACTGCCGTCCATGCTACTGCATGTGGCAGTTCTCGCGAGACTTCGTCTTCTTCGGTGGTTGGCATCCATCATTTTGGAGCATTACCGCCCCCTTCAGGCTAGAGACAGACAGCTAGTTCTCCAAAATCGCCAACCCCAGCTTTAAGACAAGCTCCTCTTCCATCCTGGAAAACGCTTGAATTTATTAGCCGGCTGTGTTGTAGCAGCTATCCAGTGTAAACAGGAAATGATGTTAGAGTGATGCCTTATGTGATTCAGTTAAGCCAATCAGAGACAAGTAGCATGGACCTACCCTTTCCTGTTTCTTGATTGTTTGTCATGATCTCTGGAATGTTTTTGCAGATTGTGAGATATTAATGCATAAATTGTGAAATGTTTGTGCGCATTCACAAATGTTTTTGCGCATTCATAAATGTTTTTGAGCATTCATAAATGTTTTTGTGTATTTTGAAATGTTTTTGCGTATTACGAAATGTTTATTCTCATTGACCTTCAGGGCCACCGTACTTTATCACCCGGGAACATGCTTCAACATAAATGAAAGGAATTACTCCGTATTACAGGGACTGCTTCTAATTGGTTCAAGTCCTATTTATCTGGCAGATATCAGACTGAACACCTGAACAATAAGTCTTCTCTGGTCACTAAAGTCAGTTAAAGAGTTCCTCAATGTTCTGTACTCGGTCAGATTCTCTTCTTTTCATATATGTTTACCTTTGGTGACGTCATTAGGGAAACACTCCACACGTTTTTATTTTTATGCTGACTATACTCAACTGTCCTCAACACTGAGGCCAGGTGAGAGAATTCAGTTATCTAAACCAGAAGCATGTCTGACAGACATAAGGACCTAAATGGAGTGGGATTTAATTCTTCTCAACTCACACAGACAGAGGTTACTGTGCTTATTCTGGTTGTTGCTGTCTCAGAAATTCATTTAATATTCTTCAGCTGGTCCAAACTGTTGACTCACGTGTCCTAACTTGAACTAGAAGAGATCACATTACTCCAGTATTAGAGTCTCTGAAATGGCATCAGTGAAATCTAGAATACAATAAAAATTCCTTCTTCTCACTTTCAAAGGGGGGTTGATGACATCATCCTGTGTGACTGTCAAAAACAGAAAAGAGAAACTCAAAAGGATGGATAAAAACAACCACTGAAGTTTCTCTGACTGTAAGAACAGAACACAAACTCAAATGTGCATCTGGACAACAGAAGAGTTGTTTCAACTAAATATCATCAAAGTCTTGGAGGACATCTGCTCCAGATTGATCATTATTGGATCTGTCGTCTGATCAAAGAGCTGCTGTTGGATACAGAGATGAAACTCTGCAAGTTTCTGTTTCCTCTGTTATAGACGTCCACATAGTGACGCTACTTCATATTAGCTTCTGTGTCCTCCTCTCAATTCTTCAGTTGATGCTACACGTACAGTTTTTACATATACCACTGAAGGAAGGATATAAATTCTACTTTCTCATTATGAACACTGACTTCAGCTGCATATGCTTGACCCTGTGTGCTGCCTGTCAGTGACCCATAAACCCCTCCAAAACTTTGCAGATCCAGCAGTACGACCCAGGTCAGTGAATAACCCAGGTAGGCAGCTCGATAAAATTATGGCTGTATGTGTGAAATGGGCCTGACAGACAATCAGCTGAGAGCCTTTATCCAACAACTGTGATCCTCCACTAGAGGGCCACATCATCAAGAAGGAACTGAGCTACCTCAGCACTGACATCAATCTTTCAGTAGAAGATAACTGCTGCTGTGAGGAGAACTTTCCTCACACTGAATGTTGAACATCAGCTCGTTCCTCCTGTTGATCTAAACCTTGTTGTAGAGATGGAACATTGGCTGTGGATCATTCTGACTGTTCTGCTCTTCTATGGTAAGAGACTACAAACAATACCTCATCACGTTGGACATGTCAATCAATCTGATCTTTTAATTAAAACTGAATCTACATTTATGCATGAACACATGTGAATGTGACAAAGAAAGAAATGTAAGCTTGTCAGTCAAAAAATCTTCTTGATGAGTGAAGATTGTCCCATACCTGCCATCTTCACTGGTTTGTCACCACTGAGTATTAAATGAAAAACCTTGAAGCATGAATCTAAGTGTATTTCTCTTTCAGGTGTCAGCTGTGAAGATCTCACTCCACTGAAGAATGAAGAGTTCAGTTTAGAAGACAGCTCTGTTACTCTGTCCTACAGATACTCCAAACAAGCAACTGGTGGTGAATATTTCTTCTGGTATCGACAATATCCAGGAGAACCTCCAGAGTTTCTTCTCTCTCATACAATATCAACAGCACTATCAAGTCCAAGACCAGGTTGGTCCTACAGTGTGAGTGAAGATAAAAAAGTCATGGACCTGCAGATCTCCTCTGCTGCTCTGTCTGACTCTGCTGTGTACTACTGTGCTGTGAGGCCCACAGTGACAGGAAACACCAAAACTCTGAACAAAAACCTCTGGAGGTAGGACTCCACAATACTCCACAACATCCACTAGAGGGAGTCCCATCCTCTCTAACTCCAGGTGAACATATCAATGAAGTCGACTGATGTCACCTAAAACACAGCTCTGATGAACCACTCCATCATAACACTGCAGAGGAGCCTCATCATGAACTTATTTAGTCCATCTTAGGAAACAACAAATCACTCCCAGCACAGAGCAGAGACTGACTCACTGTCACCAACACTCAGCATTTAGGTATTCAGAAGTTTAGAACCAGTTCACGTGGGGCCTGTAGTACAAAGCCGGATTAGCTCTTAGAGAGATAACTTCCTGGATATGTTTCGGGTTTTCCGCACTACGAATGTGGATCTTTTTTTATCCAGGCACGTTGCCCCGGTAACTGATGCTGAACACCAAACCTGGTCCGGAGCAGGTTAAGTTCCAGGATAAGAGCTCATGGGGTGTGACAGACCGCCCGCTGACCAATCGGTTCTCTCGGGCGGGCATGAAAGACCGCACAGTCACCAATTTGCTGTCTTGGAAAATGGCTTGCCCATTTCTGCCAGAACCAGTTAAAGTCGGTCTGCGAATTGTAAGAGGAGCGCTTCGTCGGGAGCATTTTTTTCATGACCTAAGTAATCTGCTTGATTGTCATTATTTCTCAATCAAATCAAATCAAACTTTATTTATAAAGCACTTTTCATACATTAAAAATGCATCACAAAGTGCTATACATGTTAAAACAGCCTCCCCCCCCCCACACACACACAACATGATTTAAAAAGTGTGATTTTAAAATCGTGAGTACAGAGGAGGCAGGTTTGAGCCATATTTTGATAAAAGTTTGTCTCCCTGAGCCTTAGGATCAATAATTAAAACTTCACTTTTGTCCTCGTTGAGCTGTAGGAAGTTTTCTGCCATCCAGGATTTAATGTCTAAAATACAATTAAAAAAGGCATCAATGGGCCTTGTGTCATCAGGAGACATGGAGATGTAGAGCTGTGTATCATCAGAATAACTGGAACATAATACCATACCTGCTGATGACGTCTCCCAGTGGGAGCATGTACACGTTAAAAAGTACAGGGCCCAAAATTGAGCCTTGGGGGACACCACATTTCATTTCATGGGTCCTTGAGGAGCATGTGTCCAAGCTTACCAGAAATTTTCTATCTGTGAGATAAGAACTGAACCACTAAAGGGCAGTACCAGAGAAGCCTACAAGGTGTTTTAGTCTATTTAATAGAATCGTGTGGTCTACTGTATCGAAGGCAGCGCTTAGATCCAGTAGCACAAGGACTATGAGCTTGTGCAAGTCCAGGTTACACCTAAAATCATTAACAATTTTTAGTAGGGCAGTCTCTGTACTGTGGTTCGTCCTAAATCCAGATTGAAATTTCTCAAAAATTGGAACGTTTATTTAAAAAAATCATTCAACTGCATAAAAACAAGTTTTTCTAAAATTTTGCTTAAAAACGGTAAGTTGGACACTGGCCTGTAGTTATTAAAAACATCAGGATCCAAATTTTTCTTCTTCAGAAGGGGTCTCACCGCTGCCGTTTTAAGGGCAGCAGGGAAACAGCCTGTCTGAAGAGAACAATTCACCATATTTAAAAGCTCAACTTCAAGGAAACCATAAAGTGTTTTAAAAAGTGATGTTGGAATAGGATCTAAAAGGCAGGTTGTTGGTTATACTTGGGAGAAAACTCTACCAAGCAATTCAGCATCAACCAGTGCAAAACTGTCCAGTGTTTCCTCAGGTAAAAACAAGCTTTCTAAGGTATTAAAAACAGTATTTTGATCAGATAAAATAGAAGATCTTATAAAATCAATTTTACCCCTGAAGTGATCTGCACAGCCTTCACAAAGGGAGTCTGAAGTAGTGATTTGGTTTCTGTTAAAAACGGGGTTGATTAAAAGATCAATGGTGCTAAAAATAATTTTTGGGTTGTCTTTGTGTTCACTGATTATTTTTGTGAAATATGTAGATCTTGCATGCCTGAGAGCATTGTTGTTTATTTTTAGTTGCTCACAGTATATTTGGTGATTAATGGTTATCTTATTTTTCCTCCATCTCTGCTCAGCTACCCTGCAATTTCTTTTTAATTTTTTAATTTCCTCATTTCTCCACGGAGGTGTGCGGCTAGGCAGTGCCTTTTATTTGTCAGTGGAGCTACGAGATCAAGTGTTGATTGCAGTTTGTTAATAAAATGTTCAACAATAAAATCACAGGATGTAGGTGTAGGAGCTTGAGGATGCTTACTTAAAATTTCAATAAAATTTGCAGACACTTCTGAGGTAAAATAGCACTTCCTGACAGTTCACACCGAGGTCTCCCGTTGAACAAAACTGGTGATATTAAAAAACACACAATAATGGTCTGACACAGCCAAGTCAACAACAGAGGACACACTGGCTGTTAGTCCATAACTAAGGACTAAATCCAGTGTGTGTTCTCTCGTGACTTGGCTGTGCGACATGTTGATTAAAATCTAAGTAGTTAAGTAAATTCAAAAACTCTTTTGCCATGGCATCAGATGGATTATCTATGTGTATGTTAAAATCACCAGATATAATAATAAAATTGTAAGTGGCATGGATTATGGATAAAAACTCAGAAAATTCAGTGATAAAAGCAGCATCATTTTTTGGTGGTCTGTAAGCAGTGATGCACAGGATTGTGGGACTGTTAAAAACAACTGCATGGTGCTCAAAGGTGGTGGACTGATCAAATTTTATTTCTTTGGTTCTTAATGAGTTTTTAAATATCGATGCAGTACCACCACCTTTCCTGCCACTTCTCAGGGAGAATGTAAATTTAAAATTTGGCGGGGAGGCCTCAGTGAGAATAACTGGTGCATCTGTACCCAGCCATGTTTCAGTTAAGAGCAAACAGTCTAACTTATCTAAAATCAAATCGTGGATAATAAAAGACTTGTTTAAAAGGGAACGGACATTTAAAAGTGCCATGTTGATGGTGACAGGTGAGTTACAGTCCGTATTGGTGGGTTGTTGATGTTTTGGGAGAGGCCTGAGGTTATTGAAGTTCCCAGATATAAGCATGATGGAGTCTGGTTATGTGACCGTGAGTGATAATAACAGGGATTGATGAGTGGTTGGTGAAAACAGGGGGCCCAAGTCCAGTATTGTGACTGTCAGAGGTGGAACTTAAAACATAGGGAGTGGGACCAGGGGGACATCATTCAGTTTGTGTATGTTTGGGATGATGGGATGACAGTGAGGGGAGTGAGTGTTGTAGACCATAGGCCATGTTGGCAGACAGCACACAGGCCCCAGCTCTGTTCAGGTGGTGGCCATCTGTGCTAAAAAGATGTCCCCTCTCCCAAAACGCATCAAAGTTATCAACAAAGCCTACTCTGCGGGTGCTGCAGGCTGAGGAGAGCCAGGTGTTCAGGCTAAGTAGCCTGCTGAAGCGACAAATGCCCCTGCCACAGGTGGGGGTGCACTCAGTACTCAGCTGGTGCTGCTGGAGTTTATTAAAAAGCAGGATGAAGTCACACTTTAAAAGCTCGGACTGTTGTCTGGAGGTGTCGTTGGTTCCCACATGAATGATGATCTTGTTTACCTGCAGGTGAGAAGTGAGGAGGTCTGGGATTTTCTCAGTTATGTCAGAGACTGTGGTGCCAGGGAAACAGAGGGTGAACACCCCCTCAGACGGACGTTCCTGATGAGGGAATCCCCGATAAGAGTGCTGAGGTCAGTTGTCCGCGGTGAGCAGCCGGCTCGGCGACCCCGTCATCCCCATAAGGAGCCGGGAGGTGAGGGCTCCTTGTGTGCCAGCGCACCACATCCCTGAGGAGTCGCTTTCGCTGAGACGAGGGGCGGGAGGATGGAGGCGAGCGGCCCGGCACCGCACAGTCTGGCACTGCATGGTCCGGCACCGCACAGTCTGGCACCGCACGGTCCGGCACCACACGGCCCGGCACCGCACGGCCCGGCGCCACACGGAACGATGCTGCACAGCCCGATGCTGCACAGCCCGATGCTGCACAGCCTGGTGCTGGAATCCGCCCCCTGAGGCACTGGCAGCCCTGAGTGGGGGGAAGGCTGTGGTGTCTGTCAGCGGGGGCACCGCGTCCGTCAGCTGGGAGACGTCGGGATCAGCAGGGCCCAGGACCGCCGGCTTTGAGCTCATGGACAGAGCCGAGAATTTGTTGGTGAGGGTGATGCCGACGGAGGGGGAAACCCCGCATGGAGCCCTGCCAGGAGCCCGCTTCCGACTTTGGATGGCCATTTCAGACCAGAGGGTCCCACCGCTTGGAGTAGAGCAGGAGGGCCGCTGACAGATGGAGGAGGAAGGCTCCCAGATATAGGAGATTGTGTTAAATGTGTACATAACATTATCTTAAATCAATCAAAGGTCCCTGAATTAAATGAAACAGAAATGTGGTAGGCGTTGTTATATCTGAAAAAGTTTTATCCTTGTCCAAACAATCGATATTGCATTGTATTGTCATGAAACTGATGATTTTCCCACCTAGCTGTAATCTGTTTGTAGAGACAAGATTCAGGCTTCAACACAGAAAATCAACACTGTGAAGATGCTGGATTATCACACTGTTATACAAGGACCCAGATATCCACCTGAGGGCGCCCCCGACATCAAGACAATGAACTTCCTAAACACTGAACTTTACTTAAACAAAATCTGCTGCTGTGAGGAGAACTTTCCTCACAATGAATGTTGAACATCAGCTAGTTCCTCCTGTTGATCTAAACCTTGTTGTAGAGATGGAACATTGGCTGTGGATCATTCTGACTGCTCTGCTCTTCTATGGTAAGAGAGGATGAACAAAGAAAATCATAAAATTGTACATGGATAAGGTTTTTAGCTGACCTAACTTAATTTACTGTTTTCTGTGGTTTGATCATCATTTGTAACCTTACATGTTCTCTTTAATCCAGAGTGTGAAGGACAAGACAGAGTGAGCCAAATACCAGAAGATATTGTTGCCTCTGAAGGAGACTCAGTCACACTTGGATGTGAATTTGAGAGCACTACCACTAACCCATACTTATTCTGGTACAAACAAGATGTTGGTGATGTCCCCAAGTACCTGTGGAAAGGTGCTGCAACATATGTAGAAAATACTGAGAAGTTTAAAGCTGCAATCAAAGATAAGTCAGTTCCTCTGGAGATCCAGAAGCTTCATGTGTCTGACTCTGCTGTGTACTACTGTGCTCTGCAGCCCACAGTGACAGGAAACACCAAAACTCTGAACAAAAACCTCTGGACTTGAAGATACTCTGGAACATCCACTAGAGGGAGTCATGCTCTGCTAACCAATGGTATTTTGGGATTCAGGCTTGATCTTCATCATTTGACAAAACAAAGCAACTCCATCTGAGTCTCCTCCCTCTGACTGCAGAGATGTTTGATGACAGAGAACTGATTGAGCTGAGAACATCAGAGCAAACTAAAGTGATTCATACTGATCCTTCAGTCTCACCATCTCACCTCTGCACACATGGACAAACTCACTCTGATACTGATCTTCTCAGCTCTCACAGGTATGTGGATGATGATCAGTGTTGGATGATGCTTGAGGACAGACTGTCAGTTTCAGTTCATTTGACAAGTAACATAAAACCTGGAGATAGGAGCAGGAATCTCTGTTTTGATCAGGTTTTCTGTTCCGAAGATCATCAATCAAAACATTCAGAACAAAGTAATGTCTTCTCTTGAACCTTGTTTGTCTCATCACTTCTTTTTTATCGTCCCACTTCAGGACAAACAGCTGCAGACAAAATGTCTCCAATGGTCAAACAAGTCAGAAAAACAGAAGGAGAATCTGTCACACTCAGATGTCAATATGAGACAACAGAGCAGAGAGTTTTCATTCACTGGTACAGACATCACTCTGACCTTCAGGCACCTCAGTTTATACTCTGGAAAGGAGCACGAGAGGTCCCAATCTCATACATCCCAGACCAACGATATGGATCCCAGACCTCTGACAGCTCCACTGAGCTGACCATCACAAAGCTAACCCTGGCAGACACAGCTCTCTACTACTGTGCTTTAGACACACAGTGATACAAAGTGTAGAAGAGGCTGTACAAAAACCTGAACACAGATGTCTGACTACTCTTCAAAGAGGAGGGAAGTGGGATTCAAACCACAGCTTCATGTCAGATGGATTCTGATGATTCCTGTTTTATCAGACTCTCTGTGGTCACAGCTGCTGTTCAGACTCTGAGGGAGGATTCACATCGACATTCAGACAAAATATGCAGTTAAAGCTGAGTCAGACTGCTTTTCCACAATCAACCTTCAGTAACTTACTATAATTCTGTGTCTCCTCTTCCAAACCATTAGCCTGTCCTTTTGACCTAATTTTGCCTAAACCAATAAAGGAGGTATGTCCCTTAGGCCCCATCCACACGCAGACAAACCGAGGTCTAAACGCATACGTTTTTTGCCAAATCTGTGTATCATCCATACGAAGACGGCGTTTTGGGGGTCTGTAAACGATCATTTTTGAAACCAGGTTCCAGAGTGGAAAGATTGTGAAATGCCGTCTACACAGCTCCGTGATTACTGGCTCTCCGTAACTTTTCAGATACGCTTACGTCATAGTTTCATATAGTCACTGACATGCATGCACCACACGCGACAACAACAATGGCGGCGTACGTGAAGCATATGAGCGGATGAAGCTACTGCTCCTGTTGCAGCAAAATTTCCGTCTTCTCAATCACCACCGAGTTGAACAAACAATTATCGAGGACACATTACGGCACTTTATGATCACTTTATCACAATCTCTGTGTACAACTTTTGCCGCAAGTGCGCATGCCCACTGTTTTTTCATCTGTTTCCGCTTGTTTCCGTCAAAACGTTACAGCGCCCCTAGACGTCTGGCATGTGTTTTACAGCGCTTTTAATGCGACGAGTGCATTCATATGGACGCACACATTTTCTGAGACGCCTTCGTCTTTATGACGATCGTTTTGGAAACTGTTTAGCGTTTTGTCTCCGTGTGGATGGGGTCTTAGTTTGTTTTGCCTCTTTGTAGACAATCTTCATTTCTGAATCAACAGGCTATGTGCCACACTCCTTTAAAGGATCGGTAATCATGCCACTTTGTTAAAAGCCTACCCTTGATTCTATAGGCCTACATCAAACCTTCCATAGATCCTTCAGAAGGTGGTGGCTTATTCCTCTACTTGTCTGGGGCAGGCAATGAGAGGGGGGGTTGGTGGGCTACCACTCTACACTTAGAGCAGAACTTAGTCATGGTGGAGGGATCTTCATATAGGAACTAAGATACAAAATAAAAGGGGGTCAGGAGGCAGATCACTACGTTAGGCTTGGTGGGGTCCGGCCTTTTCTGGCCTCGACTCTCTAGTGGGGAGCCCTTCTCAATCAACTTGGATGGTGGCAGCCTCTTTTGAATGCGGCTGGGTTCCAGTACCTGCAGGTGGCGGTCTAGGGCGGCACCCGGGATGCCAGTTGGGTTCTGCTGGTTCATGTTTCCCTTGGTGGCCTGTGGTGTGGACTGTTTCTGGATCCTGTGACTTTGGGGCCCGTGGGGTGGGTCTTGGGTGCCCTGGTGGCTCCCTGGGTATGGGCAGCTACCTGGGTATTCGGTGATCACCTTATGCTGCGTTCACACTGCAAGTGACCCAGCTACCACAGTCACGTCGCCCACTGATGTAGCATCGCCAAGATCCATAAATACTGACCGCTGCCATCGGCCGTCGCTTGTGTTTCACCGCGATCATATCATATATCATGCAACAGGATGTATAAGCGGACATTATTCAAGCTGTATCCTTTTCACTCACTTATCAAACACTAAACCCCTCAGCTGATGCCCTGCAATAGCAGCATCTGTTAGTTTATCATGGTCCGACTAGGCAGAACTAATGTCCTCACTGAGATTAGTTCCTAGACGGAACTCATCTGCCCTGTAGTTCAGATGAACAACAGTCTGTCTCGGTACCGCCACATGTACACACACCTCTGATTGGTTGTTGCCACACAGCCACACACATCGCCAGAATAGATCAACTTTTTTTAACTTTGACATCATGCATTTAGTGAAATGATCGTCTTGTACACGGTTGTCGCATCACGGAGGGTTAGCCCGCCCCATCACGGCTGTACATTGATGATGAATGGAGAGTGATCGCCGAGGTAGTACAGGTAGCGCCCGTGTGAACGCACCTTTACATACATGGGTGTACAGACACTCAAGCTCCTGTTGAGACTAACTGTAAAGAAATGATTGATCCCAACAGAACATGCTGAGTCGGACACTCTTACACATCTTCTCATGTCCTGTGATGCACGCCTCCTCCATATCTCACCCCTGTGGTCCACCCCCACAATCAAGACAACACATCTCTGATGTCCCTGGTTTCATACAGCCTTTACTTCCTGTATGGACTTAGATCAGCACAGCACTTAGACTACTATTTCATATTACTTACACTACCTGTTTATCCTTCTCCCCATTGTCTTGGCTCGTCTTGTCCTGTCTGTCATTATTTCCCCTTCTTTCACACTGTGGTGTGGCACGGCCCTCCCCTTCAGCTCACATCAGGGGTTAAATAAAGTTTGATTCAGTGGAGGAGCCTACAGGGAGGGCTGGTGATGGTCACTTGTAGCAGTGAATCTTATTCACTTATCTGTCACTGCTAAGTAAAAAAATCCATTGGTCTTTCCAATGCTGCAATTGGACACATTGTTCAGTTTAAAAGACAATGCAGACAAGGGAAAAAAAGTGGTGGCCTATCACTGTCATGACCTCCTGCAAAAAAACAACTTGTTTGAGGATTAAAATGTGCTCAAACATAGAATAGAGGGACTGGCAGATATCAGATTAAACACCTGAACAAGAGGTCTTCTTTATTCACTTAAGTCAGTTAAACAGTTCCTCAATGTTCTGTAATAGGTCAGATTCTCTTCTTTTCATTTATGCTTACCTTTGGTGACGTCATTAGGAACTACTCCGCAAGTTTTTATTGTTATTCTGACAATACTCAAATGTACACATCACTGAGGCCAGGTGAGAGAATTCAGCTCTCTAAACCAGAAGAATGTCTGAAGGACATAAGAATTGAAATGGAGAGGGATTTAATTCTTCTCAACTCAGACAGACAGAGGTTACTGTGCTCATTCTGGTTGTTGCTGTGTCAGAAATTCATTTAATATTCTTCAGCTGGTCCAAACTGTTGACGCAGGTGTCCTAACTCGAACTAGAAGAAGAGATCACATTAATCATTGTCTCTGCACTGACATCAGTGAAACCTAGAATACAAAAAAAATTCTTTTTCTTACTTTCAAAGGGGGGGTCAATGACATCATCCTGTGTGACCGCCAACACAGGAAGAGAGAAACTTGAATGGATGGATCAAAACAACCAAGGAAGTCTCTCTGACTGTAAGAGCAGAACACAAACTCAAGTATTTCCACTCAACATCATCAAAGTCTTGGAGGACATCTGCTCCAGAATGATTACCACTGGATCTTGTTGTGAAGTCAAGCCCGAGTATCTTGGAAGGTGGTAGGAAGGCAATCACAGAGGAGTTCTTTTCCAACCAGGCATGTCTTCATTTACAGTGAGTTTAAAAAAAACACGTTAACTTAATAAAAAAAAAATGTTCAAACTGAAATGAACTCATAATTAAACTCATAATAAGGCACGTGTTTGAAGCAGCACGCCCCCCTGCTCTCTCCCTAAATTGCAACTCTCCCCCAGCTTTATAACCCGCCCAATTGCCGATTAGTGGCAGCTGAGTGGCTGACCTGACTCACAGGGGAGTGCTTACAGCATCCTTGACATTAACCCAAGAAACAAACCCTTAAATTTATCTTTAACTAATCTACTCAATTAAATGAGTCACCACAAAGAAATCTCAAACTTTTAATGAAACAAAATGCATCAATTAAACCTAAGAAGGAATGAATCTCCAAACAAGAAACCCCTGCAGATGGTTTGGCCCTGTGATGTCACCAATGACATAACCAACTCTATAAAAAGCCAGGAAGTGCAGGGCCATCCCTTTCTGTCTGCAGATTCATGTTGTGCAGTAACAAAGGAACAAACAAAGGTCAGTATGAACAAAGAAACAAACTAATGAATATTGTGCACTTTAAACTAAATAAAGTGATTTGATCAACTAAAGACTGTGTGATTGCTTTAAATTACTTTGTACTGTGATGGAAAATGTAACTTACTGCTAACACAAACAAACCCGGGATCGTAAGTGCTGCAATGTTACAGGGGCAAAAGTCAAGTAAGGCAAAAATTAACAAATGTGTAAAGTAATTTTTTAAGGAAACACTTGATGCTTTAAGTGACAAGTGGGTTTAATAAAGCAGGGGTCTCACCCACTTCGTCACAGATCTCTTGTCCAATCCACAAGCTGCTGTTGGATACAGAGATGAAACTCTGCAAGTGTCTGTTTCATCTCTTCAAGACGTCCACAAAGTGACACTGCCTCATATTCACTTCTGTGTGCTACAGTGCTGCTCTCAACTCTTCAGTTGATGTTAGAGACACATTTTTTTTTACATATACCACTGAAAAGAGGATATAAATTCTTCATCCACTTTCTCATTATGAACTGACTTCAGCTGCTTGACCCTGTGCTGCCTGTTGGTGACCCCTGACCCACTCCAACACTTTGCCGATTTAACAGGACAAACAATGTCAGTGAACAACATAGGCAGGGTGCTCATTTAAATCAAGGCTACATGTGTGACATTGGTTTGACAATCAGCTGAGAGCCTTTATCCAACAACTGTGATCCTCCACTAGAGGGCCACATCATCAAGAAGGAACTGAGCTACCTCAGCACTGACATCAATCTTTCAGTAGAAGATAACTGCTGCTGTGAGGAGAACTTTCCTCACACTGAATGTTGAACATCAGCTAGTTCCTCCTGTTGATCCAAACCTTGTTGTAGAGATGGAACATTGGCTGTGGATCATTCTGACTGCTCTGCTCTTCTATGGTAAGAGAGAATGAACAACAATACCTCCTCACATTGAACATGGTTGTCAGTCGTATTCCTTGATTAAAACTGAAACAGCATTAAATACATAAACACATATGTTTGTGAAAAGGAAACAGTTTATCATATCAGACATTAATAACAGTCTTGATAGTCAGTCTTGATAGATGGTCTAAGATTTGAGAGGGATGAAATCTGAATGATCTCTTTAAATATTTCTTTAAAAGCCTTCAAGCATGAAATCTAAGTGTATTTCTCTTTCAGGTGTCAGCTGTGAAGATCTCACTCCAGAAAATAATGAAGAGTTCAGTTTAGAAGACAGCTCTGTTACTCTGTCCTACAGATACTCCAAACAAGCTGTTGGTGAATCTTTCTTCTGGTATCGACAATATCCAGGAGAACCTCCAGAGTTCCTCATCTCTCACATGATATCTGGAAAAATTACAGATTCTGGTCCACATTGGACTGCAAGAATGAGTGAAGATAAATCAGTGATCCATCTGCAGATCTCCTCTGCTGCTCTGTCTGACTCTGCTGTGTACTACTGTGCTGTGAGGCCCACAGTGACAGGAAACAGCAAAACTCTGAACAAAAACCTCTGGACTTGAAGATACTCTGGAACATCCACTAGAGGGAGTCATGCTCTGCTAACCAATGGTATTTTGGGATTCAGGCTTGATCTTCATCATTTGACAAAACAAAGCAACTCCATCTGAGTCTCCTCCCTCTGACTGCAGAGATGTTTGATGACAGAGAACTGATTGAGCTGAGAACATCAGAGCAAACTAAACTGATTCATACTGATCCTTCAGTCTCACCATCTCACCTCTGCACACATGGACAAACTCACTCTGATACTGATCTTCTCAGCTCTCACAGGTATGTGAATGATGATCAGTGTTGGATGATGTTTGATTACAAACTTTCATTGCAGTTCCTCAACTAAACTCTGTTCCTCCATCATCAATCCAACACTCACATGATTCTTTCACAGCTCACTGAAGCTTTTGTTACTGTTTTACAGAATGTTTGGCACAGAAAGACAACGTGCTGCAACCAGAAGGAGATGTGACTGCCACTGAAGGAGAGACAGTAACTTTTGGCTGTCTGTACAACAGCACAGCAACATATGATTATCTTTACTGGTACAAACAAGACGGAGACAACAGGCCAGAGTTCATCCTCAGCAGATTTACAGTTGGAGAAGGAGAAACAGTGAAGGAGTTTGAGAAGAGATTTTCATCCACACTGGATAAAGACAAAAGATCAGTTCCTCTGAAGATCCAGAAGCTTCATGTGTCTGACTCTGCTGTGTACTACTGTGCTCTGAGGCCCACAGTGACAGGAAACACCAAAACTCTGAACAAAAACCTCTGGAGGTAGGACTCCACAATACTCCACAACATCCACCAGAGGGAGTCCCATCCTCTCTAACTCCAGGTGAACATGTCAATGAAGTCTTGACTGATGTCACCTAAAACACAGCTCTGATGAACCACTCCATCATAACACTGCAGAGGAGCCTCATCATGAACTTATTTTGTCCATCTTAGGAGACGGCTTCAAACTAACAGACACACAACCTTCAACCACAGAAACACACATCCCTGACATGTTCATCTCTGTTTTCTTCTTACTTGAGTGTTTTGAAGAGATGGAACATAGATTTTAAGACACACTCTCATTTAAAATAACACTGTTAAAAAATAAGACCTTTCAGCAAGTACATACTAAATTTGGACACAAATATCATCTATGTGAACACTGAAACACCCATCTCTGGGATTCTGGTTCATGAGAGAGATGAGTCAATTTACTGAGACCAATGAAGGAAACAGAACTGATATTAGGAAATGGTTAAGGTCTCATATTTCTTACCTTTTGTCAGTTTGACATGGATTGATGTCGATGCCTTCATAAAACAGCAACAGTAGCTTACTTTGGTCCAAAAAGCCTGCGGGTAAAGCACAGCTACAGTCTTTCCACACTCATGTAACTGCTCTGTTCAGAAAGGCTGGTTTTGAGGGCGGTTGCCTTCTTATGCTAACGAGACACAGGAGTGTACATTTGGTAGTTTGCGATGGTCCTTCCAAGTAATCGAACAAAGTTGGCACTTCATCCTCGTGCCACTTGCAGTCCTAAAACATTCAATGCATTGATTCATGCTGGTTACCACACACATGGTTACAACAGTGAAACTGGTCCTTCCAAAAATCACACCCTAACACACAACATTATATCCTTTCCTACCGTCTGGACTAACGTTTGGAGAAATAAGGGGGAATGGGGTGGGTTGAGGACTGATTTTATTTAGTTAGCCTCTCTTTAATAATGTAGGAATGTTCAGTGTTGAAATTTACTCTTCTTTCAACAGGTAACATGAACATTGATGAACATGTCAAGTTACACCTGCTGTTAACATTAGCTCATAGCAACTGGCACAATAAATACTACACAGCATCAAAATACTCAGATTTCATCATCAGGTTTGTTTGGTCATGGATGTTTGGTGCTGAGCCTGGATTCAGGAAAAGTCTGGATCACAGCTCTGTGTTGAACTGACTGAAGTTGAAGGCTGAAGAAGAATCTGGGAAGTGACTGGCATAGACATAAAGGTTCTAGCTGACTGTAGCTGCACTTTCCCTTCAAACATAAAATAAATCCACTGGGCCCTTTGGTCCTCTGAGGCTGGTAGCCTATATGTGATAGAGGTGGGATTTATGGCTCTTTGGAGGGAGCCGAATCTTTGGGATCTGTTCGTTTCAAAGAGCCGTTCAAAAGACTGGCTCATTTGGCTCTTTTTTATATTTATTCACTTTTAAGAGGCCAGCCTGGGTTTAGTTCATTTTATCTTGGAAATAATCACAGGGAGGAATGATGGGCTGAGATTAGGATCAGAATAATTTCAAACTCAGATTTCTCACCAATATTTGAGTTTGAATTCTTCTGAAATATTGATTCTAGCTTCATTTGACACGTGGACAAGATTTTAAAGTTTGAGATGGATCCATTGTAAATATTCCCCTGACATATCCCTCTGAGTAGACAGTGAGATCACTATTTACCCTTTGTATAAAGTGTGTGTATGTGTGTAAAAGTACTTTGACTTATGTTATTCATGCAACACCTAAACACAAATAAACAATAAAAAAACAAAACAGGCTACAATGAAGCTCCATGCAAAAGCTTTTAGTGAAAAAAATGCCACACAAAATATTTTTAAATAAATAAAATTACAATAAATTAGAGAAAAAAATGTGCAAACAGCCCACTAGTATTACTAATAAAACTTTACAGTGGACTAGTGAACTGTCCTGAGGTGCATATAGTTGCTTTTTTAAAACAAACAAATAAATTAATAAATGAAAATAGAGCTTAACCCTGAGGAGGACTCCTGAACCGGAGTGATTGGGTGAATAGAAGCCTATACCTGACCTACAAAAACAGACCAGTCCCTTTACTCTGAACCACAACCCCGATAACAAAATAAAGTGTGAACAAAATAAATGACCTTCCCAAAAATAATGACGACGACGGACAATCCTCCCCCTTGGTCAGGCTGCTGTTGACTGCACTGCCGACACTGAGGCACTCACGTGAAGGGAGCGTGCACAACTTATGTGCACATCTTACTAACCCTCCTCCCCATTCTCTCTCCATCTGCCAATTCCAACGCACTTGCTTGTTCGTTTTACTGAGGCACTCACATGAAGGGAGCACACAAGTCATGCGACACTTTTAAATGAAATAAGCGCTGCGCTCCTCCCTATGCTCTCTCTCCGTCTCACTCAGTGTAGGAGCATGGAGGAGCTTGTGTGAGCTTGTGTGTGGACCATAGGTGTGAACTCAAGGAGAGAGAGAAAAAGAACGGCTCCCAACCAATCGTGACTCGGTTTCCATCGTTCATGTTCATGAGCCGTTCAAAAGATTTGGTTCGTTCGTGAACGTCACAACTCTAATATGTGATGATATATGAGGCTGTTTACAGCCAACATGTGAGCAGTTACAGCTTCTGATCTTAGACATGTGGAACACCAATTTCTCACTAAGAAAATAAACAACATGGCTGCACAATGTAGAGGAATTCGTCCAGCAGGGGGGATGGCTGAAGTACTCAGGTAGACCAATCAGGTTAGGTATGAATATCACAATTATAATGTTACATAACAGTACATCCACAGATTCAACAGCTTGCCAAGTACCATGAGTTTCATGAAGCCTGAAAAATACAGGTATTGCTGTCTAATATCACATTTTCTGGTCTGGGAGGAAGGCCAAATGTGGAAAAATGTGTTCAAAAGCCTTAAAGTGGATTTTGCATAATATGTCACCTTCAATAATGGATATTAAACACAAATGTCTGCACAACACAAGCGGCTACGAAGTCCTTTAAATGAAGAAAATCAGATGTGATGTTCATGGTCCTTGACCTTCATCAGACACCTTGATGGTTTGTCAGCATGAAGACTTGACTGTTTCACTGAGACACTGAATCAATCCAACATCTGAGTCTCCTCCCTCTGACTGCAGAGATGTTTGATGACAGAGAACTGATTGAGCTGAGAACATCAGAGCAAACTAAACTGATTCATACTGATCCTTCAGTCTCACCATCTCACCTCTGCACACATGGACAAACTCACTCTGATACTGATCTTCTCAGCTCTCACAGGTATGTGAAAAAATGTTCATTAAAAACAATTAGGATACAGATCTCCAACATTATCATGTTGTATGACTTCTCTACACTGTCTGACAAAAATCGCGGAACAGACTTCATGAAAAAGTCCCATCACAGAAACATCAGAAATTCTTCATTTAAAAATGAAATCACCTTGTTGTTTCTCATGTTGTAGGTATCATCTGTGATGAACTCACTCCAGTCAAAGATGAAGTGATCAGTCCAGAAGACAGCTCTATAACTCTGTCCTACACATACCACAAGACCATTTCTGGTAGTGAAGATTTCTTCTGGTATCAAAAACATCCAGGAAAACCTCCAGAGTTTCTCTTCCACATTTCTGGGTTCAACTCTTCAACAGCAGCAGAATCTCAGGGATCAGACTCAAAGTTTTCTACCAAGTTGTTTGGAGAGAATCGTCTGGACCTGCAGATCTCCTCTGCTGCTCTGTCTGACTCTGCTGTGTACTACTGTGCTCTGAGGCCCACAGTGACAGGAAACACCAAAACTCTGAACAAAAACTCAAACTGACAGACAATCAGCTGAGAGCCTTTATCCAACAACTGTGATCCTCCACTAGAGGGCCACATCATCAAGAAGGAACTGAGCTACCTCAGCACTGACATCAATCTTTCAGTAGAAGATAACTGCTGCTGTGAGGACAACTTTCCTCACACTGAATGTTGAACATCAGCTAGTTCCTCCTGTTGATCCAAACCTTGTTGTAGAGATGGAACATTGGCTGTGGATCATTCTGACTGCTCTGGTCTTCTATGGTAAGAGTCTACAACAAAACCTTGTCACATTGAACATGTTTGTCAGTTTCATTCTTAGATTCAAACTGAAACAGCATGAAATGCATGAACACATATGTATGTGAAAAAAACGGTCCATCAGGAAAGACATTAAAAATATGATTTATGGGGAAAGATTGTCTTTTACCTTCCACTTTGACTGCATGGTTAAAAATTGCATTTTGGAGCCTGTTCTCCAATTTAAGAGAGAAAATCTAAATGATCTATGGAACCACCAAAACTTGATGGAAAAACCTTGTAGCATGAAGTCTAAGTGTATTTCTCTTTCAGGTGTCAGCTGTGAAGATCTCACTCCACTGAAGAATGAAGAGTTCAGTTTAGAAGACAGCTCTGTTACTCTGTCCTACAGATACTCCAAACAAGCTGCTGCTGGTGCTTATTTCTTCTGGTATCGACAATATCCAGGAGAATCACCAGAGTTCCTCCTCTCTCATACATTATCAGCACCACTATCAAGTCCAAGAGAAGGTTGGTCCTACAGTGTGATTGAAGAAAAGAGCATCATAGACCTGGAGATCCAGAAGCTTCTTCTGTCTGACTCTGCTGTGTACTACTGTGCTGTGAGGCCCACAGTGACAGGAAACAGCAAAACTCTGAACAAAAACCTCTGGACTTGAAGATACTCTGGAACATCCACTAGAGGGAGTCATGCTCTGCTAACCAATGGTATTTTGGGATTCAGGCTTGATCTTCATCATTTCACTTGACAAAGCAACTCCATCTGAGTCTCCTCCCTCTGACTGCAGAGATGTTTGATGACAGAGAACTGATTGAGCTGAGAACATCAGAGCAAACTAAACTGATTCATACTGATCCTTCAGTCTCACCATCTCACCTCTGCACACATGGACAAACTCACTCTGATACTGATCTTCTCAGCTCTCACAGGTATGTGGATGATGATCAGTGTTGGAGGATGTTTGATGACAAACTTTCATTTTAGTTCCGTATCTAAACTCTGTTCCTCCATCATCAATCCAACACACACATGATTCTTTAATGGCTCACAGATGCTATTTTTACTGTTTTACAGAATGTTTTGCACAGAAAAGACAACGTGCTGCAACCAGAAGGAGATGTGACTGCCACTGAAGGAGAGGCAGTAACTCTTGACTGTCAGTACAACAGCACATCAACAAATGATTATCTATTCTGGTACAAACAGGACGGAGCCAACAGACCAGAGTTCATCCTCAGCAGATTTACATACGGAGATGGAAAAACAATGAAGGAGTTTGAGGAGAGATTTTCATCCACACTGGATTCAGCCAAAAAATCAGTTCCTCTGAAGATCCAGAAGCTTCATGTGTCTGACTCTGCTGTGTACTACTGTGCTCTGAGGCCCACAGTGACAGGAAACACCAAAACTCTAAACAAAAACCTCTGGAGGTAGGACTCCACAATACTCCACAACATCCACTAGAGGGAGTCCCATCCTCTCTAACTCCAGGTGAACATATCAATGAAGTCTTGACTGATGTCTCCTAAAACACAGCTCTGATGAACCACTCCATCATAACACTGCAGAGGAGCCTCACCATGAACTTATTTTAACACACCTCCCTGACCTGCTCATCGCTGTTTTCTAGTCAATTGAGTATTTTTAAAAGATGAAATGAAAAACACTCATTTAATATAAACTATTCCTGTTACAGAGCAAACAAAAACTGAATTTGGTCACATTACTTATGTGAACACACAAACAGGCAACTCTAGGTAACTGGTTCATGTTATTTCTGTAGCTTCACGTGGATCTCTAAAGTCTTCATGAAACATTAACATTCTTCAGTCCAGAAATCCTGTGAATAAAGCACAGCTGCATTCTATCCACACTCACAAGACCCTACTGTTCAGAAAGGCTGGTTTTGAGGGAGGTCACCTTCACATGGTGATGAACCAGAGCAGTGCACACATGGAAATTCATGTCAGTCCTTACATGAAAAAACTTTCAAACATTGATTTATGTCGGTTACCACACAGGGTTACAACTGTGACACCAGTTTCCCCTAAAATCACAGGTTAAAGTACAACAGGCTAACCACAGCAGGACTGCTGCAAATTAGCCTATCCAGGCTAATGTTAGCAGAACTGAGGCGTAATCGGGTGGGTAAAGGACCGAGTATATTCAGCCAACTGTAAAACTTCTCGTTATGGACACACACAAACTCTGAATTCATGCCGGTTACCAGATAACAGCCTGTTGATTGCCTTAAACATCACAGTCCAACACATAACATGATAACCTAGCCTACCATCTGGGCTAACATGAGCAGAAACTGAGGGGTAATGCGATTGGTAAAGGACTGATTGTATCAAGCCAGCTGTTAAACTCCTCTTGACTAATGTAGGAATGTTAAAACTTTGAAGTTTAATCTTCAGACTTTAAACAAGTAACATGAACACTGACAACCACGTGAAGATATCCCTGCTGTTAGCTTTACCTCATAGCAATGAGCAAAATAAAAACTACACAGAATTAAAATACTCACATATCCAATATCAGATTTGTAATAGGATTGTTGGTACTGAGCCTGGAATCAGAAAAGGTCTAATTCTCATTCCTGTGTTGAACTGACTGAAAAAGGTCAGTCAACACATGAGTTGGTCGAATGAAGAAGGACCCCGACTCAGGAGAAGATCAGGGTTTAAGTACCTTAGGAGACAAATGGGATACAACAAATGGGAAGAGGGACACTGTCCAGACATGGTAAAAATAATAGCAGACAAAAGACTTACTATTTACATGGAGATGTCAATGATCTTTGATCAAGGAAACAAGGATGGGTGGGGGTCAGCCTGAGCTGAAGGTGTTAGGAGGGGAAGCAGATCTGAGGGACATCCTCTCAGGTAGACTTCATAACCTTGTCTGCTGAGGGAGACGCCACAATTTTCAGCCAACAAGTGAGTGGTGACAGCTTTTGAGCTTAAACATGCTGAACACAAATTTCTCACTAAGAATATAAACAACATGGCCGCACATTGCAGAGGAAACTCTCCAGCAGGGGTGATGACGGGTATACTCAGATAGACCAATCAGGATAGGTATGCATATCAAAAAGATCATGTTACGTAACAGTACATCCACAGACTCAACAGCTCGCCAAATACCATGACTTCACATTCATACAGCCTGATAAATACAGGTTTTGTTGTCTAATCTTCCTTCTAGACTATTTTCTGGTCTGGGAGGAAGGCCAAATACCCCAAAATGTATCCAAAAGCCTAAAAGTTGATTTTGCATAATATTTCCCTTTTTATAATGGCTGTCAAGCACAAAAAGCTGCTACAAAGTCCTTTTCATGAAGATAATCAGATGTGATAATTATGGTTGTCTGACCTTTATCAGACACCTTGATGGTTTGTCAGCATGAAGACTTGACTGTTTCACTGAGACACTGAATCAATCCAACATCTGAGTCTCCTCCCTCTGACTGCAGAGATGTTTGATGACAGAGAACTGATTGAGCTGAGAACATCAGAGCAAACTAAACTGATTCATACTGATCCTTCAGTCTCACCATCTCACCTCTGCACACATGGACAAACTCACTCTGATACTGATCTTCTCAGCTCTCACAGGTATGTCAGACTGAACCACAGTCCCTTTTTTTCACCCTAAATCAAATTAACATTTTGGAGACTGTTTCTGTTTAGATTCTCATAAGTTTTAGATGAAGGTCCACGTTGAAGTCTGGGCTCAGTGGAATCTGTTGTAAATGAAAAAATCATGTTTTTCATAAATCATCTTTGTTTCAGGTGTCAGCTGTGAAGATCTCACTCCACTGAAGAATGAAGAGTTCAGTTTAGAAGACAGCTCTGTTACTCTGTCCTACAGATACTCCAAACAAGCTGCTGCTGGTGATTATTTCTTCTGGTATCGACAATATCCAGGAGAATCACCAGAGTTTCTCATCTATCATACAATATTAATCTCAAATCCTGAACCACGTTGGTCTGCTCGAGTGAGTGAAGATAAAAAGGTCATGGACCTGCAGATCTCCTCTGCTGCTCTGTCTGACTCTGCTGTGTACTACTGTGCTCTGAGGCCCACAGTGACAGGAAACACCAAAACTCTGAACAAAAACCTCTGGAGGTAGGACTCCACAATACTCCACAACATCCACTAGAGGGAGTCCCATCCTCTCTAACTCCAGGTGAACATATCAATGAAGTCTTGACTGATGTCACCTAAAACACAGCTCTGATGATCCACTCCATCACAACACTGCAGAGGAGCCTCATGATTAAGAATTATGTAATGGACCACTCCAGTTTTTTGTTTTCATGTCTTGTAGCCAGGCTGACACAGAGTCAGAGCTCTATTGAGCCTGTGATTCCTCTAGCCCTGAGCTGTGAGGACTTTATGAGCTTTTTCAATGATAAAATTCTGAAAATTAGAGATAAAATTAGTAACTCTCTATCTCCAGCTGAACCTGTTGTACCTCTAAATGTAGTAGTAGTTAGACCTGAGTTAGACAGTTTCTCTACGATTAGCCTTCAGGAGCTAAATTCTCTGGTCTCCTCCTCCAAATCATCAACCTGCCTTTTAGACCCGATCCCAACTAAACTGTTTAAGGAGGTCTTCCCTCTAGTTTGTCCGTTGTTGCTGGAGACAGTAAATATATCGCTATCAACAGGCTACGTACCACGGTCTTTTAAAACAGCAGTAATCAAACCCCTCCTTAAAAAACCTAACCTCGATTCAGGAACATTAGCTAACTACATGCCTATTTCTAACCTTTCATTTGCCTCAAAGATCCTGGAGAAAGTAGTAGCTGATCAGCTAGGTGACTTCCTTCAAGACAATAGCCTGCTTGAGGACTTTCAGTCAGGATTCAGAGCTCATCACAGTACAGAGACTGCTCTAGTTAAAGTAACCAATGATCTACTCTCAGCTTCAGATGAAGGACTTCTCTCTGTTCTTGTTTTGTTAGATCTTAGTGCTGCTTTCGACACCATTGATCATGATGTTCTTATACAGAGATTAGAGATGTTACTTGGGATTACAGGGACTGCCTTAAATTGGTTTAAGTCCTACTTATCTAATAGATATCAGTTTGTACACGTGAACAACAAGTCCTCTGTGTACACTAAAGTAAGTTACGGGGTTCCTCAAGGTTCGGTGCTAGGTCCAGTTCTCTTCTCTATATATATGCTTCCCCTTGGTGAAATCATGAGGAAATACTCTGTTAATTTTCACTGCTACACTGATGATACACAGCTTTATGTATCACTGAAGCCAGGTGAGACAAACCAGTTAGACAAACTAGATGCCTGTTTAAAGGACATCAGAACCTGGATGGCCAGAAATTTTCTTCTTCTTAACTCAGACAAGACAGAGGTTATTGTACTGGGCCCTCGACACCGTAGAGAATCCTTTTCTAGTGATTTAACTGCCATAGATGGCATTAGCCTGGCACCAAGCACAACTGTTAGAAATCTAGGAGTGCTATTTGATCAGGACTTATCCTTTAACTCCCACATAAAGCAAATTTCAAAAGCAGCCTTTTTTCATCTTCGTAGCATCGCTAAAATCAGGCCTATCCTGTCCCAGAGCGATGCTGAAAAGCTAGTCCATGCTTTTGTTACCTCTAGACTGGACTATTGTAATTCTCTGCTTTCAGGCTGTCCCAGCAAGTCACTTAAGACGCTTCAGCTGGTCCAAAATGCTGCAGCACGTGTACTGACTAGAACTAGGAGAAGAGACCACATTACTCCTGTATTAGCTTCTCTGCATTGGCTTCCCATTAAATATAGAATAGAATTCTAGATTCTTCTCCTCACCTATAAAGCTCTCAGTGGACAGGCACCAGTCTATCTTAAAGAGCTTGTAGTGCCGTACAACCCCTCTAGAACATTACGCTCCCAAAATGCCGGCCTACTTGCGGTACCATTAATCTCCAAAAGTAGTATGGGAGGTAGAGCCTTCAGTTATCAGGCTCCTCTTCTCTGGAACAATTTACCGACCACAGTTCAGGAGTCTGACACTCTCTCTACCTTTAAGGTTAGACTTAAAACATTCCTCTTTGATAAAGCTTTCAGTTAGGGACCAGCTCATAGTTTATAAATAAATAAATTAATTAGTTCATAAATTAGACTCATAGTTTAGGTGTAACAGGTCTAGACTGCGAGAGTCTGGCACAATGGGCTCGATCACTCTCTCTCTCTCTCTCCCTCTCTCTCTCCCTCTCTCTCCCTCTCCCTCTCTCTCCCTCTCCCTCTCCCTCTCTCTCTCTCTCTCTCCCTCTCTCTCTCCCTCTCTCTCCCTCTCCCTCTCCCTCTCTCTCTCTCTCTCTCTCTCTCTCTCTTTTGCCCCTTTTGTTTGCTCCTGTACTCGTCTCTGGCTCTTGTCTTGTAGGTGGTCTGGGATCCTTGGTGGAGACTGCCTGCTGCTGTGGAGTCACGAAGCCTCAAAACTACAGTTATAAACATGACACATAGTTGACCATTTTATTAGGAACACTCCATTCCCATTATCATTATAGCTATTTATACAGATACTAGCATGATCTCCATATCCATGATCGTTACACCTACAGTATCTATTTTTTATTACCACATAGTCATGAAGTCCCTCTTGAAAATGGGATGTCACATCTCAAGAGGCCTTTAACACATTTATATTTAACGGAGACAAATATGGTTGGGATGCACTTGTGGTCTGGGCACCCATGAGTTCGTCACTACCATAAATTCTTATTTTCAGTAAGAATATCTAAGATTATACTTCTAGAAAATGATCACCACAACCATTCAGACATGAGGACCCTCCTGAAAATGAGATGTAGCATCTCAAGAGGCTAACCTCTAATAAATCAGATGACAGGTCTATGGTTCATGGATCTGTCCCTAATTTTAGTTCTTACTTTAGTCCACTTGTCTCCTCTTACCTCCCTTCCTTCACCCTCACACCAACACAGCATGGTGTGGATTTGCTGTTCATCATGAGACTGGGATCCACATTCAAGATTTCCTGCTGCTTAACAGAAGGTTTTTTCTTGCCGCCATGATGGAGGGATCCATGATTGGCTATTTGGATTCATGTTGGGTGTTGGATGTATATATTTGTATATATATGTATATGTGTATTTTATATGTATATATGTATCTATGCATATATGTGTATCCATAAAATGAAGAGCTTTATGCTCTATTGTAAAGTGTCTTGAGATAACACTTGTTATGAATTGGCGCTATACAAATAAAGATTGATTGATTGATTGATTAATTGATTGGTACAGAACACTACTCAGGAGGACTACATAAACGAGGAGAAAGCTTGACCAACAGCTACACCACACTGGATTATACCCATGTCCATTATGTCCAAGGCCAGAAGTCCTTATGAAAAATCTAAACTATTTTTGTAATAAAAGAACTCCACTCCTCATTAAGTGAGATGCTTCTCATATGTTAAATTATTTTTCCTGAGGCCGTTTGATAAGCCAGGCTGTGAAGATGTTTATTTAGGCTGTAAAAACTTTCTGCTGCCCCTCACATTATCATGCAACCAGTCTCTAGTGGGCACTCAAGGAGCTGCAGGAGTTAACACATCATAAACGTCCAAAAACGGCCTGAGTACCCAAGATTCAAAAAAGAGACCATTTCACTGTGAGACACCATCTGAACCACTTGAATTCCTGCTTTAGATTAAATACACAGAAAATAAAAGAGAAAAAGATCCTTCAAAATATTATGTGAGAAAAAAATCAAAGATTGTAATGAAGTGTTGAAGATGTTATTCTTTCAATGAAATAGAAATCATAACAGGAAGAGAATAGGTTCACCCTCTGGCTCCTCCCACTGATGATAACCTAACCAATGAAATGATCCTGATCTGTGAAGTGGAGATAATGAAGGTTCTCAAACTGAACTATCAGCACAATCAGCTCAGTGTTGAGGATTCACAGCTGTGAAGAACAGCAGCTGCTTTGCTCTGATTTGATTTCAGAGGAACAACATTTCACATCTTCAGTCTGATTGGCTGGAACATCTCCAAAGACATGCTGATTCACCTCTTTATATTCATCTCTTATTTTATAGGTGAGTCTTCATATTGATATAGATCTATCATTTCAACCAGCTTTTCACAACAACTCATCTGTCCAACATTTCACAAGAACAGCTTTATCTCTGTGAGCTCAGATTTACTGGGACAGAAACAGACCATTTTCTTTAATCCATCTCAAAATGACAAATCTTCATTTTACAGCCCTGGGCTCCATGAACACCATCAACCCAGAAAGAGCTGAAGAAAATGTTGCAGAGGGACAAAACATCAACCTGACCTGTTAGATGGCAAGATTTGTTGGATGACAAATCTTGTCATCTAACACTGCTGCTCTGTCTGACTGCTGTGTACTACTGTGCTCTGAGGCCCACAGTGACAGGAAACACCAAAACTCTGCAAGTCTCATTGCAGTTCAGTCTGATGAATTCAAGAAAGTGTGAATAAAAGCAAGAATCTCTGTCCTCATCAGGATTTTTGTTATGAAGATCATCAATAAAACAATCAGAACAAAGTAATGTTTTCTCTTGAACCTTGTTTGTCTCATCACTTCTTTTTCTCGTCCACTTCAGGACAAACAGCTGCAGATGAAATCACTCCTGTGGACAAAGAAGTCAGAAGAACAGAAGGAGAATCCGTCACACTCGGATGTAACTATGAGACAACATCAGATTATGTTTGGCTCTACTGGTACAGACATCACTCTGACCTTCAGGCACCTCAGTTCATACTCAAGAAAGGAGCCCGAGAGATCACAGGCTCATATATCCCAGACCAACGATATGGATCCCAGACCTCTGACAGCTCCACTGAGCTGACCATCACAAAGCTAACCCTGGCAGACACAGCTCTCTACTACTGTGCTTTAGACACACAGTGATACAAAGTGTAGAAGAGGCTGTACAAAAACCTGAACACAGATATCTGACTACTCTTCAAAGAGGAGGGAAGTGGGATTCAAACCACAGCTTCATGTCAGATGGATTCTGATGATTCCTGTTTTATCAGACTCTCTGTGGTCACAGCTGCTGTTCAGACTCTGAGGGAGGATTCACAGCAACATTCAGACAAAATATGGAGTTAAAGCTGACTCAGACTGCTTCTCCACAACCAACCTTCAGTAACTTAATTCTGTGTCTCCTCTTCCAAACCATTAGCCTGTCCTTTTGACCTAATTTTGCCAAAACTAATAAAGGAGGTATGTCCCTTAGGCCCCATCCACAGGAAGCCAAACCGAGGTCTAAACGCATACGTTTTTTGCAGAATCTGCGTATCATCCATATGAAGACGGCGTTTTGGGGGTCTGTAAACGATCATTTTTGGAACCAGGTTCCAGAGTGGAAAGATTGTGAAATGCCGTATACGCAGCTCCATGATTACTGGCTCTCCGTAACTTTTCAGATACGCTTACGTCATAGATTCATATAGTCATTGACACGCATGCGCCACACGCGACAACAACAATGGCGGCGTACGTGAAGCATATGAGCGGATGAAGCTACTGCCCCTGTTGCAGCAAAATCTCCATCTTCTCAATCACCACCGAGTTGAACAAACAATTATCGACACATTACGGCACTTTATGATCACTTTATCACAATCTCTGTGTCCAACTTTTGCCGCAAGTGCGCACGCCCACTGTTTTTTTTGTCTGTTTCTGCTTGTTTCCGTCAAAACGTTACAGTGCCCCTAGATGTCTGGCATGTGTTTTACAGCGTTTTAATGCGTATCGAGTGCATTCATATGGACGCACACATTTTTTGAGATGCCTTCATCTTTATGACGATCGTTTTGGAAACTGTTTAGCGTTTTGTCTCCGTGTGGATGGGGCCTTAGTTTGTTTTGCCTCTTTGTAGACAATCTTCATTTCTGAATCAACAGGCTATGTGCCACACTCCTTTAAAGGATCGGTAATCATGTCACTTTGTTAAAAGCCTACCTTTGATTCTATAGGCCTACATCAAACCTTCCATAGATCCTTCAGAAGGTGGTGGCTTATTCCTCTACTTGTCTGGGGCAGGCAATGAGAGGGGGGGTTGGTGGGCTACCACTCTACACTTAGAGCAGAACTTAGTCATGGTAGAGGGATCTTCATATAGGAACTAAGATACAAAATAAAAGGGGGTCAGGAGGCAGATCACTACGTTAGGCTTGGTGCCGCTGGTGGGGTCCGGCCTTTTCTGGCCTCGACTCTCGAGTGGGGAGCCCTTCTCAATCAACTTGGATGGTGGCAGCCTCTTTTGAATGCGGCTGGGTTCCAGTACCTGCAGGTGGCGGTCTAGGGCGACACCCGGGATGCCAGTTGGGTTCTGCTGGTTCATGTTTCCCTTGGTGGCCTGTGGTGTGGACTGTTTCTGGATCCTGTGACTTTGGGGCCCGTGGGGTGGGTCTTGGGTGCCCTGGTGGCTCCCTGGGTATGGGCAGCTACCTGGGCATTCGGTGATCACCTTATGCTGCGTTCACACTGCAAGTGACCCAGCTACCACAGTCGCGTCGCCCACTGATGTAGCGTCGCACGTCCATAAATACTGACCGCTGCCATCGGCCGTCGCTTGTGTTTCACCGCGATCATATCATATATCATGCAACAGGATGTATAAGCGGACATTATTCAAGCTGTATCCTTTTCACTCACTTATCAAACACTAAACCCCTCAGCTGATGCCCTGCAATAGCAGCATCTGTTAGTTTACCGCGGTCCGACTAGGCGGAACTAATGTCCTCACTGAGATTAGTTCCCTAGACGGAACTCATCCGCCCTGTAGTTCGGATGAACAACAGTCTGTCTCGGGTACCGTCACATGTACACACACCTCTGATTGGTTGTTGCCACACAGCCACACACGACATCGCCAGAATAGATCAACTTTTTTTAACTTTGACATCACGCGACGAGTGAAATGATCGTCTTGTACACGGTTGTCGCATCACGGGAGGGTTAGCCCCGCCCCATCGCGGCTGTACATTGACGATGAATGGAGAGTGATCGCCGAGATAGTACAAGTAGCGTCCGGTGTGAACGCACCTTTACATACATGGGTGTACAGACACTCAAGCTTCTGTTGAGACTAACTGTAAAGAAATGATTGATCCCAACAGAACATGCTGAGTCGGACACTCTTACACATCTTCTCACGCTCCCTCCATATCTCACCCCTGTGGTCCACCCCTACAATCAAGACAACACATTTCCGGTGTCCCTGGTTTCTTACAGCCTTTACTTCCTGTATGGACTTGGATCAGCACAGCACTTAGACTACTATTTCATATTACTTACACTACCTGTTTATCCTTCTCCCCATTGTCTTGGCTCGTCTTGTCCTGTCTGTCATTATTTCCCCTTCTTTCACACTGTGGTGTGGCACGGCCCTCCCCTTCAGCTCACATCAGGGGTTAAATAAAGTTTGATTTGATGGAGGAGCCTACAGGGAGGGCTGGTGATGGTCACTTGTAGCAGTGAATCTTATTCACTTATCTGTCACTGCTAAGTAAAAAAATCCATTGGTCTTTCCAATGCTGCAATTGAACACAGTGTTCAGCTTAAAAGACAATGCAGACAAGGGAAAAAAGTGGTGGCCTATCACTGTCATGACCTCCTGCAAAAAAACAACTTGTTTGAGGATTAAAATGTGCTCAAACATAGAATAGAGGGACTGGCAGATATCAGATTAAACACCTGAACAAGAAGTCGTCTTTATTCACTTAAGTCAGTTAAACAGTTCCTCAATGTTCTGTAATAGGTCAGATTCTCCTCTTTTCATTTATGCTTACCTTTGGTGACGTCATTAAGAACTACTCCACAAGTTTTTATTGTTATGCTGACAATACTCAAATGTACACATCACTGAGGCCAGGTGAGAGAATTCAGCTCTCTAAACCAGAAGAATGTCTGAAGGACAGAAGAATTGAAATGGAGAGGGATTTTATTCTTCTCAACTCAGACAGACAGAGGTTACTGTGCTCATTCTGGTTGTTGCTGTGTCAGAAATTCATTTAATATTCTTCAGCTGTTCCAAACTGTTGACGCAGGTGTCCTAACTCGAACTAGAAGAAGAGATCACATTCCTCCTTGTCTCTGCACTGGCATCAGTGAAATCTAGAATACAAAAAAAATTCTTCTTCTCACTTTCAAAGGGGGGGTTAATGACATCATCCTGTGTGACCGCCAACACAGGAAGAGAGAAACTTGAATGGATGGATCAAAACAACCACTGAAGTTTCTCTGACTGTAAGAGCAGAACACAAACTCAAGTATTTCCACTCAACATCATCAAAGTCTTGGAGGACATCTGCTCCAGAATGATTACCATTGGATCTTGTAGTGAAGTCAAGCCCGAGTGTCTTGGAAGGTGGTAGGAAGGCAATCACAGAGGAGTTCTTTTCCAACCAGGCATGTCTTCATTTACAGTGAGTTTAAAAAAAACACGTTAACTGAACAAAAACAACAAAAAGTTCAAACTGAAATGAACTCATAATTAAACTCATAATAAGGCACGTGTTTGAAGCAGCACGGCCCCCTGCTCTCTCCCCAAATTTCAAATCTCCCCCAGCTTTATAACCTGCCCAATTGCCGATTAGTGGCAGCTGAGTGGCTGACCTGACTCACAGGGGAGTGCTTACAGCATCCTTGAAATTAACCCAAGAAACAAACTCTTTTATCTTTAACTAATCTACTCAATTAAATGAGTCACCACAAAGAAATCTCAAACTTTTAATGAAACAAAATGCATCAATTAAACCTAAGAAGGAATGAATCTACAAACAAGAAACCCCTGCAGATGGTTTGGCCCTGTGATGTCACCAATGACATCACCAACTCTATAAAAAGCCAGGAAGTGCAAGGCCATCCCTTTCTGTCTGCAGATCCTTGTTGTGCAGTAACAAAGGAGCAAACAAAGGTCAGTATGAACAAAGAAACAAACTAATGAATACTGTATTTAGTGATGGGCGCTCGAGGCTTTGTTGAGGCTCCGACACCTGATTCGAAAAAATGCTTCATTGCTCGAGGCTTCAATAATACAATGCTCGAGTAGGTCATCTAGTGGTCAATAAAATGAAGTGCAATTGAAATGATGAATTCATTGTTTCATGAGTCATTTGGGTTTTGAGTCGCTAATGCGTTTCTGTTTGCGCACACTGCATGGATGTATGGTTTCACGCTCAGTCGCACAATAAAATGCATTTTGAAAAAGGAAAATTAAGACGATGTATTTGTGACGTCTAATTGCAGTTCACAGTAGCTCCATACTTAAGTCTAACATTAGTCATATTACACCATAAAAGAAATCTAAATATCACATAGCTTAAAAGATTTTGATGATGATTTTGAGGCCAGATGTCTAATATTAATTGTAATTAGAATATATTATCTTTGACATGTTCGGACAGGGATCGAACCCGGAAACGCCAGTTGGAAGTCCGTTATAGTACCAGTTCACTACGAAGCACTTGTGTATGTTAAAATTCTGTGTGATATATAATTCTCATATTATGATGCTTAGCCCTACAGTAACTGTTTTATTTTACTCAGAGTAGTCTGTCATGTTATGTTGGATCTGCAGTACTGAATGCAACTTTGTTAAAGAGAACCTCTACCGGGTTCTCCGTGTTGATTAATTTTAAAGGCTGAGCTCTAAGCTGACACAGCCAAAGAAAGCAGTGAGACGCTTTCCATATCTAATGAAACAGTAAAGTGGTTCATACGTCATAAACCACGTAATTCTTTCAAACCAAAACAGTTTGTACTACACGCAATCTAACTCTCAACAAACTAATAGCAACAACAGCACAAAACCAACCTACTCTGCACGTTTTTTTTTTTAAATGAGCGCCTATTTATTGGATATCCTATCCCTGAACACGCTCCATTCCGCCAAACGATTCACATCAGAGCTATAGAGATAGTAAGAGATCTCTGTAGCTCTGGATTCACATGACAAACCGAGCCAATCAGGTGCTTCGTTTGATGTCCGAGCCACAGCAGTGGTTCGATACACTCAACTGTTTCATACGTCACTCAACTGTTTCGGACGTCACTCATCACGTGACCGATACACGCTCCGGCACAGTGCTTCGATACGTTTGCTTCATGAGCTACGGCGCATGTGTCGGAGTCTCGGGTATCAGCGGGCCATCACTAACTGTATTGTGCACTTTAAACTAAATTAAGTGATCTGATCAACTAAAGACTGTGTGATTGCTTTAAATTGCTTTGTACTGTGATGGAAAATGTAACTTACTGCTAACACAAACAAACCCGGGATCGTAAGTGCTGCAATGTTACAGGGGCAAAAGTCAAGTAAGGCAAAAATTAACAAATGTGTAAAGTAATTTTTTAAGGAAACACTTGATGCTTTAAGTGACAAGTGGGTTTAATAAAGCAGGGGTATCACCCACTTCGTCACAGATCTCTCGTCTAATCCACAAGCTGCTGTTGGATACAGAGATGAAACTCTGCAAGTTTCTGTTTCATCTATTCAAGACGTCCACAAAGTGACACTGCCTCATATTCACTTCTGTGTGCTACAGTGCTCCTCTCAACTCTTCAGTTGATGTTAGAGACACATTTTTTTTACATATACCACTGAAAAGAGGATATAAATTCTTCATCCACTTTCTCATTATGAACTGACTACAGCTGCTTGACCCTGTGCTGCCTGTTGGTGACCCCTGAACCACTCCAACACTTTGCCGATCCAACAGGACAACCCAGGTCAGTGAATAACATAGGCAGGGTGCTCATTTAAATCAAGGCTACATGTGTGACATTGGTTTGACAATCAGCTGAGAGCCTTTATCCAACAACTGTGATCCTCCACTAGAGGGCCACATCATCAAGAAGGAACTGAGCTACCTCAGCACTGACATCAATCTTTCAGTAGAAGATAACTGCTGCTGTGAGGACAACTTTCCTCACACTGAATGTTGAACATCAGCTAGTTCCTCCTGTTGATCTAAACCTTGTTGTAGAGATGGAACATTGGCTGTGGATCATTCTGACTGCTCTGATATCTGGTAAGACAGAAATATCTTCATTTAATAAAAATGATTCATTTTAACATTTCAGTGTGTCTAAATTGCTAAATCTGTAACATCTGATCCTGACATGTTCATCTTTTTATCTTTTCCAGAGTGCAAAGGACAAGACACCGTGAACCAACCACCAGGAGATATCATTGCTTCTGAAGGAGACTCAGTCACACTTGAATGTTCATTTGAGACCACTAGAACTCCGTACTTGTTCTGGTACAGACAAGACATTGGTGATTCCCCAGAGTACATGCTGAAGTTTTATTCAGGTCAGTTGGAAAACAGTGATCGATTTAAGAAGGACAGATTCACTGCTGCAATCAACGGGACAACAGTTCCTCTGACGATCCAGAAGCTTCATGTGTCTGACTCTGCTGTGTACTACTGTGCTCTGAGGCCCACAGTGACAGGAAACACCAAAACTCTGAACAAAAACCTCTGGAGGTAGGACTCCACAATACTCCACAACATCCACTAGAGGGAGTCCCATCCTCTCTAACTCCAGGTGAACATATCAATGAAGTCTTGACTGATGTCACCTAAAACACAGCTCTGATGAACCACTCCATCATAACACTGCAGAGGAGCCTCATCATCAACTTATTTAGTCCATCTTAGGAGACGACAAATCACTCCCAGCACGGAGCAGAGACTGACTCACTGTCACCAACACTCAGCATTTAGGTATTCAGAAGTTTAGAACCAGCTCACCTGATGTCTACAGACTTACTCTTGGTCTCTGATAACATCTCTACAGCCTCTGCACTCTCTCATACATATAAAACATTACCTGTTCCAAAAAAAGACCCTTTGTGCAAATACATACTGAAATTGGTCAGAACATTCAGCCAGAAAAGCACTCAGAGAGCACAGATCTCCACCAAGCAGCTCAATTACAAACATGAATTGTGATTCCACCAAACATTGTAGTTCTACATTTTCTTATAAGCACATTGAGGAAGGAAAAATATCAATCTGCAAGAAGAGGGATTATTGTTGATATAAAGATCATCCAACAGAGTGACCTAGTTAGTTGTTGGTCTTGTATCTTGACTGAACCAATCTGCTGCTTGTACAGACGTTGTTGTGTGTTCTTTGGTGCTTCCAGAGAGTGATGTTACCAGCCTGTCAGTAGGAGCAAATCCACATTGTGTTGATGCATAACACACTCCCTCTTTGTGGAATTTTGGGGGATAGGTTTTTACCCTCATACACAGACTCATGCTATGATGGGCTTCTTCCATATTGACATTATCAGCAGCCTTGTTTTGACTGTGACAGTCACTTTTGTAGGGGCTGTGAGCAAGTTGAGCTGCCACGTCTTTTTCTATAACGTTAATGGGCTCACAGTAATGTTTCTCTTAGTTGTGAGTGCAGACGGAGAGCTGTGTAGGACTCCTTCAATGGCATTGCAAGGGAAGCTGGGAAATGTTGTGACATAGGCTTGAAAACTTGACGTCAGCTTACAAATTAACTTAAACTACCATAATGCCAAAAACAAATGGAGTTTGCTTTTACAAACAATGTTGTTTGTGACCTCAATCTACATCAGATCAGCACCAAAATCTAATGTTTTCTTCCTTGGACCAAATGACACTTTTGGGAAAGTCTTCAGGTAAATTGATTTAGTAGTTCTTGAGTAATCTTTCGAATAAACAAACAAACAGACTCTGGCAACAATAAAAACTCCTTTGTGGAAATTGCAGTTTCTTGATAGTTGATGTGTAGATGGAGATGATGAAGAAGCTTCACCAAAACAGACTTGTTTGCATATAAAAGAAGTTTATTTACAAACCAAGCAAATGTCAGAATCAGGCACTCCGGACAGCCTGAGAGGCCCAAGCTAAACAAACCTCTCGAGCATTGTAAGAGGACATGTATTTATACCAGACTCATTGCTTGACCTATACAAAGACATGCATGTACATACACACACACACACATAGGCTACATACATACATACAAAACACGAGAGGTCAGTCTATCCAAGTAAGCAATAGCTAAATGAGATTATACCCACGCGCATGCCTGTTAGTTAGTACAATCTAAGCAATACATTTTATTTATTCTGGCTAAATAAATACACCATTTTCTCCATTGTTTTTCCCCAGTTCGTTTTAAGTGTTGAAGATGTTATAGAAGGTCATTTGTTCCAGAAGATGTAATTATTTCTACAATACTAATAAAAAATACCTGCTGTGGGACATTTCTTCTGAAGCAAACATTTTGCAATTGGCTTTTACTGATGCTAACAAAATCTTTCTCGAGATAGGTGTCATTTTTACTGAGTCCATTGGGTAGGTGCCTGAAGGTAAAGAGAATGAAAGTAAAATGAACAGTGAAACCAACAGAGTTTGAAATAATTTAATCCAATATTGATGTGAATAAAGAACTTGTTTCCCATAAAAGTAAGTTATCCATGCTTCATATACTGTTGAACTAAGTGCTTCACATTCTTCCTTCATGTATTGCATTAAGTACTTCAACCTTTACTTCTCGAAAGTACAACAATGTTGAAACCCTTACCAGAGGACAAAAAGTATTTTTTTACCCAATCTTGATGTGGGTACTACAAAACTGTTTTTTCCTATAAATGAATGATCCATTATTAGTATACTATTGAACATAGTACTTCCCAGACTACCAGCATGCATATAATAAAAGCATTTTTATAGTGTACTTTTCGAGTAATATGTCAAAACCCTTAACAGAGGATAAGATTAGGATATTTCAATTAACTTTGAAGTGGCATAAGAAAACAGCATGAAGTGCTTTACTGTGAACATTTAAAATGGGAGCATAGTCAAAAATCCTTAACAGAGGACAAAATTATGATATTTCATCCAAATTTGATTTTAAATAAGGATTTTGACATAGTAATTATGGCGGATAAATACACGGTAAAAGTATTTTCATAAAATGCCTGGAAACACTTTTAGAATCCCAACAGTATCACATGGACTACTTATAGGAAAAACACGATTTTTATTTCACATCAAAGTTGGGGGAAATATTTAATCTTGTCTCTGCTGAGGATTTTGACAAAGGATTACTTGAAAAGTTCATAGTAAAAGTACTTCATATTATGCATAGTGGTAGACTGGGAGGTACTAAGTTCAAATGTGTATGTGAATCATGGACTACTTATGAGAAAACCAATTTTTATGCCTACAACATATCTGGGGTACAGTATACTTAATCTTACTGTTTTGATTTTGATTTTGACAATGGATTACTTCGAAAAGTACATAGTAAAAGTATTTCATAATAGCCTATACAGGTAGTCTAGAAAGTACATTACTAATTACTGTTTCGTTTTCATCATGGAAGTCTGATTGTGAGATAGATAGATAGATAGATAGGATAGATAGATAGATAGATAGATAGATAGATAGATAGATAGATAGATAGATGGATAGACAGACAGACAGATAGATAGATATAGGCTTCTTTATTTCAGACTCAATGTTCATATGTAAAAAAAAAAAAGGTTAAAATTAACACTAGACAACAATAAAAAACATAGACTAATTAATTCATTTTCAAAAGGCACTTATACCAGTGCCCTCAAAACTAGGAAGTGCATTAATGTCACTGTACATGATATTCACCAGTGCCCAAACAATTTGATTCTCATAATCATTTAATCTGCAGATGAACCTGAGCATTTTGTCCCGACCCACACTCACTCCCCCAGCTCTTCAGAGCAGCGACATCAAGTATCTGTAGATTCGTACATTAGAAAAAAAGACGCTGCGGGTGATTTGACCAAGCAAACACGAACCACAGCTGCTTTAACCACGGTCAAACACTGTGAACAGAGCCTGGTCATCAGCTGGCTAGCGCTGCACAGAGGCTGCTGACAGCTTCCGGAGGTCAGTATAAAGTGAATATCACCGCAGGCTGGTGTGACTCCGCTTTGCAGTTAACCATTTGAAGAGAATACAGAAGGCTGCTGCCTCCAGACATCGTGTAAAGAGACACTGGCTCTAATAAGACAAACTCCTCTTCCATCCTGGAAAACACTTGAATTTATTAGCTGGCCAGTGTGTAGCAGCTATCCAGTGAAAACAGGAAATGATGCCGTTTGAGTGATGCCTGATGTGTTTCAGTTCAGCCAATCAGAGACAAGTAGCATGGACCTACCTCCTTTCCTGTTCTTGAAATGTTTTTCATGATTCCTGAAATGTTTTTTCATGATCACTGAAATGTTTTTTTTTATAGATTGTGAAATGTTTAAAGATTCATAAATGTTTTTCAGATTGTGAAATGTTTTTGCGCATTTATACCGCTTTTTCAGATTGTGAAATGTTTTTATGCATTCATAAATGTTTTTGTATTTATTTTGAAATGTAAATTACGTGATTGGCCTTCAGGGCTACCTCAGTAATTATTTGGTGCTGAGCCTGGATTTAGGAAAGACTAGTTCTCAGTCCTGTGTTGAACTGACTGAAGTTGAAGAAGCAGTTGAACATGGAGAAACTGGCACTACGCATACAGGTGTTAGCCAGCTGAAGTTGCCGCACATTCCCATCAAAAATAAAATCACTAGAAAAAGCACTCACAAGGGCGCAGATCTCCGCCAGCACCACAGTCCTGCCCCTTATTGTGATTTTCACCATAAATATTAGTCCTACAACTTTATTTAATCTAAATATTTAGATTCCATGATCATGAAAACATACTCATTATCAATTGGAATCATAATGATATCTATTTTAGTTCTGTCGTTATTCACAAAAATCACATTTTTCATTATGGTGGCCAGACGCTGATCCAGATCAACACCAAAATCGAATCAGTTCTTCCTTTTCTCATGCAGAACATTTCCTAAAAATTTCATCCAAATCCATCAGTAACTTTTTGAATTATTTTGTTCACATATGGGCCATTGACGGACAGACAGAGACAAACAAACTCTCCCAAAAACATAACCTCCATCCACTGGGGCCCTTTAGTCACTCTGAGGCTGGTAGCCTATATGAAGATATATGAGGCTTTTTACAGCCAACAAGTGAGCAGTGACAGCTTCTGAGCTTTCAGACATGCTGAACACAGATCTCTCACTAAGAATATGAACAATATGGCTGCACATTGCAGAACAAATTTGTCCCTTGAGGGATAATTTGGTAGACCAATCAGGTTAGGGTCTAAATATCACAGATATAATGTTATGTAACAGGATATCCACAGACTCAACAGCTCATCGAATACCACGAGTTTACATTCATGCAGTCTGATAAATACAGGTTTTGTGGTCTTAAATCACATCTTTGGCTGGAAGGAAGGCCAAAGGCCCAAAAATGTGCTCAAGTCCCCATTTGTGAAGGCTGGCATACCAAACACAAAGGTTTGCGACACTGCAAGCTGCTACTAAAGGCAATGTAATGAAGACAATCAGATGTGATGTTCATATGGTCCTTGACCTTACTTGACATAATCAGAAACCTTGATGGTTTGTCATCATGAAGACTTGACTGTTTTAATTGGAGATACTGAATCAATCCAACATCTGAGTCTCCTCCCTCTGACTGCAGAGATGTTTGATGACAGAGAACTGATTGAGCTGAGAACATCAGAGCAAACTAAAGTGATTCATACTGATCCTTCAGTCTCACCATCTCACCTCTGCACACATGGACAAACTCACTCTGATACTGATCTTCTCAGCTCTCACAGGTATGTGGATGATCAGTGCTGGATGATGATTGATCACAATATTTCATTTCAGTCCTTTCTGATAGATAATTTTAAAACTCGACATAAGAGCAGGAATCTCTGTCCTTATCAGGATTTTGTTCTGAAGATCATCAATAACACAATCAGAACAAAGTAATGTCTCTCTTGAACCTTGTTTGTCTCATCACTTCTTTTTCTCGTCCATTTCAGGACAAACAGCTGCAGACAAAATCTCTCCTGTGGACAAAGAAGTCAGAGAGTGAACAGAAGGAGAATCTGTCACACTCAGATGTGACTATGGTGAGACAGACCGGAGTGTTTACCTTTACTGGTACAAACATCACTCTGACCTTCAGGCACCCCTCCAGTTTATACTCTCGTGGAGGGAGCAACCCCAGGGATACACAGGCTCATATATCCCAGACAAACGATATAGATCCCAGACCTCTGACAGCCCACTGAGCTGACCATCACAAAGCTAATTCCCTGGCAGACACAGCTCTCTACTTACTACTGTGCTTTAGACACACAGTGATACAAAGTGTAGAAGAGGCTGTACAAAAAGCTCCTGAACACAGATATCTGACTACTCTTCAAAGAGGAGGGAAGTGGGATTCAAACCACAGCTTCATGTCAGATGGATTCTGATGATTCCTGTTTTATCAGACTCTCTGTGGTCACAGCTGCTGTTCAGACTCTGAGGGAGGATTCACATCAACATTCAGACAGAAAATTCAGTTAAACTTCACTCTGACTTCTTTTCCTCAATAAAACTTCAGAAATTAAATTCTGTTTTCTCCTCCTCCGAACCATTAACACGTCCTTTAGACTTGATCCAGACTGATATCAAAGGAGGCCTTTTCCTTAGTTTGTTCAGCCTCTTTTAAGACAATCAGTAGATCTTAATCAACAGGCTGTGTGCCACAGTCCTTTAAAGGAGACATATCATGCTTGTTTCTCCTTTTCACTATGCCAGACTAGAATGCCTGTAAAACATTTCTGCCCTCAGTACAAGTCATTTAGTTCCTTCATTTCCCCACAATAGCGTTCTCAAAATCCTCATTTTAGGCCATTATCAAGCTCTTGTTGAGACGCTTTGTGACAAGGAATGACCTAAAGTTACCTCGCAACGTCACAGCCCTTTGTGCTCTGGTTAGTCAGTTCTATCGGGGGTAGAGCCAGCCTGTCCTTCTTCTTCTACTGTATTTTCCAGCAGGCTCAAAGCAGTGACCACATTTTGAGTCCCCCTATAGACCAGAGCTGGTCATGAGTGACAGTTAGCGAGGGATCTATATACCCCTGCTGGTGGATGTGTTCCTCGGTGACGGTTTTGTGGCTAACGGACATCACAGAGGACGAAGTGTTTTATCAGATTACTCCAATAAAAAGAAATGTACCTCGTGATGTCACGACGTTTGAAATCTCGTGGACATCTCACAATGACCTATTTTCAGAGGCATCAAATCTCGTTCTAGGATATCAGAAAAAATACAATATCTCATTTTTTGAAAATTAAGGGGGTGTAAGGTCTTGTTTTCAAATTTATTATGTTATATGTAAGTATTAAATCATGCATCAGCATGATATGTCCTCTTTAAATGTTTTTGCGCATTCATAAATGTTTTTGCGCATTCTTAAATGTTTTGCGCATTCATAAATGTTTTTGCGCATTCTTAAATGTTTTTGCGTATTTTGAAATGTTTATTCGCATTGACCTTCAGGGCCACAATACTATCACCAGGGAACATGCTTCAACATAAATTAAAGGAATTACTCCGTATTACAAGGACTGCTTCTAATTGGTTCAAGTCCTATTTATCTGACAGATATCAGACTGAACACCTGAACAATAAGTATTCTCAGGTCACTAAAGTCAGTTAAAGAGTTCCTCAATGTTCTGTACTCAGTCAGATTCTCTTCTTTTCATATATGTTTACCTTTGGTGACGTCATTAGGAACTACTCCACACATTTTTTTTCTTTTATGCTGACTATACTCAACTGTCCTCAACACTGAGGCCAGTTTTGAGAATTCAGTTATCTAAACCAGAAGAATGTCTGAAGGACATAAGGACCGAAATGGAGAGGGATTTAATTCTTCTCAACTCAGACAGACAGAGGTTACTGTGCTTATTCTGGTTGTTGCTGTTTTAGAAATTCATTTAATATTTTTCAGCTGGTCCAAACCTTTGACGCACGTGACCTAACTCAAACTAGAAGAAGAGATCACATTACTCGAGTATTAGAATCTCTGTACTGGCATCAGTGAAATCTAGAATACAATAAAAAATCCTTCTTCTCACTTTCAAATGGGGGCTGATGACATCATCCTGTGTGACCGCCAAAAACAGGAAAAGAGAAACTTGAAAGGATGGATAAAAACAACCACGGAAGTGTCTCTGACTGTAAGGGAAGAACACAAACTCAAATGTGCATCTGGACAACAGAAGAGTTGTTTCAACTCAATATCATCAAAGTCTTGAAGGACATCTGCTCCAGAATGATCATCATTGGATCTGTCGTCCAATCAAAGAGCTGCTGTTGGATACAGAGATGAAACTCTGCAGGTTTGTTTCGTCTATTTTAGACATCCACATAGTGGCGCTGCTTCATATTCACTTCTGTGTCCTCCTCTCAATTCTTCAGTTGATGCTACACATACAGTTTTTACATATACCACTGAAGGAAGGATATAAATTCTTCATCAACTTTCTCATTATGAACACTGACTTCAGCTGCATATGTTTGACCCCTTATACTTCCGGTCAGTGACCCCTGACCCCCTCCAAAACTTTGCAGATCCAGCAGGACAACCCATATCAGTGACTAACCCAGGCAGGCTGCTCGATAAAATCAAGGCTGCATGCGTGAAATGTGCCTGACAGACAATCAGCTGAGAGCCTTTATCCAACAACTGTGATCCTCCACTAGAGGGCCACATCATCAAGAAGGAACTGAGCTACCTCAGCACTGACATCAATCTTTCAGTAGAAGATAACTGCTGCTGTGAGGACAACTTTCCTCACACTGAATGTTGAACATCAGCTAGTTCCTCCTGTTGATCTAAACCTTGTTGTAGAGATGGAACATTGGCTGTGGATCATTCTGACTGCTCTGCTCTTCTATGGTAAGAGAGGATGAACAAGAAAACCTTGTGACATTGATCATGATAGCCAGTTAGAAATAAACTCAATCAAAATAAATTGAAGAAACACAAATGAATATGAGACATAAACACAGCTCATCATATTGGACATTAAAAATATTTTTGATGGGTGAGGACTGCCCACTCAACATCTCGGGTGTTTGGTGAAAAAGTCCATTTGGACATTGATTTGACATAGTTTAACTGATCTCTGTTACCACTGAATATTGATGGAAAAACCTTGAAGCATGAAGTCTAAGTGTATTTCTCTTTCAGGTGTCAGCTGTGAAGATCTCACTCCACTGAAGAATGAAGAGTTCAGTTTAGAAGACAGCTCTGTTACTCTGTCCTACAGATACTCCAAACAAGCAACTAGTGAATATTTTTTCTGGTATCGACAATATCCAGGAGAACCTCCAGAGTTTCTCATCTCTCACACTTCCTCAGGAGATAAACTCAAGGATGTTGATGAAAGACTGTCTATTTCAATGAGAGAAGACAAAACAGTCATGGACCTGAAGATCCAGAAGCTTCATCTGTCTGACTCTGCTGTGTACTACTGTGCTCTGCAGCCCACAGTGACAGGAAACACCAAAACTCTGAACAAAAACCTCTGGACTTGAAGATACTCTGGAACATCCACTAGAGGGAGTCATGCTCTGCTAACCAATGGTATTTTGGGATTCAGGCTTGATCTTCATCATTTGACAAAACAAATCAACTCCATCTGAGTCTCCTCCCTCTGACTGCAGAGATGTTTGATGACAGAGAACTGATTGAGCTGAGAACATCAGAGCAAACTAAAGTGATTCATACTGATCCTTCAGTCTCACCATCTCACCTCTGCACACATGGACAAACTCACTCTGATACTGTGCTTTAGACACACAGTGATACAAAGTGTAGAAGAGGCTGTACAAAACCTGAACACAGATATCTGACTACTCTTCAAAGAGGAGGGAAGTGGATTCAAACCACAGCTTCATGTCAGATGGATTCTGATGATTCCTGTTTTATCAGACTCTCTGTGGTCACAGCTGCTGTTCAGACTCTGCTGATCACTGTTGAATATAAACTGTCAGTCGTCTGAATAAGACAGTGGTGTGAATGACAGGTGTCTGTGTGATCAGGCTCTCCTTTAATCCTCCATCTTAGTGTTGATGTGGACCAAACAGAGAGACCACAGCCTTCTTTTTATTCATTTGGAGCTCAGAGTTATTCACACTGCAGATATGTCAGACCAAAACTGCTACTTGGCTGCTCATTGAAAATGAAAAACACTTGAGAATGTCCACAAGCTGAAGTTTTCACAAGCTCAAGGTCCATTCCACAACTATCAAGTATAATGTTGTCATGTTAATTTGTTATTTTCCAAAAGTTTGGTTCTGTGTTGTTAGTCTCATTATCATTTACTGAAGGCAATTGTATTTTTTCACAACTACTATGACCTACAGTCATACATCTATGGTGGTTGTGTGCAGAGTCAGATTGCTTCATTTCATTCCTCTTCTTTCCTTGAACTGCCATGAAAAATAACAATAAAAACATCAATTGGTAAATATGTATTTCCACTTTGGTTTATGTTGCAGAGGAGTCAGGGTCATTTAAAAGTAGCCCAGCAGAAAAATTGTGGGTTGGAAGGGGTTAAACATTCTAGCCCTGATTAGGCACATCAGCTAACTAGAGCTATACCAAACCTTCTAATCAGTCTGTCAAATTCCATCAAAACAGGTTGTTTGGAGGACTTTCAGACAGTATTTAGAGCCCATCACAGCACCAATACTGATTTCTACTGAGAGTCACTAATGATTTAATCTTAGCTTTAGGTGTAGGACTTTCTCTGTACTTGTCCTGCCAGATCCCAGTGTAGCTTTGTACAACTATAGATAAAAATGTGCTTTAACATAGATTAGAGATTACTCAGGATAACAGGGACGGCTTAAAATTGTGTACACCAAGGTCAGTTAACAGGTTCCTAACTGTTCTGCTCTAGGTCCTGTTCTCGCCTCTCATAGGTATACGCTACCTTTGGTGGCGCTATTAGGAACTACTCCATGTTTTGGTTATAAGCTACAATACTCAACAGTACACATCACTGAGGCCTGGTGAGAGAATTTGTTGATCTCTAGTGTAAAGATATCTGAAGGACATTAGGATCAGGATGGCCATAAATTTTATTCTTCCTATCTCAGACAGACAACGGTTACAATGCTTATTCTCAAGTATTGCTGTCTCAGAAATTCACTTAAGTCTTTACAGCTGGTTCAAAATGCTGCAGCATGTACACTGACTTGAACGAGGAGAAGAGATCACAATACTCCTGTATCAGATTCTCTGCACTGGCATCAATCAAATCGAGAATACAATTAAAGATTCTTTTTCCCACTTACAATATTGTCAATGGATGTTCAACAATTCATTAAATGGAGCTTGTAGTACTGAACAACCCTCTAGAACATTAGACTCCCAAAAATGCTGGCCTGCTTGTGGTACCATCAGTCTCTAAAAGAAGTATGGGAACTAAAGCCTTCAGTTATTAGATTGTTTCTTCTCTGAAACCAGTTACTAAGCACAGTTAAGGAGGCAGACACCCCTCTACCTTTAAGGTTGGGCTTAAACCTCACCATAAACTTAGCCAAAACAGAGTAATGACGTAGTTCTCATGGATGAAACTACAAAATAGCTATATTTGATGGGCAGTGGAAAATGACAGAACACCAGCTCAGGCCTGGACCAGCTCATGGTTGAACTGCAATAGGCTTTGACTAAAAGGGTTTTGGCACACTAAGGTCCTACCACTCTGTTTCTCTAACACTCTCTCCCTGTCTTTTCTCATTAACCCCTCTCAAACTTGCAAACAAAAACCCCAAATTATCCAGACATTATCAGGGTGAGCAGGGTGTGTGTGTGTAAGCAAAAAGCCTGAGTTTCACTCTGACTTTACTGATATACTGTCCTCTGGCCTTCCAGGAATATCATCCATGTCAAGTCTGGAGAGAACTCATGTGTGAACGCTGCAGCAAATGATCCAGAAGAATAACTGAGGTGAGTGGAGGGGTGATGACATCATCCTGTGTGACCTCTTTGAACCAGGAAAAGTGAGACCTGAATGGACAGATCAAAACAACCACTGAGGTTTCTCTGACTGTAAGGGGAGGTCACAAACTCAAATATGAGTCTGACATCAGAAGTGCTGTTTCTACCAAACATCACCAAAGTCCTGTAGGACATCTGAATAATCCTAATGGATCTACAGTCTCATGAAAGAGCTGCTGTTGGACACAGAGATGAAACTCTGCAGCTTTTTGTCTCTCTCTTAACCACCTCCATCATTCTACCATCCAATCATCCATTAATCTTCATCTTCATCTGTGGTCAGGTCACGCTGGTAGCAGCCTGAGCAGGGAAGCCCAGACTTCCTCTCCCAAATACTTTGTCCAGCTCTTCCCAGGGGATCCCCAGACATAGCTGCCCTAGGTCTTCCCCAGGGCCGCACCGGTGGGATTTGCCCTGAACACCTCACCAGGGAGGTGTCCAGGAGGCATCCTGACTAGATGCCCGAACCACCTCAGCTGGCTCCTCTTAGCATGGAGGACTCTACGCCGAGCCCCTTTGAATAACCAAACTTCTCAACATTAGTCAGTGAGGACATCAGTTCTGCCTCGACGGACTGCGTGGAACTCACAGATAATGCTGCTGCAGGGCATCAGCTGCAGTGTTTTAGGTTGATAAGTGAATGAAAAGGGTACAGCTGACTAATGTCCCCTTTATACATCCAATTAAATGATATATGATATGATCGCTGTGAAACCAGAGCGGATGTGAAGTCACCGAGCGACGGCCGGCGGCAACGTGACCAAAATGAGGTATGTATGGATCGCAGCGACGCCACGCTAGTGTAAGCGACGTGATTTTGGTAGCTGGGTCACTGGCGTGTGAACGCAGCATAAAAGAGAGCCCAGCCACCCTGCAAAGGAAACTCATTTCAGCCACTTGACTTGTGATCTTGTTTAATCAGTAATGACACACATGTGACCATGTGTGAGGATAAGGGTGAAGATCGACCGGTAAATCAAGAACTTCACCCTCCGCTCGCTCCCTTGTTACCCTGAACAACAGGTGAAGAGCATCACTGTGGACGCTGCACCAATCCGCCTGTCGCTCTTCGGATCCAACCTTTCAAAACCCAAGGTGCTTGAACCTCCACCTGGGTCAGAATCTCATCACCGACCTGGAGATGGCACTCCACCCTCTCACCGACAAGGACCATGGACTCATATTTGGAGGTACTGATTCTCAACCCAGCCACTTCACGCCAGCAGCAAACCGGTCCAGTGAGAGCAGCAGGTAATGGTCCAATGAAGCCAACAGGACCACATCATCTGCAAAAAGCAGCAACCCAATCCTGACGCCACCAAACCAGAACCCTCAACGACTGGTTGGCGCCTAGAAACTCTGTTCATAAAAGAGAACAGAATCAGTGAAGAAGGACAGCCTAGGCAGAGTCCAAACCTCACTGAAAATGAGTCAGAAGTACTACTGGAAATGTGGACCATCCAGCAAGAAAAACTTTCTGATAAAAAAAAAAAGAGTCTGAACAACAATGTCAGTGAATTACTCCAGGAAGGCTAATGGCACATCACCCTGATTAAACCAAGGCTGCATGTGTGAAATTGGCCTGACAGACAATCAGCTGAGAGCCTTTATCCAACAACTGTGATCCTCCACTAGAGGGCCACATCATCAAGAAGGAACTGAGCTACTCTCAGCACTGACATCAATCTTTCAGTAGAAGATAACTGCTGCTGTGAGGAGAACTTTCTCACACTGAATGTTGAACATCAGCTAGTTCCTCCTGTTGATCTAAACCTTGTTGTAGAGATGGAACATTGGCTGTGGATCATTCTGACTGCTCTGCTCTTCTATGGTAAGAGAGAAAAAACAACAAACCCAAATTTTGTGAACACAGAGTAGAATTTGATCTTCAGGCTTTCTTACTTAATGGACTGTTTTCTGTGATCTTATCATCAGTTCCAACCTTACATGTTCTTCTTAAATCCAGATTGTGAAGGGCAAGACAAAGTGACCCAACCAATTGAAGATATTATTGCCTCTGAAGGAGACTCAGTCACACTTGGATGTAAATTTGAGACCACTGACTCTAACCCGTACTTATTCTGGTATAAACAAGATGCTGCTGGTGGCCTCAAGTACATGATGAAATGTTTTTCAAAGGATGTCTTTAAAGAGCCTGAGTTTGACAACAACAGATTTACTGTCCGAAATCAAAGAGAAGTCAGTTCCTCTGAGATCCAGAAGCTTCATGTGTCTGACTCTGCTGTGTACTACTGTGCTCTGAGGCCCACAGTGACAGGAAACACCAAAACTCTGAACAAAAACCTCTGGACTTGAAGATACTCTGGAACATCCACTAGAGGGAGTCATGCTCTGCTAACCAATGGTATTTTGGGATTCAGGCTTGATCTTCATCATTTGACAAAACAAATCAACTCCATCTGAGTCTCCTCCCTCTGACTGCAGAGATGTTTGATGACAGAGAACTGATTGAGCTGAGAACATCAGAGCAAACTAAAGTGATTCATACTGATCCTTCAGTCTCACCATCTCACCTCTGCACACATGGACAAACTCACTCTGATACTGATCTTCTCAGCTCTTACAGGTATGTGAATGATCAGTGTTGGATGATGTTTAAAGACAATGTAATGTCTTCTCTTAACCCTTGTTTGTCTCATCACTTCTTTTTCTCGTCCACTTCAGGACAAACAGCTGCAGACACAATATCTCCACTGGTCAAACAATTCAGTCGAAGAGAAGGACAATCTGTCACACTCAGATGTCACTATGAGACAACAGACCAGAATGTTAGACTGTACTGGTACAGACATCACTCTGACCTTCAGGCACCTCAGTTTATCCTCTGGAAAGGAGCACGAGATTGGGATGGAAGTGAGCACATTCCAGACCAGCGATATAGATCCCAGACCTCTGACAGCTCCATTGAGCTGACCATCACAAAGCTAACCCTGGCAGACACAGCTCTCTACTACTGTGCTTTAGACACACAGTGATACAAAGTGTAGAAGAGGCTGTACAAAAACCTGAACACAGATATCTGACTACTCTTCAAAGAGGAGGGAAGTGGGATTCAAACCACAGCTTCATGTCAGATGGATTCTGATGATTCCTGTTT